>BSBN01002138.1:0-58319 GCA_027924645.1 Cunninghamia lanceolata | reverse complement strand
ATAAAGCAATGATAGGGAGAGAGAGGAAAGAGATAGGAGAGATAGATAGGTAGAGAGAGGAGATAGATTGGGAGAGATAAAGGAGAAAGAGGGAGAGATAGAGAGATAGAGAGTGAGTGAGATGTCTAGAGGATAGGGAGAGAGATTGAGAGGTAGAGGGATGATAGAGAGAGGGAGATAAGGGAGAGATAGGGAGATAGAGGTTTAGGGTTGCTCAGGTTTAGGGTTTAGGGGTTAGGGGTTAGGGGCATTATTTAGGGTTGAGGGATTTAGAGAGAGAGAGACTTATTTTGACATGCAACTGTAAACCCTGAATAATTCCCCTAAACCCTAAACCTTTAAACCTTAAATAATGCCCCTAAACCCTAACCTTAACCCCTAAAACATAAACCCTAAATCCTTACGAAACTTGGTGGGTTCCCTGTTGGTCATAGTGTGGGTGGGTTCCCCCAAATGAGTGGTGGAACCTTTTAATGCCCCTAAGCCCTAAGCCCTAAGCCCTAAACCCTAAACCTAAGAAACCCTAAACCCCTAAATCCTAAACCCCTAAACCCTAAACACTAAACCCAAGCAACCCTAAACCTCTATCTCCCTATCTCTATCATTCCTCTACCTCTCAATCTCTCTCCCTATGTCTCTGGCCATGTCCCTCACTCTCCATATCCCTATCTCTTCTATGTCTCTGGCCATGTAAACCCTAAATATGCTCCCAAACCTTAACCCCTAACCCCTAAACCCTAAACCCAAGAAACCCTAAACCCTATCTCCCTATCTCTATCATCCCTCTACCTCTCAATCTTTCTCCCTATCTCTTTGGATATCTCGCTAACTCTCTATCTCCCTATCTCTCCCTCTATCGTCCTCTATCTCTCCCTATTTGTCTCCTCTCTCTTTCTCTATCTAGCTATCTCCAAACCTGAGCAACCCTAAACTCCAAACCCCTAAACCCTAAATCCAAGCAACCATAAACCTCTATTTCCCTATCTCTCCCTTATCTCCATATCTCTATCATCCCTTTATCTCTCAATCTATCTCCCTATGTCCCTGGCCATTTGCCTCACTCTCTATCTCCCTATCTCTCTCCACAGTCTCCTCTATATCTCCCTATCATTTCTCTCTCTATAAACCCTAAACCTCTAAACCTCCAAACCTGAACCCCTAACCCCTAAACAATAAACCCTAAACCCTAAATAATGCCCCTAAACCCTAACCCCTAACCCCTAAACTTGAGAAACCCTAAACCCAAACCCCTAAACCCTAAACCTAAGTAACCTAAACCTCTATCTCCCTAGTCTCTCCCCCCCCTCCCTATCACCTTTGTCCCTCTACCTCTCAATCCCTCTCCCTATGTCTCTGGCCATGTCCCTCACTCTCTATCTCCCTATCTCTCCCCTCGGTCTCCTCTATATCTCCCTATTGGTCCTCTATCTCTCTCTAAACCCTAAACCCTAAACCTCTAAACTTTAACCCCTAACCCCAAAACCACAAACCCTAAACCCTAAATAATACCCCTAAACCCAAGTAACCCTAAATTAGGTGCTAAAGTTAGCGCTAAAGTTGGTGCTAAAGTCGGCGCTAATTTGCACCTAATTTAGCGTCTACTTGTTCTGATTGACACAAGAAATGCCAAAAGTAGCACCATCCAGATAAATAAGGCCGACTTTTTCAAAAAATTGGAGAAAAATAAATTAAAACAGTGGTGGAAGCAAAAAATGGAGCAAAAAATTGGAGCTAATCACAGGGATTTGTTGTAGTGTCAAATGTAGGTATGAGATTCTTTCTAATCATATATGTTCACAAACCATGTCCCCAACAATAACAACTAATCTTGTAGGATATGTAAACCCATCATCATCTATCGTAGCTCATGTTAGCTTTTGTTTTCCCTGTACACATCGTGCCAACCTATAGTCTGATCTCTATTCATTTCTATGTGGTGCAACAATTGTATAAACATGACATGGTTGTATAAGGTCTGAAAGATGTTCATAGTCAATGAGCTCCCCGTGTCATTGAGTACAGATGAATGACCTCGAGATAAAGGGGTTAAATATCAGGGAATCCATGTATCTACCAACTCACTTAACTCACAATGATCCCAACACATTTAATACAACTATGACAAAACAAGCTAATTCTTGTGTCCAAATAGTCCTTGCACCTACATCTGAGCTTTGAAATGAATGCATATTTGATGATTCATTGATTCTCTGACAATCCAATTTATCTCTCTATCCCCTCATCAACCAACCAAAAGAACATGGACACTTCTAAATCAAGATCCACTCCTTGTGACAATGCATAGTTACACCACTTAACAATAGAATCTGCAACATTGAATGTATCACCACCTCTAATCTTTAGTTGTTCTTTAAATAGAGCTCTCATTCATGCATGCACCCGCTCCATCATGTTCCTCTTTTTCCGTGCGTAGCTTCAAACAATTCCAAATATGAGGTATACCCTTCTCTGCATGCATTCTGCTCAACCAATAGAACATACGAGCATTCTTGAATTGACCGGTGCAGTTATCTGGACCAAATGAGATGTTGATTCCATTCTAATATGTTTTTCTTGCAAGAACCCATAAATGTTTTGAAAACAATATTGCACATACTCTGATGAATGAAATCAATCATCAGTCATGTAAAAATGGTATTCTCTCACAATCTTCCTATTCTCTTTTGTACTCTTAGGGGCATGTCTATTGTGATGTGAACAAAAAACAGCAATCTGAATAGAATTGTAGTACTTGGGATTGCATTGCATTTTACAGTTGCAACGTGTAGTTTTCTAAAAAATCAACTATAGAGACAATAGTTCCAATCGGGAAAAAGTTTTTACACATCTTGACTGTTGATCTAACCATCGAGACTTGTGGATATGTTTGGCATACTTGTGTACAAGATTTTTCTTAAAATCAGTAATACTTACTTCTCTTACAATCAACTCACATCTAGAACCTTCACCTTGACTTTTCAAATTGTATTTTACTATCTCATATCTCTTTTTCTCAACCATTTGCTTTCCAAAATTGTTCTCTCTGCCCTCATGAATACATGATATAAACTTTGATAACCCACCACATTGTAAACACTTTTCATTTAAACAATCATTCTTGTAGAAAATGTAACCATCATCTCTAATACATAAAATAAATCCAATAAGTCCCTAGATGACTTTGTAGTTGAATTGCACCACACTCTGTGTAACATTTCGTTAGTGTGTAAAGTAGAACGAATATTGCATAATAATTCATGGTACATAGAAAACTCTACATGGTATTTGCAACATGTATTACAAATTTTAATAGGCACACAATAAAATGGCTTACAAGATTCAAATGCTCTTTGTGAGATTGTCATATCTGGGTGTGTTTTACACAATTGTTTGTACAATGTTGTTTGGCTACATTCCAAGTGATGTTTAGGATGTGGTGTGTGGTTTTTATCACCAATTATTAACTTTAAAACATCTTTTACATTGGTTGATACCCTAGAGTTAGTGTGCCAAAATCATTCAATTTCATCCTTGGTGCTATTGATTAGCTTCTATCAACTGGTGGAATGCTACCACTAAAATCCCAAGTATTATTTCCAAGAGGAATATCTAGTCTTGATCTTAATGCTAGTACTTTTGACAATGTTTTACAATTCAATCTTAAGTCAACAAAAGTTTGTCTCATTAATCGAACCCTTGTTAATTGCTTACTTGCTATTGATGTTGTTATTACTCTATGAGAAAATCTTTTATCTTTCTCCTTACTAGTCTTTCCAATAGAATTGAGTGCATTAAAAAGGCTTCTAACAATAATTTTATTCCAGTCAGACACTTTGTTTACTTGAATCTTTAATATCTTTAGTAAAGGTCTCATTTTATACATTTTTAGTAGTGAACAAAAAGTTGGAATTATTTGGTTAATGTTTTATTCCCAAAGTATTCATTGAAAAGTTTTGAATCCCACAACCAAACCATTCATGATGACCTCTTGCCTTCAAGTTTTTCCATTATGTTCTCATCAATTTCAAGTAACCATTTTGGGGTTCTTGGATGTTTTTACAATTTCATCATGCTTATTCTCTTCTTGACAAATGTCCTCTCTTGTTATGTAATTTGGAGATACATTAATTTTAGTTGTTTCATCCATGATATCAACCTCATCAATGGTATCAACAATCAGATTATGGAGTGCAAATTAAACATTATGAGGTTCATATCCACAATCTTCAAGCAAATGTCTATTGTTTTTATTCTTCTTTGTCTATAATATTGCTCTTATCAATAGGTGTTTCATAACATTTTGCAACATTTTCATTGCAATATCATGGTCAATTTCATTCTTATCTAACACCTTCATTATATTCAATAGTAATGCCTTCAATTTGCATGTCATTAGATGGTAAGAAGAAGATTCACCTTGATTAGCATCCACCAAATCTTGTCTTCCAATCCTCTTCCTTGCTCTATCCTCTTCCCTAATTGCTTCGATCTCCTCCAATGTAACTTTCCTCCTTTTTGCTTTATGATGACTATTTCTCCCCATTAGGAGAACAAAGATATCACCCTAATGATTGAAACAATCAAGTTTTTTGGTCCAAAAGTGTAGAAAAGTGTTTTTTTGACTGTAACATGCAAAGATCACAGGGTTTCTCGACAGAAAGGGTTTGTGGCCACCATTTTTGGGCCCAATAATATTCTTTTTTCCTTTTTGTCTTTTAGGTAATGGATATCCATTACCTAAAGCCCAATTATTTGGGCAATAGATATCTGGTAATGGATATCCGTTACCTATGTTATTAAATTGAGGAAAATTATAAGAAGTGAAAGAGATATAAATTGAGAAGTAACTTGGTGGGCCTTATTGACAAGATGAGGACCAAAGGATTGATTGCCAAAGGTAGAGTTATAGTTCCTAGATTAGAATTTAGAGAGACTTTGGGAGAAACTAGAGGAAAAAAAGAAGAGAAGGGAGGAGTTGATGAAGTCATTAGGAGGCACGACCCTTTGAATTAATCACTTAGTAGAGAAAATGAGAGTTCACATGGATTAGAAATACATTTGTGATAAGGGTATTTATAGAAAGAGGTGCCAAAGAGTAAGGTGATTTATGAAGGGAATAATGGAATATTTTATGCTTATAGATTTTTGGTGACACAACCAACATTAGGTAAAGAGGAGGAATAGTTTCCCTATAAGAAACAGGTGATTGTTCCATGGAACAATGGAAGTTGTGGTTAGATAATCGACTCTAAATAGTTGAGAGTGAGATGCTATGAATGGAGCGTGATTGATTAAGGAAAGATATTGGTTTGATATTGATGTGGAAATTTTGAAAATTGATTTTTTGAGTAGATCAATGATGCTCTTTAGAATAATGACCTAATAGGGTTTAGATTTTAAGGCTCAAGGATCAATTTAAGAATCAGGTGGTGAACAAAACCAAAGGACTTATGTACATGGTTGAAAGAAGAGGATGTGATCTTCATTAAGGATTAGGAGTTAGAAGTATATCTGAAGAAGGAGATATATTAGAGGATTGTGATCGAGCTAGATTGTTCCCATAGGAGGAGCAACTAAGTTGAAGGAATAATTTTCCATGGAATGTGTCTATGAATTGTCATAGCCTTAGGAAGGAAGTAGTTCTAAAGTTTCATAGTTGAAAACACATTTGTGAGAATGTGATAAGAGTTGAGTGGTAACTCTAGGATTATAGATATGCCTTTTCAAAAAAGTAGACAAGTTACATGAGTTGTCATAGGGTGTCATTGTTGTCATGATGTTAGTCACAAACAAACATAGAATAAAAGTACACATTAACCTTTATTCATCTTGAAAGATACAGTGAATTCAGAGAATTCATGATCCCAAGTCTCCGGTGATTAGGTCTTAATCAACTGACGTTACTCAGTGGTTAATGTGAGTTGCTGTTTCTATTTTGGGGCCTTACGTGAAAATGCACCATCATCATGACGTTCCTGCAGAAATTCCTTACAGAGAAGTCAAATTATACGGTTATTTGATGAAAAGAGGTAAAATACATAGATCTTTGCATGAGTATTTTCAATTGTGCATGCTTAGTGTTCAAATATGCTAAATATTTACGATTATCTACGAGATGTCTGATATTTTGGGTTGTTTGCTGAAGATTATCAGTTTATTTGCAATTGTGATAGTGAGATGCTCTGAAATTGAAAGAAATTAAAGGAAATACTTCTAATTAAGTTGAACCTTTAGCTTTTGATCCACATACATGCTTGATACTGTCATGAGGAAAAGAAATCAAACCATATGTTCACCAGGACATTCCACAGCTAGATACAGTCGATGCGGACTTCAGAGGATAATGAATGAAAACAATACATGCAACATGATGAGCACTCCAAGGGACGCAGCAAATCAAAGCATATATCCAGAATTCAAACATAGATTACTCAAGATTTACTAAGATTTGTAATCGGAATACTCTTCCCTTTCATTAAGTATGCAAAAGACATGTACATATACAGCAGCTTTGAAATAAGTCCTGAATATTTCAGCAATCAGATTTCAATTAAGTTTCAAATGAATATAACAAGGCATTCACCACCTTTATAGAATAAGGTGAGGAATCCGTTACAAAAGATCCACGGATCCGATATGTCAATACAAATCAACGGTCATCACTTCATGACTTGTCATTTTACAAAAAGGCACAAGTTGCCAGCTGGCAACTATCTATACTGCATATGCAAAAATGTCCCCCTTCATGATGTATCTTTCATCATGCTCTTCATCTGATGCATGCGGGTCATCATCATGTGCATCGCTTTCTGAACTTTCGCTATCCAGATGATGACGTTGCTGCATATGGGGCTGCATGCTGCTCTGGATTTGTTCATATGACTGCACAACTTGGTCTATTCCTCCGCCATCTTGAGTCTTTGCCTTGATGATGGCGTGTTTGTGCGCTTCATACTTATCCCTGGTGTTATCCAGCTTATTCTTTCTGTCCTGCAGTGTCTCATTATAGGTCTCCATCTTGACCTTGATCCTCATCATTTTATTTATTATCTCTTCTATCAAGTGGACTAGTGGACCATCATCTTCCACTTGGAAGTTATTACGCAGAGCCTTGAGGGCAGAATCTTTATCTTGATTCTCTATCTTCCCTTCTACCTTGCCCTCTAATGCTTCGGAGCATGTCTGCTTCAATGCCCATTAAATCGCGTAGCCTCATGCTGATCTCCCTCAGCTTATTATTGCATCTCTTGAGGACTCCGCATTCGAACTGTACATCTTTATACCATATATCCACTAATAATGCAGTATTATTATTTAACACCTGCTTACTGATAAGCAGTTGTGGATTTATCTTCCTTATTTCGTCCAGCAGGCTGAGGACTTTCTCCAGTTTATAAGACCTTTTCCTGGCCTGCATCTGCAACCTGTCTACCTTTGTTTTGGAGTCACTCAATATGCTCCATCTCTTCAAAGAACCTTTCATTATTTCAATGGCATCATCCAATGTGGATGACACCCATTTTCTGATTACGGACACCTCATGTTTCATGAGGTCCAGTTTATTTACCTCCTCCTGAGAAATGGCAGTCAATGGGACTGCAGCTTCACCCGTGGTATCCTCAGGGTTGGTTAAACCCTTAATGTATGCATGCAACTGAGCAATGTGCTCTTTATGTTGCTTATTCTTCTCCTTCTCTCTTTTCACCTTCTGAATTAGAGAGTCTATAATGTCTTTTCCCTCCTGACCTTCCTGCTCTTCATTGGCAAAACCTAAATCAACTGTGCTTATCTGGAATTCATCTACAGTGATTTTGCCTTTCTCTTTCTCTATGGCAGGCACAGCAATCTGTGCGGTCCTTCTCCCTGTCGCCGGATCTCTTTTGATGGCCGAAGTCATCCTGGCCTTCCTCCTGGGTTTCATTATATCTGCGGCGAACAGGGTGGAGACGTCAAACTCCTGAATCTCCAGTTCCTCCTCAACATTCACTTCCTTTTCTAACCATGGAGGCACCTAATCATGCTTCTCAGCATCATGATGCTGCTCACCTCTATCTCCTGTTTCCATCAATATGTGTTGTGGAGATGGTGATTTTTCTTTTTCTTTTCTCCTGATGCTCACCTTGCTGTTGTTGATCCTGAGGCGCCTCCTCCTGTTGAGGAACTTCTTTTTCTGGGGGAGCATCTTCTCTATGTGGGGAACCTAGCGGTGTACCTGTAGGTAGATCATGATGATCATGATCTTTCTCCATCCTTTCTTCACCTGTCCCCAGTTCTTCCCCCTGTGGAGGTTGATCATCCTCCTTTTGTTTTTCTACTTCTGGTGGCATGTCCACCACCTTTGATATTGTAGGATCTACCTGAGGTGATGGCATCTGCTCTGTGGCGGCTATTTGCTCTGCACCATCCACCTCTTGTGCCTTATCAGCAGGATCCTCTATCGCTTCTTTCTCCTCATCATCAGCCTTTGCTTCTCAGACCTCTACTATAGCAGGTCCTGCTAATGTATCTTGTGGGCTCTGTTGGCCTGATTCAAGAGCATGGCCCTCTGCTTCGGCCATCTCTATCTCCTTTGTCAGGTGGCCCTTATCAGGTGATCCTGCTGGCTGTTCAGGACTTGCATCCCTTTTCTCCGTCAAGTCGACCACTGCAGGACTTGTCACCTCGACGATCAGTGTGTCCAGCCCTATGTCCTGAGCTATCTGCTCCAGGCTCTTCTCTGGTTCTGGGCTCTTTTCTTGCTCCACCTCTGCTTGTTTCATCTCTTCAAGCGTTGATTGGACAGATGGAGGCTTGTGAGGAGCCACACTGATGCCAGCAGCTGCAAGTGTTTCCATTTCTTGTGCAGCTACATCCTGCACCACCTCATCGTCAGACAAGTTTATTGTCTTGTCTAGCGAGACATGCTTTTCTGCTTGTGCCTGAGATGTTTCCTTTTGTTGCTCTTCTGCAAGTTCTGTTTTGAACTTGACAATGGTAGGAAGTGGAACATTGTGCTGAAGTTCCTTCCGCACTTCACTACCTGCCCCTTGTACTTGTACTGGGGGTTGACTCATCTCACCTCTCATGGAGGTTCTTGTTTTCTTCGGTGTGGTAGGAACCAACACCTGCGGAGCTCTCCTCTTTCTTCTAATTACTAGTGGAGCTTCCTCCTCTTCTTCAGGCTCTTCCTCCATGAGGATATCCTTGCCTGGTTGTCTGGATGATTGACCCACTTCTTGGGTCTCTGTGGTTCCAGCCTCTACTGTCTTGGCTTTCTTGGGCTTGGGAGGAGAATATGATTCTGATCCTGATCTGGCTGCCTCCTCAGCCGTGAATACTGCCCTTTCAATTATGACCCCTTTGGGTCCCTTTTCCACCTTCTTGCCCCTTGGGGCTCTCTTGCTTGGCTGCTGTGGTGGAGGAATCCTCTCTCCCTTGGTCTTCCACTTCTCCAGCAGGAAGTCATCATATTCGTCTGTGGGGATGTCCTGCCCCTTCTTCTTGCTATCTATTGTGATAGCAACACCCTTTTTCTTCAATGCCTCTACCTGTGCATCTACCCAAGCTTGGGTCAAGTGTATGGTTCTGGCAAAGAATGGGTCCAAGGACATATCCTCCTGCATGGTGAGGTCAGGGGTAGAAATGGTATCATTGTATATCTTCTTCTGCTCATATTCATCTGCCATTATCCTGCCGTCATCACTCTTCAGCTACTGAGGGAGGGGTATGCAGTCAAATGTCCTGATCTGGTTCAGAGTCAACCTCTGATACCTCCTCCTCCTGGCCTCTGCCTCATCCTCGCAGTCAGCCCAAAAATCTTCTAGGTGCCTCTGGTGAATAGGCTTCCCTAGAATCTTCTGCATTCAGCCATAAGGATCATATGGTCTTGTTACTGGGAAGGGCAGTAGATTCATCTTGTTCAGAGTGACCATCACCTTCTTAATATTATCCGAGTCAGGGCACATATAGTTGCCGATGCTGACTGGGAACAAAATTGGTGGCAGCTTCTTGGCATCCTTATACGCCTGTATGATGGTGGAGCCCTGTCTGATAAATTCCATTAAAACTACTGCATCAGTAGGATATCTTGGCAGCATCAGGGGATGCCCTTCAAAACCTTCTATCCTGATGTAGGAAAAGGTGGCAAATTGGATGTACCATGCCCCATGCCTGTATACTGCCTCCTGAGCTTCCATGCTCAGTCTTTTTGTCCTGTCATCTTCCATGGTCCTTACCAGATGCATAGAGAATGCATCATTGACTAGTTTATAGTCCTTGATATACTTGGTTCTTTGCAGCTGGGGATGATGATCCCAGATATAGGCTGCATTTGTGCCTGTTAGCTTCCCATCTGTGGTTAAGGCATCAAACGTACCTCTATATGCACAGGAATAAACAATGTAAGATGTCATATAGAAGGCACAATCTGGACCTCCCAGGTTCAGCAGCTGCTCATGCAGAGCATCACTTATGATTTGGCCCCACAGTGGCTTGATGTCTGCATATTGACACATCATTATTATGCCATACATCCAGTCTCTGAATTCTCCAGTATCAGGCTGGCCAGTCACCCTGTTCAGTAGGGCAATCACATACTGATATTCTTCATTAAAATCAAATTTGAACATGTGCACAGGGAGCTTGGCCGCTGCATTATATGTGCTGTTCTCGGCCCGCCAAGCATACATATTCTTTCTGGCCGTCTTCTTGTTGGCCTCATATTCTCTTTCGGACTTCTTCAAGTCTACACTCTTTACCTTGTTGCCCATTGGCAGTCCAAATGTCTGGGATAGACCTTTGATGGATAGGTCTGCATACACCCTCCCATGCTTCACCACCTGCCTCGTCTGAGGGTTGTAATTCCGGGCGCACTCAATAACCAGCTCCGGAGACTCCATGGAGTAGGGGAAGCCAGCAGCGTTCCACATGCCGGATACAAACACGACGTCCAATACAGGACTCTTATCCTGTCCATCATTCATCTTGGCTGACCAAGCTTCCAGGTTGGTACTCCCCTGATGGGTATCTGTAATTGCCCCAAATTTGAACAGGACCCCTCTCTATGAAGAGAACATAGGCCTACTAAATTCCTCTTGATTCTTGACTGAGCATTTTTCAGCCATGGGTACCTGCAATTAACAATCATTTCTTCTCACAACAGGGACATGCATGCATACATTTTGCAAATATCATGCTTATTGTATCAATTTCACGTTACTTGCTTACATGGATATATAACCAGAACTTACAACATTATTTAGAAACAACATGATGAGGGTTTCATTTCACTTACCTGGTTATGCAGATTTCTTTCTATACCAGTATATCATTGAGATGCTCTTAATTCGGCTGCTGATCACCTTCCTGCCTCAGTTTATGAGCTCCAGTCGCGCAACGGTAGCTGTTATGCAGATATGGAGGCTAGTGCTCTGTAAAACAATTTTAACGCAGGTGAATGTAACAATGGCGGTTGAATTACCTTTTAACCTCGCAATTAGGGTAAACTTAGGGTAACTCTGACAAGTTAGATCGCAATCTTTGATCATTCGTGCGAAAACTCAGGATCTCGCCAGACGTTTCATCGGGTTCCGGGGTCGGCGGGAATCACCTACCATATCTGCGCGCATTTAGTGGCAATGGCGGCAAAGGGAGCAGGGGGATATTCATACGACAAGATATCATGAGAGCAGGATGATATTCATAAATATCAGGTTGAGTTTCAATATCATCCTCCCTAGTCTTGAAATTGTTATCGCGACAAAATTCGGGTGACAACGCACCTTTGTTTTCATTTTAGCACATCAGGAGGATATTTCGGTCCATCGGGTGATATTTCAAAATATGATGATGACCTTCAAACTTACTTATTCTCCTTTCGGAATATCAGGATGACGTCATCATGATATTTGTTCTTTGTATTGGAAATGTCTCATGACATCATCGTCATATTAGGTGAACATGATCGTGTTTACAAAATATCCTGTCGAAATGCAAATATGATGATGATGGCATCAGGATGTTTGTTTCTTTGTTTATCGGATTCAGATGATGTCATCAGGATGTTTGCTTCTTTGTTTATCGGATTCAGATGATGTCATCAGGATGTTTGCTAAGGGTGATATTCCGCGTCAGGATGATATTAACGAATATCGGGTTACTTTCAAAATATGATGCTCGCGATACAAAAGATCGTTCGACGGGGAAGACTTACTATCACTTAAAGTTGACGTCCAGATATTTGAACCGTAGGATATTATCGGGGGGACGTTTCAAATATGATGATGATGTTCCTCAAACAACATCACTGATTTTATAAAATATGACCCTCTTCTTGTGAATATCAGGTTTGACCAAGACTTTGACTGTTCATAACTCTCACATCCTGATGAATATCAGGGTGATGTAAAAGGCAAACATGCATGAATTTTAATGCTCTTTTAGAATATGTGGTCATATATATGAAATACGAATTTTGACAGACTGACCTCATATTGGGGCTTACCTCATCTTGACTCCACATGATGATGAACATGACCAATTTTACCAAACCGCTAGAAAGCAGACAACACAAGCCAAAAGAAAAGTTGGGTCCCTGTTTTGCCAAGTCAAAATGGGGCGTGTTGTGTAACCACACAACAGTCATCTCGAGTGAAGATACTAAGTTCTTGTGCCATGGTTAACATATATTGAGGAGTAAACATGCATATTGTGGTAGTAGCTTGGTGTGAACTAAAATTCCAAAGGATGGATCTAGAAGAAGAGCACCATTCTAGATGACTATTGGAGACATTGCCAAGGGTGTTGATGGGACACTAGAGATTTCAAGTGGCAAAGGCACTAGTGTAACCTATGAAATTTTTATAGGGATCTTATAGAATATCATGTACAATATACATATCAAGGAATGCATCAAGATACTTGGTATGGGTATGTGAGACTAATAGAGTTGTTTGGTTGGAAGAGGCCAAGTGTAGGAAAGAAGAGGAATTTCACCAAGGTGTAGATGGACTAGAAATTCTAGTTTAGAGGATATTGACATAATCTATGATGACACTTGGAAGGATAAAATACTATAGCATGGGAAATAGATGGATAAAAGATGTATGAACCAATAAAAAAGAAAATCTATGAGGTTGTGGTCAACACACAATGGACATAGACCCATCAAAGGATGGAATAGTAAGGGTAGGAAGGCAAGAGAGGTAACAAAAAATGGCTATAAGAAGAAGATGTAGACTGAAGTCTAGGGAGTTCATATGACTAATAGGGTAAACATTGGAAAAAAAGAGTGAACAAGGATTTTAGAAGAATCATGAGAAGGTGAAGTAAGATGATATAGACCATTGCAAGAGTAGTGACTAGTACTCATAGGAGTCAACATACATGTAGGAAAAAGGAGGAAAGAATAGGCAAAGACATACTAATTAATCTAAGGGTCAAGGCAAGGGATTGCTTGTAGTAATGGGAATTGAAGATGAGACATAACATCTAGATGGAATAGTAAGGATAAGATTTGTATTAATTTAGGAAAAGGATATCCATTTCATAGGAACAAATATCCATTCCTGACTCTACAAAACAAATATTCGTTACCTTAATAATGAATATCTATTGTTAACGGATATCTGTTACCTGAACACAAAGTTCTCATGCCTTGGGAATGCCAAGTGGATTTAGGCTTGGGATTGTCATAGTTGACTTTCTCTCATCTCTAACGTGTTTACAGGTTTCACCCTCTTCTTCTAACTTCACCCTTCGTGCTAATGACTTTTTTTAAGTCAAATTTGATGAAACAAAAAGGGTTTATTGAAGAAATTGTTAGCATTCTAAAAATATAAGATATGCTTAATTATCATATTATTAAACAATTATTAATAATTCTCTATATAGAGTTTGTCTAAAATCTTGATGGACACACTGGTTGAAAAACATCCATAACTTTCAAACTATTTGACCTTTTTCAAATCTAAAAGATGTGTCACACTCTATGCTTTTCTAGTTATAGGTTTTAAAAAAATTGAATTCCATTTTTTTTATCGAGTTAGGTTGGCTGGAAAATTACTTTTTAGTTTTAAAAAAAAAAGTCACAGTAAAAATTCATAACTAATTATTTTCCTAGAATTTTTTTTTTTTAAATATGTGTCACATCCAAGCATGAGTACTTTACTTATTTGTAAACATTCAAAAAAAAAAAAAAATCATACTTAGGTTGGCTAGAATGACACCCACTTTTTTTTTTCTAAAAAAATTAATAGTTGTTCAATGAAATATTTGTTTTCACCAAGTAAATTTAGTTTTTTTTTTAAAAATAGTAGCCCATAAACTAGATTCACTTCTCTACAAATTTTGTTCTTACATATTTTCCAAATTATGTAAATAATCCATTCAAATTTTCACATAAAATTGTTTAGGTTTGTTTTTTAATATATTTGTTGCCACTTAGAGGTATTGTTTGGCCCTCATGATCCTGCACTCACCCATGTGTTATATTGTTGCCAACCTTTGGTTCCCTTGTGGGTTTTCAACGTTAGGAGTGGCTTGGCTTCATCCTACTAAAACCTTCTTCTTACCTTTGTGTTAAACTAAGAATACATTATTTGTCAGCATTCCTTGTGAAGATGAGAGAAGCTTGTAAGAGAATATTGAGTTAAAAATTTGTTTGAAGCCATGTGAGGCTTGAGAAGAATCTAGGTGTGTATGTGCACAACCTTTTAAGCCAAATTCTTGTGATAGAATTATATGTGGTGTATCCATAGTTTCTTCTGTATAGCTTGGTAGTTTACCAGAGTGACATGGACCTCCATTTGCACTTAATGATATTCATATAGTTAGATGATAGCCCTTTTTTCATTGGCCTCCTTAGGTTTATTTTATTTAGATCTCATTTGTGACATTAAAGGAAATTATTCTCTTAAACTTCATTCAAATGTTTTCAAAATGTATTCAACCTTGTAGTATTTGGAATTGTATTAGAATTTTTAAAATATCTTATGTGCATCATTTTGGCAGAAAATTATTATTGAATGTATTAAATCTACTTGAGTAACTTATGGAATTTTACATGTGATTTTTATAATTCAAGTGAATGTAGGATTTTAGTTTATATATTTAGTTGGGTGAATTCTATATTGAGTGTACTATAATGTAAGTTTGTAGGCCTCCTAGATCAAAACTTATTTAAGTTTTTCTGTTTGTATATGCTTAAGGATTAGTGAACATTTGTAATGCTTATTTATATCTCTTTGACTAACATATTAAAAACTTGATACCAAAAAAAATTAGGGATGTCTTTTATAGGTTTGTAGTCTCCAAGGGCATTGAATCTTAAGAGAGGAGCACCCTAGTGGAGCTCTAACACCACCAAATATGCACTAGGGGGTCTCCATCATAGGCATGAGTACCTTGGGAGGAATATAGCGCCCAATTTTTCTCCAATTTGTCTAGAAGGTGTTTTCTGAGTGTTGTTAAATTTATCATGAGTACTTTACCATTATTTTGGATGTTTGAATGATGTGGAATAAGTTATATTTATGTAATGTGTGCTTGATTAAAGTTAGACTTTCATTTTATGTCTTGACGTGAAAACTAGATTGGTGAATCTTCTCTCTCTAGCTTTCTCTCTTTTCAAAATGATATGTTCTCTATGACAAGTAGAATTCCCTAATGTTGTTATGAAATAACATTGAAATGGCTGTATTAACCCTTCTGTTGGGAATTGTAATGAATTGGACAAAGGTTCTAACATATAAATGTAACTTATTAGGTTATGAATCCTAAGACCACTCCCTGTCATATTTCCATACTTTGTATTCATGGTTGTGAAAAGAATGATCATATCATCTTATAAATGTACTATATGATGTGATCTTTTTTTCCTCTTCTATCTTATCATGTCTTGAAACATAGTTGGTAGAATGATTGAATTTCAATATGATGGAGGTGTACTCTCTCTCTACGTCTCTCTTCTTCCTTGTAACAAAGATGCTTGTTAAAGGAAAACAATCAGGTCTTGTTGTCATAGTTTAATAATTAAATGAGAATTATTAGTTTATTCTCAAGATAGACTATTTGTTGTGGAAGAATATCATTCATTGGAGTATTTATGTAAAAGTATCCTCTCTAATTTCCAAGTGATGATGAATTCAGATCAATTAATGTGTATGTGATGATTTCTATGATTCTTCCTTATATGTAAGAACTTGGAAAGATGGGCTTACGTGTAAATGACTACTTAATGTGAGTGTGTCTCTTATTATCTCTATCCTTAGCTAATGTCACCTTTATGTATGGTTAATGGATTAGGATTGTGTTATCTTGATATGTTCTATCTCTTTCATGTATGAATGAGTTAACAAATTGCCAAATGAATATAATGAAAAATGATATTTTAAGGGAAATGAAACTAATTCTTCCTTCTTATTGAATTTACTTAATCTCTTCATCTCATTTAATGAATAAATCAATGAATCATATTGTGCTTCCTTCTTAGTGTTTAGTCTTCCACCAATGTGTGTTCGTGTCATATTGTGATGCATGCCTCTTTTAGTAGTTTGAGATGATGTCATCACACTATTTAGTATATCACCTACAAATCTCTTCCACATGTGTCTTGGTGTAATCGTGTGTGACGACTACGCTTGTGTGTTTGTGTAATGCAACACTATTGGTGTTGTATTTATTGACATACAAAAAATTGTTAGTTGTGTTATTACCCATCTTGTCCTTAGTAAAATTTGGGCATTATAGACATATTAAGCAAGTCTATGATAATATATATAGTACTTACCCAATTTTTTAAAAAATGATTTTCATCATCAATCATAACCTATTTCAAAATATAAATTATTAATTACCCAAAAACAATATAGAACTAAACACATTCTAACCTATTTTTTATCATTTACACTTATCAATATCAACTTCATTTAAATCTAATTAGTATTTACATCATTACGCTGAGAGGCATTCTACACTCACTGTGGAAGCCAAATGGATAGAAAAATAGAAAAACTTGGGCAGTTATGGAGTGAAATTTTTATTACGTTTGAAGAATATGAAAAGTTTTGCAGCATAGTCTCTTTAAATTAACTCATGTGAGCATATCAAATATTCTAACTGCAAGTAATTTATAAATTCTAACAAATTGGAAGATATCTCTAGCTTACTGGTACATATATATTTTTAAATATAAATATACTAGTTAATTACACTCTAAATTAATGTATGGTGCATTTATTTATTTCCCCACAATAAAGAAGTGAATTTTAAAATCTCGATCTTATTATATAATTGTTTTTTTTAATTGGTCAATAATAAAATATTATTTGAAAATGTGGAAGGTGACAATCTCAATATATTTCATGGTGATGTCAACATAATAAGATCTGCAATATAATTTTCAATATTAAACAATAGTCTACATTGTTACTTTACATTTCCCGAAATTTATTTGATCAGTTGCCACAAGCAGGAGCTTATATTTTTATAAGTGGGTGGTAAAGCAACTGGCATTCCATACGGACTTTACTCTTAACCTTTACGGGAGCTCCAAGATTCCATCGCTGTATATTAAGATTGAAGTACGTAGATGTAGCCTCGAAATCATCAAAATATATTCAATACGGCCAATTTTGCTGAGTGCAGAAACCCTCATAGCTCCACATGGCTCCACCATACTGTATTTATTTAGTACCCTCATAACACATTGGTCTCCAGTTTTGGGTGAATGCTTTGTTTGAATGGCTTACTATTCTGTTTCTTTCCAAACCATTGCATTGGCAGTGATGGCAGGGATGGTGTTGGCAGTGCCACTTTACACCAGCCTCTCTGAACAACTGGAAGCCATGATTATAGATCCAGCTATGATTATGATGTTGTCTCCAGTGGCCCTTGTTCTACTTATCAGATGGCTTTCTTCTTCCTCCTCTTCTTCTTTTTCTTCTTTCTTTTTTGCCAATGATCCATCCTCATTCCACAGGGTAGGAGGCTCACCAGTGGGTGTGGCCATTGTGCTTTTAATGGTGTTGCTTATGATCTGGTATCAGGGTTCTGGTGGAGATGATGAATCAGAAGAATAGAGCTGGATTTGCTCTCCTTCATGTATCTTGTCATAATGTGTCAGATCAGTGATGGGATTTGACCAGATCTGATCTCCTTTGTGTTTATAGAAATGGAATTTAGTTATGGAAATTGTTTTTGATAAGCATGTTGTTGGGAATGTAAATTAAACATCAGTTATGTGCTTTGAGTATACAATGCTTTCAATGCTTTCAAAGTAAATCTTAAATATATGAGAAAGTTTTTGTTTGGATCTAATGCCAAGGGAAGATCTGGATTCCTCAACATAGGAATCATGATCTCTTTGGTCATTAATTCCTAAACTGATATGATAACATGATCTCATGGTTTTACCCATGTCTCTCAACAAATCAACAAGGTTCAATCCTCCTGAAGGTTCGTGTACTGCTGCTCATCATTATTTCTTAAACTCTCTTGTTCTCAGATTTTATTGCAGGGCTGCACCATAGAAGAACTAACCAGAATATTCTACAAAATGGGATTCCATAAACAAAAGTTAGTGTTAGCTTTAGTCAACATTTAACTTATCTACTTTAATATCACATTGTGCATACTTGGCAAATTTCTCTCCATTATTAGCCCTTCGCTTTAATCGATGATACAATGACAGTTTTGACCACATGACATTCAAAACATCCTTAATTCACATTTTATTTTACTTTTAGCATTTTCAAATATAAACACTTGTATTTAACTTTAACTCCACACATTTGATCATGGGGGATGCCACCACGTATAGTACCATCTTCTTGTTTATTAAAGGGAAGAAGTTAATTTAAAGGAAAAGAAAGAAAAATAAAGCATTATTATAACTAGTTGCACACTTTTATTTAGTATTTATATTTGTGGGATTTAACTAAGATGTAAGAGAGAACTTAGATATTTTTAAACCCTAGCATGACAAGTCTTCAAATGTGTCCACACCACCACCTTGTCTCATATTATAGATTTTCATTGCGGTGATAAGTTGTAGGGTCAAAAATGATGTTGTTGTAACTATATTGGACACTAGCATAGTAGAGGGATGGGACCATGATCATATACATGTCACCTTGCCAAACAAGATAAGACCATGTGTTGGAACCTAAAATCGCATACCAATTTTTGCAAAAAAATTTAGGCTTCCATGTGAAAAAATCAACTACAACTCTCAGAAATACACTTGTACAATCTACCCGAGGAGCCTACTTTGAAGGGTAATATCCAGGAGCTGAATTATGATAATGACAAACCGATTGGTGTTCCTGATTCACCCTATGAAAATCTACTTCTATGTCCGGTTTCAAGGCTCCAACACATCGTTTGCTATTTTTTTGAAATGAAAAGCAAATGCACTTAGCCTTGATTTCACAGTTTTCAACTCCAGAGAGGTCAACTTTGGCCCTAAATATTTAGTGATAAGAGATGATTGGTGAGAAAATCTCTTGCACACGCATTCATCAAGCTTAAATGAACTAAATCCTCCAGTTATAAATTCCCAGGAAGAGATTTGATGGCTTTTCAAAATTGCAAGTTGATGAGCTCTAATCAGGTTTTGACAGGTGCAGTTTTCAAGAAGGTTACTTCGGAGGCCAATATCTAGCAACAAAATGATCGTTGCGGAAAATGGATTGGTGATATACATTCCTCCCATATTCATATGCTACCTAGTCCGGTTTTAGAACCCTAGAATCAGATTTTCTATTTTTTCAAGGCCAAAAGCAAATGCACTTTGCCATGTTTTAACACCTGCATGTTTCAGAGAGGTCAACTTTGACCCTGAATATCTTGCGAAACAAACAAATTAAAGGAAATCCTTCTTGCACGCATGCTCAATGGATCCAAATTAACAAGTGTTTCTAGTGGCAGCTTCCCATGAGGAGATTTGATATTTTTTCAAGGAGGTGACTTGGTGTGCTCAAGTTGGTTTTCGACAGGGGTAGTTGCAGAAAAAGTTTGAGTGAGCTACTTTGAGATTGGATATTTCGCACCTCAGAATGAGTTTTTCTGAGCTATTTTTTGCAATAAATTTTTGGATCATATGTCTATATGTTTGTGCATTTTCATGGTCATCGAAGGAGTTTTGATATACTTTTTAATTGTTTTGTGACTGCTCCCGGGTTAGTTTTGGCACTCCAAAAAAGTTACAAATTTTGAAATTCTAAGGGTGACCCAGTTGATGTTTTGGCCTCAAATATTTTTAATTCTAATTTCGTCAAATTTTGAGCTTATTTGGTGCATTAATTTAAACTTCACTTTTCCCACTACATGCTCCGACAGGGCCAGTTTACAAACGAGGTACCCCAATTTGGCGAGCTGCTCAAAATCCGTCGGAAACCCACTTCTGAAATAATTGATCACAGTTCCCTGTAAATTTTTGTGGCTCCAAGATGTTCCGTGTGCTTGCAATGAAATTAATTTGTTTGCCCTCCAGCCGAAATTGAAAAAATTCCCTAAGTTCTAAAGTTTAAATGACAAAAATTTTAAAACATTTCGTATGTTTTAAAATAAATTAGGACAAATTTTAAAACCCTAAATATATCATTATTTTATAAAGTCTAACTTTATAAAATATATGGAAACAAAGCAGCTGCAGAAGAAGAAAGTTTGAGAAAAGAGTTTGAGACCGAAGGTAAAGTTCTAGCCTCAAAAAAAGAAGTCAGAAGCCAGTGACTCAAATGATTCATAAGCAAGTTCAATTTTATGTGGATGAATTCTTTGCTGGCAACTAGTCATAAATCTGCTATCCAAGTTCATGAAATACTCATGCTTACTAATGAAGATAGAGCTAACACCAGGCTGCACAAAGTTGCTGTATCTCTCATTAGACTTGAAAAATATTTCAGCAGTGATGAGGTGAATGGAGAAGCTATTAAGAGGTTAAATTGGGAAGAGTTAACTATGCTTTATCAATTATAGAGGGGTCATTCGAGTGGTCTCTTGAAGATGAGATGCCAATTCTCAAAAACATACATTTAAATATCAGAACTTCATCGTTAATAGCAGTTGTAGGGAGAATAACCAGAAACGGCAAGCCACACATGAGGAGGTCTCTCTGAAGGGATTTGAGGAACAAATATTGGACTTCAAGTAGAAATATATATACAAACACAGAGCATCCATTGAAGTTAAGGAGGAAGTAGTGGCCTTGTGATTGCATTCTCTTAATCAACAAAATTACCCTAATTTTATTGCTGCAAAGAAATCACAGAAGCCTTGAAATCAGGAACATCTAAAATCTCAGTGGAAGCCTGGACAAAACACATGAACCGCATATGATCTCATAAGGTGCCAGAATTGCAAGTATAAAACCAGATTTCACAACATTTGCCAGCATCCCTCCTGCACACACCAGAAGGAAACTTCAGATCAAAGCATAATCCAAAATGGATTTTTTCTCAAATGTTGCTATTGCAAATGCTCTGGTAGGGTGTATACAAAATGTGGAAGCATGGACGAGGCATCCAAACTCTGTAACAATCTGCCTTGAAGAAATGTTATCCCATGGATTGTAATGACTGCATGTACACAAAGTGGAGATGTTGATAATACTTTATAAACTCTCAAACAGATGCATATGACAGGTGTAAAACCAGAATCCATAACCTTCGCCAGTATCCTCCATGCCCATTGACCAAATGGTTAGAGCAAAATAAAAATATTATTGAGAAAACCTAAAGTCACACATCGAAAAGAAATGTAAAGTTAGAATGAAATTTTTGAATTGCACTGATCTTATACCTCTCACTGATGAATACCTTTTCGAAGAGAGTATGCCGGAGCCACAACAAGTTGAACAGATTGAAAATAGTGAATTGAAAATAGTGAAATTAAAGAAATTTATCGGAGAGACATAAAAACATCGGCAGACTCGATACTCCAAGTCTCTCCGATAGGGCAAAGAAATGAGTTCATAATGGAAAGATAGAATTTGATTTGGGGAGACATTTGCTTATCGACAGAGATCATTTAGAGTTCCCCGATACACCGATAATGTGGGCCCAAAAGCTAAAATTAATATATATTGCTGAGATCAAAAGTATGAGATATATTATAAACATCGAAATGACCTCCATATATCCGAAAGAAGGTTCAAAGAGTCTCAAGAGATTATTATAAAGACTAGTGTGCCATAGTTGGAAAAAGAATATTAAAAATAAATTACACAAGGAGGTAATGGCTAGTAAAACACTTGGGTAAATGAATTTCATAGAGGGGAAATGGAGGAGAGAAATATTTGTAAAGATGAAATAAATATTAAAGAAAATCAAAATCTAGAGAGAAAGCATATCTATGAAACAAGATAATTAGTCTCTCCGAAATAGAAGAAGCATAAAATGATAAAAATAAATTTTATTGCATTCAAGTGTGGTGAACATTTTAGGGGAAAATATATTAAAGTCACCACACAAATATTTCTCATGGGAAAATAAGTTTCATTAAAATATTTCGGAGGAATTCATCGAGTGGGTAATTATTTACCTAAAGGATATTTTTATGTGAAAGTGCATATAATGACCTGTGAAAATATTTTCACTGAAGAAGTAAGGACGGGTAATCATTTTCACCCAAAGTGTATATTTTTGCCAAACAAAGGTGAAAACGCATATAGGTTTATCTTTGCCAACAAAGAGATTAAAATTAAAGTATTATGAAATACTTTATTCTTCACAGGAGAGTATATCAAAAATCTTTTAATTAAAACAAGGTGAATACATTCAGGTGGAGGTAAACATTTATTAAATTTAATCACCTCTTGACATAAAATGAAGTTGTACAATATTTTCACTAAAATGTGAAATATTTTCACAAAGAGTTATAAAGTGGTGATTATTTTACCCTGGTGATATTTTTCTAATTAAAGGTGAGATAAAACAAGGTGAACACATTCAGGTGGAGGTAAACATTTATTAAATTTAATCACCTCTTGACATAAAATGAAGTTGTAACATATTTTCACTAAAATGTGAAATATTTTCACAAAGAGTTATAAAGTGGTGATTATTTTACCCTGGTGATATTTTTCTAATTAAAGGTGAGATGTTTCCAACGAGAAGTGAATGTGAATGTAAAGATTGCCACCAAAGGAAAGATAATGATTATTTTCATGGGATGTGAAGACAAAAGGGAAATTAAAATCAAATATTTGTGAAACAAGGAAATAAAAATTAATTAAGTGTAATGAAAGGTTGCCCCAAATGAATGTGAAGGGTCATAACCCTAAAAATTCAAAGTATAAATGGAAGATAAAAATAATGAAGAAAGAAGAAGAATAAGAGGCAACAACAAAGCAATAATTAGGGTTAGGCAAAATATATCAAGATGAAGACTTCCAAGCACATATTGTAAACTTTTTTCTGAATGGGGAAGAAATATTTTATATGATGTCCAATCTATATGGTGTTCAGTTATTTGTAAATATTCATTTATATGTGTTACTTGAGCTATCTCCAAAATGGTTTCCCTTGTTATTTAAATTAATATATCAAGCATATATTTAATTTATCTGGTCACATTTGTTGATTCAATGTGCGCTACTTGATTGGTTTTTGTGAGAACTCAATTTAATTCCTCTCGAGTGATTTATGTTCATTGGTCTCTGCCAAGAGTTAAAACCCTTTAAACAAATGATCTTGATTAGGTTTCCTTCTTACCATAATTAAATGTCCTTTCAGTTGTTCACAGTAACCTGGGAAAATATCATTGGGATTGGGTAAGAAGAGCACAAGTAGCCGACAATCTTGCACATTTATACAAGGTATAAACATATGAGAAAGTGCCAGATAATTCGAGTTAAGCCAAGAGGGAGGACATATTTATCATACAAATCCTGACTCCGTTGCCCAAAATAGATAAGACACTAGTTATTTTAACAACATTTTAAAAACCTTATTTACATTTTTGAATCTTAAACATTAGCATTAGAAATAATCATCACACTTTATATCTACTTCACACCTATTTGCCATCATGAAGGTCAAACTAAGTCTGTATTAATCATTAAGGTATACCTGCCTAGGTCTGGCAGAGCCTGAAGTGAAGGGCGTTTAGCTATATCTACCCTGTGTCAGCCAAAAACATCAAGAGAACCTGGCAACCTCTTAGGGTTAACAACCTACGTTTTTGAGACCTAACACCATGCATGAATTCATCCAAATGAGAAGAACAAGAGAACATATAACAAAAGATGAAGATAAGACCTCATTCCTCCTCTTGAGCTTCACCAATAGTCATAAACTTCACCAAATATTAAATGGAATGTGCTTTTTACTCCCTTCTCTCTTTTTCACTTTCTACACACAACCTATTCTATTTTCCTTAATATAAATGAAGTGAATATTTAAATTTGTTGACATATTTTTACATTCTCAATAGATTAGATTAAGGAATGAAAATAAAACAAAGAAACTAAAACAATTTAGCCATTTACTTTTGGGTGAAAGTACAATTTTTTGTCCCAATTTTTAGTATTATTGGACCATCAAAATTGACATTTATTAGCATTCAACACATTTTATTAATTATACCAAACAAACTATCAAGAATGATGTAAACTAGTATTTTGTGTCATTTTCTCTATAAACTACAATTAAAATCTTTCCAAGATTTCTTAGAATTAGATTATTAACTTTGCATGGATATTTTTTTGTAATTTTTTATTGAATATTTTATTTATTAATTAGTTTAATTGGTAATAACAAAATTTAGACCTACATTTTATCATAACACATTTCTCTTTGCCTATTTATCAAAATTAGTTTTTTATTGAAACAAGGACATCATGAAGTTAATTTAAAGGAAAAGAAAGAAAAATAAAGCATTAAAAGTAATATGTAGGCCTCCATTATTATAACTAGTTGCACACTTTTATTTAGTATTCATATTTGTGGGATTTAACTAAGGTGTAAGAGAGAACTTAGATATTTTTAAACCCTAGCATGACAAGTCTTCAAATGTGTCCACACCACCACCTTGTCTCATATTATAGATTTTCATTGCGGTGAT
Source organism: Cunninghamia lanceolata (assembly GCA_027924645.1). Classification (NCBI taxonomy): domain Eukaryota; kingdom Viridiplantae; phylum Streptophyta; class Pinopsida; order Cupressales; family Cupressaceae; genus Cunninghamia; species Cunninghamia lanceolata. The sequence goes on along the minus strand of BSBN01002138.1, from coordinate 33,278 downwards.
AAGTTGTAGGGTCAGAAATGATGTTGTTGTAACTATATTGGACACTAGCATAGTAGAGGGATGGGACCATGATCATATACAAGTCACCTTGCCAAACAAGATAAGACCATGCATGAATTCATCCAAATGAGAAGAAAAAGAGAACATATAACAAAAGATGAAGATAAGACCTCATTCCTCCTCTTGAGCTTCATCAATAGTCATAACCTTCACCAAATATTAAATGGAATATGATTTTTACTCCCTTCTCTCTTTTTCACTTTCTACACACAACCTATTCTATTTTTCTTAATATAAATGAAGTGAATATTTAAATTTGCTGACATATTTTTACATTCTCAATAGATTAGATTAAGGAATGAAAATAAAATAAAGAAACTAAAACAATTTAGCCATTTACTTTTGGGTGAAAGTACAATTTTTTGTCCTAATTTTTAGTATTATTGGACCATCAAAATTGACATTTATTAGCATTCAACACATTTTATTAATTATACCAAACAAACTATCAAGAATGATGTAAACTAGTATTTTGTGTCATTTTCTCTATAGACTACAATTAAAATCTTTCCAAGATTTCTTAGAATTCGATTATTAACTTTGCATGGATATTTTTTGGTAATTTTTTATTGAATATTTTATTTATTAATTAGTTTAAGTAGTAATAACAAAATTTAGGCCTACATTTTATCATAACACATTTCTCTTTGCCTATTTATCAAAATTAGTTTTTTTATTGAAACAAGGACATCATGAAGTTAATTGAAAGGAAAAGAAAGAAAAATAAAGCATTAAAAGTAATATGTAGGCCTCCATTATTATAACTAGTTGCACACTTTTATTTAGTATTCATATTTGTGGGATTTAACTAAGGTATAAGAGAGAACCTAGATATTTTTAAACCTTAGCATGACAAGTCTTCAAATGTGTCCACACCACCACCTTGTCTCATTTTATAGATTTTCATTGCAGTGATAAGTTGTAGGGGAAGAAATGATGTAGTTGTAACTATATTGGACACTAGCATAGTAGAGGGATGGGACCATGATCATATACATGTCACCTTGCCAAACAAGATAAGACCATGCATGAATTCATCCAAATGAGAAGAACAAGAGAACATATAACAAAAGACGAAGATAAGACCTCATTCCTCCTCTTGAGCTTCATCAATAGTCATAACCTGCACCAAATATTAAATGGAATATGATTTTTACTCCCTTCTCTCTTTTTCACTTTCTACACACAACCTATTCTATTTTCCGTAATATAAATGAAGTGAATATTTAAATTTGTTGACATATTTTTTTTTTAATTCATAATAAAGATTTATATTAAAGTTTCTGGCAAAGAAATACAGAGATTGCAGCCTATCCATGGCTGGTAGAGAGGACCATACAGAAGCCCCACACAAACTGGGGGTCAATTACTTTTACCACGCAGGGTCCCCCGATAACTATTCACTAGGAGTAATAGCCTTCTTATATCTGAACAAACCTATATATACCTTGCTTCAACTATACAAAAGGAAGCTAAGGGACCAACTACCTCTAATTGCTATATTCAGACAGCTTCCTACTGAAGCCTTCAACCCAGTCAAGCCCATCCATCGGTGCCATACCAAGGGATTTTTTAATGTAGTCCACTGCTATCTCTGCCTGTTCCTTCATCAACACCAACTCAAAGCCTCTGGAATCCAGAATGAATGGAAATAATTTGATAACCTCACCAGGATCTATGAGCAGAGGCCAGTCTCTTGGCCGTGGGATACCAACGCCTGGCCTAGCAACCTGCAGGGAGAAATCTAGGTCCCCTAGATGCTCAGAGTTGAAGATTCCTTTCATTATCATCGCTGCCTCTGCTTTATTCGTTCCAATTTCAAGGAGCATGGCCAACACCCGTGAGGAAATATCAGTATCCACCCTATACCTTTCACTGTTATTCATGAAGGCTTTCCCTAGGAACATTTTCACAGCCTCGACCATCAGCTCATCCGAGCGGTGGAGCATTCACTGCAATCTTAGATCGGTGACAGCCCCAAGAAAGGCCATCTGCCTTTTCTTACTAGTAAGGCTAATCGGGGTGTCCATTCCCCCACACCGAATGGCTTCTACAGAGATTATAACCATAAAGTGCGAAGGCATTTGACTGCTAACGGAGGGAGATAACTAGTAAAGATTGCGACCTCCACAGACTGCTTATCAAAGGGCTTGTTGAAGCTTCTCGACTTCCAACTGGACTCCCAGCTCATTCCAAATCTAACACTAGCCTTAATGAATGTGCCAACCCTTCCACTCATGCCTATTCTCTGCCTCTGCGAACCATCATTACCTCCTAATATGTCTCGGCCTTGCCACCCATGATGAGGTGGCAAGGCTCCCTCCCAACCACCCACGCATTCCTATCTTAAGTTGAACCACAATCTAGAGTGAAAAGGATCTCTCTGATCGATAAACCATCTATCCCAAGGTTAGAGAGCCTATCTGCATCTTGATTTCCTTCTCTCAAAATATGATTGAAAGTTACTTTCTCAAATCCTTCCAGCAAGAAGAGGGCCTGATCCAGCTTCGCTTGCAGTTTCCAGTTTACTAGCTTCTTGGTTCTAAGTCTGTTGATGATAATCATAGAGTCTCCTTCAATTTCCAAGTTTCTAATCTCCATCTCCCTACCCAACCTAAGACCGAGAATTAAAGCCTGCATTTCTGCCTCGTTATTGGTTCCATTTCTGAGGGGAGAAGCTAGCTTACCCACCATTAACCCGACTGAGTTCCTGATAATGCAACCTGCTCCAGACTTCCCTGGATTACCCCACAAAGCACTGTCAAAATTGAGTTTCAACCATCCTACCTCCGGTGGAGACCAACTCACCTTTCTCCTAGCTTCCTGGGTTCTGAGACCACCTTCACCCACCTGGGGGAGCTAAGAGTCCCTTCCAGCAATTCAACATCTCTGTATCCCACCCTGTGAAAATGAGATGGGAAGGATCTCTATCTGTTAATCTAGAGTTTACTACTTCTACTATGCTTGATTCAATTTTACTAAGAAGCCAGACCCAAGGCATCTCTTTCTCCTCAAAGATTCTTCTGTTACGCTCTTTCCAAATCTCCCATACCAGAATGGATGGGGCTGCAATCCACAAACCACTAAACATTGCTTTCTGATGCATGAGGGGCCATGCGATCAACCAGTCCCTAAAATTCATCAAAAGTGCTGAACTCCAATGGAACTTATTATAGAGCCACTGCCGCCCCCTAACTGCTAAGGGACAATGCATGAATAAGTGATCTCCATCTTCTTCAGCTTCTTTACAAAGCACACACCTTGAGGGGCCCTCAAAGCCCATACTTCTAAGCCTATCAGTTGTTAAAGCCTTACCTTGGGCTACCACCCACAAGAAGATGCCTGCCTTGGGTAAGCATTGTATATTCCAACAAAGCCTTGTTGGAATCAGACCTGGAAGATTATTTAATCCAGCAAGAACTTTGTAACCTTCCTTAACTGAATACTCCCCTGATTTTGATGCATTCCACCTCAACCTATCCCTACCCCTTCTGAAACATATGCTTCTTCTTGCCATCTCCTCTTCGAACTTGTCTATCAACCTCTGGTCCACTCCCAAACCCCGCACACTTTTCCAATCTGGAGGATCTTGAGCTAAAGAGGAGAAAGAGAGATAATTGCATACTTTATCTCCCCATGCCTATTTTGTGATGTTCATAATAGGAGCCAAGTCTTCAATTCTTTCCAAGGCCTGACATCCCTCCCAGGAATCCTCCCAGAACCTTGCTTCCTTCCCTTCCTTGACCTCCCAAGTCAAGTAATTGGAGATTAAATCCCTACTCTTGCTGATGAAGTTCCAGATCCTGGATCCAGCTGGAAGTCATCTAGTAGAGAAGATGCTGCAGTCTCCCCTATCCAGGTATTTATTTTTTAGTAATCTTACCCATTTGAGATTTGGCCTATCATGCATCATCTAAACCAACTTCGCGCCAAGGGCCTGATTCTGCCTGAGGAGATCCTTAACCCCAGCACCATTTTTTTCCTTCTGCTCACAAACTGTCTTCCACTTCACAAGTGGGAACTTGAACTGGTCCGACGAACCTTTCCAGAAAAAATTCCTCATTAACTGAGTTAATTCATTATAAGTTTTACCAGTCAAAGGTAAGCAAGACATCAAATATATAGGCATGGCTACTAAGACTACCTTAATAAGTGTCAATCTTCTTGCCCAAGACAGCCATTTAATCTTCCAAGATTCTAATCTAGACTTGACCTTACCTAGTAGTGAGTCCCAAGATTTGCTAGGATGGATCCCTTTTACCAGGGGAAGCCCAAGATATTTACAGGGAAGTTTTCCTCTTCCAAAGGATAGAATCCTTAAGATTTTTTCTTCCCTCCCAGGAGAGGTGTTGAAAAAAAATATCTCTGATTTAACTTTACTGACCTCTTGTCCTAAGGCTCTCGAATACAAGTCTAATATTCTTTTGAACCTTATAGCTTCACCTTCCTGAGCCGTCCCAAAAAGCAAGGTGTCATCCGCAAATTGCTGGTGGGAGAATCTTGGCATATTTCTGGTAATTTGGATACCTATAATTTGCCCCTCCTGACACAAATTTGTAATAAATCTACCCAAGGCATCAGCCATGATAATAAAGAGGAAGGGGGAAATGGGATCTCCTTGCCTTAATCCTCATGAGATATTAAAGAATCCCTCTGGAGAACTATTAATGAGAACTGAGATTTTAGGACTCGAGATCCATTCAAATATCCAATTTAGCCACTCTTGCTAGAACCCAAATGCCTCTAAGATTTTAAAAAGGAATCTCCAGTTCACTTTGTCATAAGCCTTCCGGATATCCAATTTGACCAACATGGAGGGAAACTTGTTTTTAAAAGCTGAGTGAATGGCCTCCTGGGCTATTATAACTCCATCCAAAATAGATCTTTCTGGGATGAAACCAGTTTGTTCCTCCACTATGATATCTGGAAGAATCCTTTTCAATCTATTTGCCACTGCTTTAGCCAAAATTTTATAGACCACATTGCACAAGGAGATTGGCCTAAAATCTTCAAAGGATTCAGGCTTATCTTTCTTAGGAATCAAAGCTAGAAAGGTGTTACTGATTTCCTTCAGAATCTTTCCGTCTCTTCTGGACTCCTCATAGGCCTCTATAAGATCCTTGCCCACAATGCTCCAACATTTCTAAAAGAAAGCTGCTGGGAACCCATCGAGTTCAGGGGCCTTATCCGGGCCTAATTGAAAAAGCGCTTCTTTGATTTCCTCTTCCATAAAACTTCTTGTCAGCATGAGATTCTGATCTTCTGAAACCAACCTCAGAATAAATCTTAGGAATGCCTATTGAGCTTGAAGGTCAAAACCTGATCCTTCCCTTAAGAGATCCTGAAAGTAATCAATCACCACTTGTCTAATTTTCGGCGGGTTCTCGAAGATCCTTCCTTCGCTGTCTTTTATGGCCAAGATTCTGTTAACCTCTCTTCGGATTTTAGTAGAGTTGTGAAACAACTTTGTGTTTGCATCCCCGGCTTTCAGCCACACCTCTCAGGATTTCTGCCTCCAATATACTTCTTTAGCTAATATATCTTCTAATTGTCCCATCAATTCTTTTTCCTTGAGAAAAGAGTCATTATCCATTCCTTCTCTGGAAATCTTTTCATTTAGGAGCTATATCTCAGACTCTATTTGTTTCTTGGTTTCAAAGATATTTTTGAAATGGTCTTTATTCCACTGTCTTAAATTAACTTTGATGAGTTTTAGTTTGGTAACAATATTAAATAATCCAACTCCGCCAGGATTGCAACTATTCCACCACTCTTCTATCAATTTCAAGAAAGAAGGATCCTTGAACCACATATTTTCAAATTTGAACAGGCATCTTACTGGTTTCCTTTCACCCTATATTTCAAGACTAATAGGAAAATGGTCTGAACCTAATTCCAAGATTATTTTGCAGTCCAGACTGAAAGGGAATTTACTCAAATCACCTTTCACAAAAAACCTATCCAGTTTTTCTGCTATATTGCAAAATCCCAACCCTCTATTATTCCAAGTAAAATTTCCATTCCCCATCTGGATCTCAATCAGAGCATTCCTATCAACAAAGTCCTCAAAATCTTTCTGTGATTGAAGTTTCCTGCCCACCCCACCCAATTTATCTTCCATTCTCAAAATAGCGTTGAAATCTCCCCCCAAGATAATGAAATCCCAAGCTCTGTTGTCACATATAGAGTCAAGTTCTGCCCATAAGTCCTTTTTCTAAATTTGAGAATTAGGACCGTAAACATTAACCAAGAGAAAACTGAAGTTTGAGGCCAAACTCCTAACCTTACTGGCTATCCATCCATTTCTAGAGCCTACTTCTTCCAATGAGACAGACTGTGGTCGCTAGAGAGTTATTAATCCTCCAGAAGGACCTCTAGAATTTACTTTACTCATCTTCCACTGACTGAGATTTTTTGCAAAGACTTGGTTATCACTTTCCTCTAATTTGGTTTCCTGAACCATGCAGATGTCTAGTTGTAGAGTATTCAGCTTATGCCTTAGAAGGCACTTCTTGTTAGGTGCATTCATGCCCCTAACATTCCAAGACATAATTCTCATTGTTGTTTAGGAAGGGGACCCCCCTTCCCTACTTTCAACAAATCCAACAATTTTAGCTGACTGCTTGTCTCCCCATCCCACTTTAGTTTCTCTTGTTAGGAATCCTACCTCTTAACTTATGCTCTCCACAATCTGGAGAGGTCTTTTCTGAATCTTTCAACCCAATCCCTAAGATTTCCAAAGGTCTATGTTCCTCGATCTCTTCCAGAGGTTTAGGAGCCAGGGAATTGGCTTCGTCTTCGATCCCAAAGACTTCTAATCCTTTCTCTTTGTTCATCAACCAGTCGTCTTCCAATGCATCTTCCCCCAATCTTAGAGAGCCCTCTTTGATAGCCCTAGCAAGATGAACTAACTCACTACCTACCTCAATCAAAGAGTCAAATTCTTCCTTCTACATGCTGGGCTTGATCGCCTCTATAGTTTCTGTGATCTTGTTCTTGATATTTTGAGATAATTTTGCAAAATCCTCCATCTCAAGAAGAAATTCACATCCGTTATCAAGAACCACATCCCCTTTTTCAATTATCTCTTTCTCACAACCTCCTTTCCAAACCCCCTCACAGACCTTCTCTACCTCCTTCTGTCTCAGGAGCTGCTCTGGCTGAAGACTCACCTCCTTATCCTTTTCATCTTTCCTCTACATCGCTCCTTGTCCAAGATCTTTCCCCTATACTTCTCCTAGTCCCTTAATATTGTCTGAAAACTTAGTTTGATCCAACTCCCAATCTCTCCAACCTACCGTGTTTACCCAAATTCCATCTGGTTTGGGTTCATAGATCAAGGGTTGGCTCAAAGTACCCCAATCTGTGAAAATCTCGATTTCTCTCCAGTGATGTTCTGGGAAGTGATTTTCAATGCAGATTCTGACATAAGATCCTTCTTCCATGGGATCCTTCCATTCCTCAGCATAGATAAATTTCCCCAAGTAATTTCCAATTTCTTCTAAAATCCTTTGGTTCCAAAATTCTAATGGTAAGTTAGGCACTCTATACCAGTCCTGTATTCGATCCAATTTATATTTGAACGGATCAAAGCCCACAAACCAATCTCTTAAATAGAAACCAAAACCATTCAATAGCCAAATTCCATCTAAGATTTCCACCTTGATCTTCTCTGAAGGGCATAGAATAAAGAAGAAACCATTCACTAGGGTTTTAAAAGATAACTCTTTTCCCCACCTTTCTTGCCACCAGTTTTTTAAATCTTCCAAATCCAATTTACAGCCATACCATTTCCCTATAACTCCATACTTTTGCAAATTATCAATAGAAGGTTTTAGCAAGTTCGATCCTAAAACCATGGTTTTTTTTTATCATCCCTGGGTTTGAATGATTTCTTACCTTTGCTTCCCTCTCCAAAAAAAGGTTGTCTCCATCGACCCCATCCTTGACCTTCAGAAGGTCATCTTTGGTTCTTATGATGTCCCCTTTTTTCCCATTTTCTCCAATGTCAATTCTAGGGAATATTTTTGACCTGCGACCTCCACGATTGCCAATGTTCCTTTGCTCTCCATGGTTCTTGAGCCGCCCGATCCTGGACTTTACTCATTGGAATATATTTTTCTGTTTCTTCAGCCCAAGTTCGAGACTGCCTGGACTCTTGGCCTTCCAGAATTTCCTATCGCCCTTCGGCTCTTTCTTCTACCCTACCTGCGAACAAAAGCCCTCCATCCTCTTGCTTTTTTTCACTAATTCACTCCATCTCTAAATATCCAAATTTGTTGACATATTTTTACATTCTCAATAGATTAGATTAAGGAATGAAAATAAAACAAAGAAACTAAAACAATTTAGCCATTTACTTTTGGGTGAAAGTACAATTTTTTGTCCCAATTTTTAGTATTATTGGACCATCAAAATTGGCATTTATTAGCATTCAACACATTTTATTAATTATACCAAACAAACTATCAAGAATGATGTAAACTAGTGTTTTGTGTCATTTTCTCTATAGACTACAATTAAAATCTTTCCAAGATTTCTTAGAATTAGATTATTAACTTTGCATGGATATGTTTTGGTAATTTTTTATTGAATATTTTATTTATTAATTAGTTTAATTGGTAATAACAAAATTTAGACCTACATTTTGTCATAACACATTTCTCTTTGCCTATTTATCAAAATTAGTTTTTTATTGAAACAAGGACATCATGAAGTTAATTTAAAGGAAAAGAAAGAAAAATAAAGCATTAAAAGTAATATGTAGGTCTCCATTATTATAACTAGTTGCACACTTTTATTTAGTATTCATATTTGTGGGATTTAACTAAGGTGTAAGAGAGAACTTAGATATTTTTAAACCCTAGCATGACAAGTCTTCAAATGTGTCCACACCACCACCTTGTCTCATATTATAGATTTTCATTGTGGTGATAAGTTGTAGGGTTAGAAATGATGTTGTTGTAACTATATTGGACACTAGCATAGTAGAGGGATGGGACCATGATCATAAACATGTCACCTTGCCAAACAAGATAAGACCATGCATGAATTCATCCAAATGAGAAGAACAAGAGAACATATAACAAAAGATGAAGATAAGACCTCATTCCTCCTCTTGTGCTTCATCAATAGTCATAACCTTCACCAAATATTAAATGGAATATGCTTTTTACTCCCTTCTCTCTTTTTCACTTTCTACACACAACCTATTCTATTTTCCTTAATATAAATGAAGTGAATATTTAAATTTGTTGACATATTTTTACATTCTCAATAGATTAGATTAAGGAATGAAAATAAAACAAAGAAACTAAAACAATTTAGCCATTTACTTTTGGTGAAAGTACAATTTTTTGTCCCAATTTTTAGTATTATTGGACCATCAAAATTGACATTTATTAGCATTCAACATATTTTATTAATTATACCAAACAAACTATCAAGAATGATGTAAACTAGTATTTTGTGTCATTTTCTCTATAGAGTACAATTAAAATGCAAAATAAACTTACTGAGTTGAATTCGGAAGCACTCAATTATTTTCATGGATTGGAAAAATCATGACTATGACTGAAAATTTCCAAGATTTCTTAGAATTAGATTATTAACTTTGCATGGATATTTTTTGGTAATTTTTTATTGAATTTTTTATTTATTAATTAGTTTAATTGGTAACAAATTTAGACCTACATTTTATCATAACACATTTCTCTTTGCCTATTTATCAAAATTAGTTTTTTATTGAAACAAGGACATCATGAAGTTAATTTAAGGGAAAAGAAAGAAAAATAAAGCATTAAAAGTAATATGTAGGCCTCCATTATTATAACTAGTTGCACACTTTTATTTAGTATTCATATTTGTGGGATTTAACTAAGGTGTAAGAGAGAACTTAGATATTTTTAAACCCTAGCATGACAAGTCTTCAAATGTGTCCACACCACCACCTTGTCTCATATTATAGATTTTCATTGCGGTGATACGTTGTAGGGTCAGAAATGATGTTGTTGTAACTATATTGGACACTAGCATAGTAGAGGGATGGGACCATGATCATATACATGTCACCTTGCCAAACAAGATAAGACCATGCATGAATTCATCCAAATGAGAAGAAAAAGAGAACATATAACAAAAGATGAAGATAAGACCTCATTCCTCCTCTTGAGCTTCATCAATAGTCATAACCTTCACCAAATATTAAATGGAATATGCTTTTTACTCCCTTCTCTCTTTGTCACTTTCTACACACAACCTATTCTATTTCCTTTAATATAAATGAAGTGAATATTTAAATTTGTTGACATATTTTTACATTCTCAATAGATTAGATTAAGGAATGAAAATAAAACAAAGACACTAAAACAATTTAGCCATTTACTTTTGGGTGAAAGTACAATTTTTTGTCCCAATTTTTAGTATTATTGGACCATCAAAATTGACATTTATTAGCATTCAACACATTTTATTAATTATACCAAACAAACTATCAAGAATGATGTAAACTAGTATTTTGTGTCATTTTCTCTATAGACGACAATTAAAATCTTTCCAAGATTTCTTAGAATTAGATTATTAACTTTGCATGGATATTTTTTGGTAATTTTTATTGAATTTTTTATTTATTACTTAGTTTAATTGGTAACAAAATTTAGACCTACATTTTCTCATAACACATTTCTCTTTTCCTATTTATCAAAATTAGTTTTTTATTGAAACAAGGACATCATGTGGTGCAACTTTTTGAATTTTTTTTTGACGTGGTTTGCTATTTTTCTTGTGTGAATATAGGTCTTTATTTTTTCAGTGGACCTATCTTGCTTATAATTTTAAAAAATATATAATATTTAAAATGTATTAAATATTTACGAAACAAAAAAAAATGTATTAAATATTCTACTTTTTATAAAGCTAATTTTGAGGGCTGCATAAATGTAAAATATTATCTTCATGTTTGATCCTTGCATCCACAATGTGAAGTTGATTGTTTTAAATGCTTCCATGGAGGTGCCACATAAGTGGGTTCAATCTAAGAAGGTTTGATCAAACCTACTTAGATTGAGACCCCCTTAAATAAAAGGGGCTTAGATCTAGCCCCTAGTGCAATTCTATAAAAGTACAAGTGCTACCTCATTTGTACTTTTATCTACATTAGAATGGCATTTTAAACCAAAGTGATGAGAAACAAATATAATAGACAAAACAAAACCAAAGTCATATCCTATAGAAAAGGAAATTGAATTAAATATACAAACAAATATGAGGTATTTGAGTGCAAAATGTATGTCTCTAAATTTCATACTTGATAGTTTAGTTATTTTATATAATTTCACTGTTATTTTATTAAAAAAATGATTATTTATGTAAAATAGATTAAAATTTTAATGAAATTGTGTCATATAAAATTATAATATTTATGGAAAGTTATAAAAAATTGATAGTCCCATACATACAATGTAGTCATTTTGTAAAGTGGCAAGCAAATCAATTTAAGACATTGAATGATACTTTTCCTCTTGGAACAATCTTATAATTGAGAGAATTACTCATTTGCCCATCAAAAGGAGATTCAAACATAATACTATCATATAAAGTAGGGCTAAAGTTCAATACTATGTCACCCTTTTATAAAGAAAATGGGCAACACGAGTCAACTTTTTAATTTGAAGCACCTAAAATTGATATATAGATGTTTCAAATTTTGAAATGATGCAATCTAATGAAATGTAGATGTTTAGTGTAGTTTATGACTATATTTTTTTTTTTTTTTAAATCAATTTAATTTTTTAATTTTATTAAAACCATCATCAATGTTTAATTACTAGAAAAACTAATACTAAAGTGAGTGTTATGGGAGGACAAGTAATTTGTAACAAATTTCATTTTATTTTTGCCATTTTTTTTTCCAATTGTGAACTTGATATTTTACTAGAATGAAAAAATAAACTAATTTTGATAAATATATATTTTAATAAATGTCTAAATTCATGTCCTAAAAATGTGCACTCACTTCAATGGGATATCAAATATTTTGATAACTATTTAAATCAAAAATAAAAATGAAGTATATCAGCTCAACCGAGATTATCTCCTCTGGTGCAATGAATTTTTTTAATTTTTAGAATATATTTTACTATTTTTATGAATCAAATCAATGACAACTTTTGGGGCTAATGACCTACTTGTGAAAATTAAAAGAAAAATGATAATGCTAATTAAGATATAATAAAAATATCTTTTTTTAGTCGTTAAGGGCATGGTTCAGTGGTCAAGTCACTCGGTTGTAGTGGTGGCCACCAGGGTTCAAACCCTCGCTAGGCCAAAGAGTTTCCAGGCTTGTGCCTTCACTGGGCTAATGTGCTCATAGGCTATGGGCCTTCGCTGGGCCAATGACCTCACGAGTTTGAACCTCTAGCGTTGATGTAGGTGTTAATGTCAAGGGATGAGGTCCCCTATGTTGTGGCCTCACTGGTTCATAGCTCTAGTCAAAAGCATTTACCAATAAAAAAAATTATATTTTTAGAATCTACACATTAAGATATACAAAAGGGTATTTTTGAGTTTTTCAAATAATATTATATACAAGTAGAAGTGGTAAGAACATTAAGTTTCTTTGAATATTTTAATTTTTTTATAAATTGCACCAAAGTGATGCTGCATATTCATCTAGTAGACACTTTCAACTACAAAAGTTTTGGCTAGAACAAATTCAATTAGAACATATTTTTAGCTAGAAATGCCATTTAGTTGAAAATTCTTAAATTCAAGTGGATTGAAATCTACCCAAAAGGGTGTCAAGGTTGTGAACTTTCATCTAGTAGGTGATTATCATGGTACATGTGTGTTAGTGGCATTCATATGTACACTTGGACGAGATTGGGACTAATTATTTTAGATGAGCCATCAAGAAAGCACCACTTTTATATTATTAATGATAAAGAGCATGACACACACTTCATACAACATTGCTTTCAATTACTATTTTTCATCTTGCTAGAAAGGATGTAAAAATGGAAAAACATATCAATTGTTTAGTCAAATGGTTGTTCCTCACAATTCAAATAATCACAACCTTTTCTTACGCATTATATTAATTTGATTAAATGATAAATAAGCCTCATGTTTGAAGTTTTTTAAGAGTGATCATGGGAAGGGGGAAGGGTGAACATGATGGTGTAGGGGATTGTATCAAAGTGCACTTAGAAAACACCAAATCAAATATGAGGAAGATCATTTGAATGATTCAAATGACATTTTTCAATGGTTTTATAACAATTTCACACGTGACACCCATGCTTCAAGGAGGAACCCACATCCACATAAAATCTTTTGGGAGATTACAAGTACACAATAATGTTGTATTGTATTATTAAAATTGAAAATATGTATGGAAGTGTTTCAAATTTTATATTTAAATTTAATTTATTTATTTTTATGTAGGGGTGGATAAAAGAACATCATGTGGTTGTCAAAGGATAGATAGGACTAGTTCAATCCATTATGTGATTACTACAAATAATTAAAACTAGATGCTTTGAATGAAGGACTACTCATTTTTTTGTTGTGACTATATGTTGGGGTCATATGCGAGATGCATGAACCAAGATTGTGGCTATGTACATGAATATAACATTACCTCTCATTGTGGATGATGCATATGAACAAGACAAAGATGGAAACTTTGAATGTATTAGATTATAATTTCAATTGATTATGACCACATTTTGTTAGTTAGAAAAGATTTGAGTAAGTAATTTTTAAGATTATGCAGTGAGGATTGATAATAAGCACCCCACCCATTACATCTTGTAGGGACATCACTCTATCTAATGTTCTCCTAGTGGCCCGAAATACTGCTAGACTTACAATTATCCTACCTTCACTCATCTGGCTTGAACACTTCACCTCTTGTCACCTCCTATAGGGCATCCACTCCACCTACTTATACTCACAACCATATCCCTATTTTTCTCCTACAACTTGAGTTCCCTCACCTCATACTTCTCCTATAGGGCATGCACTTCTTCTCCATCTTCTTTCTATGATTTGCAATCCTCTTTCTTGAATGCCTTTGCGTCCTCCTTGTACTCCTCCAATACTCCTACATCACTTATAGGCCAATCACACACTACCAATGAAGTCCAAAAAACCTATAGCTAACACTAATTATAGTCTAAGGCTTATTTTTAAAACATATTGAACTATATTACAACAATAACATCAAACTATGTGTACAAAAATATTATTTTTATGTATTAACCAATATGTGAATGGAAATGGAGAAAGCATAAAATGAGTAAACCATAATATTTTATCACATAAAAATGGATGTACGTGGAGAAACCCTTTTAGGAAAAACTCTACCATCAAAGAGAGGCTCAAGTATGTATTAATATTCAAGGAACAAGAGTACATAAACAACACACTTTTATCTCTAATCTGACAATATTTTGAAATCATCTGTGCACTTGCAAAAAAACCCATGAAACTACTATTCCATGCCTCTAATTTATTGAAAAATAGGAGAGGAAAACTACAAATGGTTTCCAAAAAAAATGTACAACCAAAACCATGGTTTCATGCAAAAACCCATGCCTCACATGAAGAGCATCTTTTGAGAATAGTAAATCATAATAATGGACAACATCTTTGACTCATAACTACCCCACATGTGCACACCTCCCAAGAATGGTATCCAACTTCCTTCACCAACATGTATGTGACCCTCCCGATAAATGCAAGATACTCTATAACTCCCTCCTAGTTCCTAGGATTGGAAAAGTGCCATAAATGACCTTAAATGAGTTTGCAACCACTAACCTTATGCTCCAACTCCTTCATGAATATGCCACTACAACTAATATTCCAAGTCAACAAGGAGAATTAATAATAAAATAATAATATCTCTAACAACATGGTTGTCCAAGTACCCATTCCAAGATTGTGGGAGATGCAACATTAGAACATTAAGATTTCAATTAATTATCACACTTTCTTGACATTCTCCTACTTGATATTATACATTGAAAAGACATCCATAGGAATCATAAAATAAATCAAGTATAGGATCCAAAGCCCATGGATTTCTTGGTGCTCTTGCACCAAGAGAACTTCTCTATGCTCACTAGCTTCATGAGGGAATCTGCAATAGTATCTTGAGTGTCAACCTTCTATAACATGACCTTACCATTTTCTATTGTTTCATGAACAAAATGATATTATGCATCAACATGCTTAGTATGAGAATGATACATGGAATTCTTTTCTAAACAAACAAATAACACTCTAACCATCACATCCAATTTTAATCACCCTGCAATCAAAACCAATACCTGAACATAGTCTTTATAACCATATTCCTCCTTAAAGGCATGTGTAGTAGCCATATACTCTTCTTTAGTGGTGGAAAAAAACAATCATAGGATACCTCTTACTCATCTAACTAACTGTATTGCCAAACAAAGAGAACAAATAGCCATTAGTGGGCTTTCAACTATCCAAGTCACTTGCTCAATATGCACCAACAATACCTTGTATGTCCAAAGTCTCAACCCCATCATTAGTATTGTGATAACATAAATAGTAATAAGAAATCCATCACAAATTTCTAAACACCCTCTTAACATAAGTCTAGTGATCCTTGCTAGGTTTAGACATAAACCTACTCAAAACTCCCATGCTTGGGTAATATCTAGTCTAATATAAACCATTGTATACATCAAGCTACCAACAACACTAGTATAAGGAATGTTAGACATATCCTCAAAATCATCCAATTTAGGACACATATCTAAAGAAAGATTAGTTCCAATTGCTAAAGGAATATTAAATAGTTTACAATCTTGCATAAAGAATATCTACAAAATATTATCAACATACTTTGAATTAAATAAATATTTTTCTGTACTTGGTCCCTATTGATCTCCATACTAAGAATGCATTTTATAGCCCCTAAATCCTTCATATTAAATGTGCCAGAAAGCTAAGTTTTGTGATTCCTAATCATCACCTTTTTGTTTCCAATAAACAACATGTCATCCACATATAAGACAATGATTAGAATTTGATCATCAATAATTTTAACATAAACATAGTGATCTTCTTCACTCTTGACAAAACCCATTTTTAGTGCAAAAGCATCAAACTTCTAATACCACATGTAGGGTGACTACTTCAAACCATAGAAAGACTTTTTCAACCTATAAATCAAATGTTCTTTTCCTTTCACAACAAAACCGTTATTCTATCACATATAAATCTCCTCTTTAAGATCCCCATGGAAGAAAGTAGTTTTAACATCCAGTTACTCAATTTCAAAATCACAAGTAGTAGCAATTTAGATAACATGAATATAATAGAAGATAGCTTAGTAACATGAGAGGAAATTTTACCAAAATCAACTCCCTCTCTCTAGAATTATCCCTTGGTCACCAATATAGCCTTATGCCTCTCTAACTGTCCATCTACTCTTTTATTTTTATACATGCCCATTTGTAACTAATGGGTTTTCTTCCCTTAGGAAAACTAATAAGATCCTAGGTGTCACATCTATCTAAGGCCATCATCTCCACCTACACAGCATGCATCCAATACTAACTATCCTCTAAAGAGAGAGCCTCCCTAAAAGATCCCAATTCATCATTAGTACATAAGAAATAAAATACACAACAAAAATATGATGGTTTATACCTATCAACAAGGTTTTGTTGTCTTGTGGATTGTCTCAACACTAGAGTAAGGGGCCATTCCTATTATTCTACATGGTCAATCTGCTCATCCTACTTAGAACTCTCATTTAAACCATCTTCTTCCTCTCCATCCTCTAATCCATTGTTTTGCTCTTCAACATGTGCATCTTCCTACTTTTCAACCTTGGTCTAAAAATGTATTGTTTTCTTTCATTCTTTTTCCTCTAGTTGTATAAGATTTGAAAGTGCTATAAACTCCTTGAAAATCACATCTCTAGAATAAATAATTTTTTGGGTTAATGGATTCTAAAGCTCATAACCTTTTACGTTCCCACCATAACCAAAAAAGATGTATTTCTATTGTTTTGTATCCAATTTAGATTACTTTCCCTTAGGCACATGAACAAAAGACTCACAACCAACTACCCTTAAATGTGAAGCATAAGGTTTCTTAGCTGTCCACACTTCATAAGGAGTTTTATCAACAAGAGGCGAATAAGGAGATCAATTTACCAAGTAACAACTAGTACTCACAACCTTTGAATAAAAGCATCAAGCCAACTATGTACCATTCAACATACTTCTAGCTCTTTCAATCAAGGTTTGGTTCATTCTCTTTACAATCCAATTTTGTTGTGGTGTATAGGAGGTTATTCTTTGTCAAGTAATATCTGCATGCTTGTAGAACTCATAAAATTCCCTAGAACAATATTCACCACCATTTTTAGAGTTCAACACCTTTATTGTACCACCTGATTGTTTCTCAACAAAAGATTTAAATTCCTTATACTTAGAGAAAACTTCATATTTATAACACAAAATAAACCTAGGTGTATCTATAGGCATCATCAATGAATGCAACATAATAGCGATCTTTTCCTATATAGTCCACATCCACTAGACCAAATGTATTTGAATGGATTATTTCTAATTACCTATTTGCTCTATAGCTTTCAATAGGAAATGAAGATCTATTATGTTTACCAAAAACACAATGTTCACAAAAATCACGTTTACCACCAAAATATTTAGAAAAATTGCCAACCATATTTTTATTAATCATGGTTTGAAGACATTTTTCACGAATGTGGCCTAACCATTGGTGCCACAACATGCGTGCATTTTAGAATTGCTAGTTACATTGGTAGAGTTACAAAATATGGAGGCATTTAGCCTAAACAATGTCCCAACATGAGATCCTTTAGTAGCCACGTAATTTCCTCTCACCAAACTGCAACCAGACTTGTCAAATATCACATTCAATCTAGAATCATTCAACTTGGATACATAAATCAAATTTCTCATAAGTCCTAGAATATTCAAGACACTAGTAAGAGTTTTTGTCCTCCCATCACTAAAACACAACTATACCTTCTTGTATCACATGTGAAAATGAGCTTAGGAAACAAGCTAAAACAATATTAACCTATTTCATTCATTAACAAATGTAACCTCAAGATTGAACAAAAGGAATGCATAAAGGAAAGGAAGCTAAACTAATTAATTATCATGCAAAACTTGATGTTTTTATATGATCCTTGATGTTGGATTGTTGATTTCTCCTCATTGTGATAGCATAACATTACACTTCATGGAATCATGAAAATGGATTGGGATGGGTTGGATTTATAGGATTTTGGATGAGGGATTGGATGGTCAAGATTGATTGGAGAGATTAATGGATGAGGATGATTGAGAGGCTTGGAAAGATGAGAGCTTGCCAACTGGCAAGATTTGGTTGGAGGATAAAGGATTTCCTTGGATCAAGGAAAGATCAAGGGTAGAAAAGTGGTCTTGGAAGAAGGGGATGGTGAGGATCAAAGAAGGGAAAAAAGGACCTTTGTACAAAGGACTTGTCCATACCTTTATAATAGACCCATATGGTCATGTACAAGAGGCCATACCTTTGTACATTTGGGAGGATGTGAGGGATTTGAAAGGGTTGACTAAGGTTTAGGTATACATACAAGTGGGGGATTAGTTAGCTAATTAGGTTTAGTCAACCTAATGAAAAGTAGACAAAATAGGGAATTAAATAAATATCATGGTCCATGGGAAAAGGGTATATTAGATAAATAGAAATATTTATCTAATGTTGGACTATAGGAAAGGGATGATAAATGATTGATTAATCATTTATATTCGGGAAAGGTACGGATGAAGGTACAAATGAATAGTGATTTTAATAATAAAAAGTTATTTAATCACTGTCGGAAGAGGATTTGGATGGTTAATTGAATAAATGAGGATTTATCCAACTAAGTGGTTAAATGATGTCCTAATTAGGATTGAATAGGATCAAGATGATGTGGTCAATTTTAGGTGTCTACACTTCCCATGACCAACAATTCAATGTGAACTATTGTCACCTAGATATGCTTCTCCTCCATCATAAGCATGGTAGGAAGAGAGCCACTCCTTGTGAGGAGTCATGATACAAGAAACATGAGTCAATCAACCAAGTTTCATCAAAAATAGTATTAGTAGAAATAAATAAAGATTCTCCACCATCATCAGAGGATTTTTGTAGTGGAGTTATAATTCTTCTTCTTATTTCTGCAATCCTTAACATGCCCTCATTTTCCATAGTTCTACCAATTCACTCTGATCTTTCTTGGATTCTTAGAGTAGCCTCAAGACTTAGATATCTCAGTGGACTTTTTCATATCCCCTTTTGACCCTCCTTTATCCTTGGGCCTTCCCTATACATGTAATCCATTCTTTGATCCCTCATGAATTTTCTCCTCATTTCCTTTGCAAGAAAAGTAGCAAGAAGTGCATCCAACTTTGGATCTATAATCAAAGCACTCAAAGCAAGGATTAGATTTGCCTATGATTTAGGCAAAGAACAAAGTGATAAAATACACCTATCCTCTTCTTCAAGCTTAACATCAATGGATCCTAATTTAAATAAAATCAAATTAAATAAATTTAAATGCTCTACAATAGAGTCTCCATCCTTCATTTTAAAGAATATAATTTCCTCTTTAAATAGATTTTATTTACCCGACTCTTAGTTTGGTAGATCTCATTAATCCTTTTTCATATGAGATGTGCAAAGGCTTCCTTAGAGACATTCAATAGGACAAAATTTGCAAGACACAACCGGATGCTCCCTCGTGCCATTTTATCAAGTTTCTTCCAATCATCATCTAGTCACATACTTTCTATTTTCTAGCTACTTTTAACAACTCTCCATTAATTTCTTTCTTTAAGAATATCCTCCATTTCAAATTTCCAAAGCTGATAACTAGATGCATTAAATTTCTCAATCTTCCTATAATGCCCTATCATGCAACCCTAGAGTGCTAGATTACAAAGAGAAAAATTACAAAGATAATTTTTTTTTTTGAACGTAAGACATTGCAATATTAGTAACCAAAGATATCATAATACACAACATAAAGAAAAGTGCACTTCTAACTCCTCTAGGGAAACATAACTACATCAGTGCAATGAAAGTAAAACCACACAAGAGAAATACATTATACCAATACTACAGAAAGAATAACTTTTACAATTGCAAGATAGTTAATACACAAAGTTACAATACAAGGTTACAAGACTGATCACGTCAGTTTACAAATGAATACATAAGAAAGTACACAACAACTCTGAAGGTGGAAAGCAATCTAGAACTGGAACACCTCTGCACAGGACTCGAACCGAATCTCCAAGAAGACCAATGGATAGCTCTGCCACCCAACCATGTGGAACCCTAAGGTCCACCCCTCCAAGCTAGGAAATAACAACGAGGATTCCACTAAGCCAAAGTAACACATCCAACATAACCAAACTAATACAAACTGACACCACCAACCAAATCAACAACACTGCACAAGACAAGGTAACACTCCAGAGGCAATAATGAAACATAAGAGGGAAGTAGGTAAGCTGCAACGAGGAGAGTGTCATCGCATGGTCCTAGCATGGGTTACCCAGGCTATCTCTCACCAGAAGCCAGCCCCCATCTATGGTTACCCTGGCAGCCTCTCTCTAGGCACCGGCCCCATAGGGTGACACATGCGGAACCGATATGTCCTCTCATGGAGACAAGGAGGTCAGCCTTGCCAACCAGGCCTTCTCATCCCATCCTTAGCTTGCGAGAGCACTCAAGGCATGGGTGAGGTATCTTACTTATCTTGTTATGTGTTTTACTACCCCAACCCTCCTAATTAAGTTTCCACTTGCTTATAACTTCCATGGGGTTACCCAGGTGGCCTCTCACTAGGCACTGGCCCCACCATGGAAGCCACTCTCCTTTCTACACTAGCAACCCTTATACAACATTTGAAACAATGACATGCATGAGCGAGGGACTATAAGACATCTAACTTTTCACAACCAACATGATACATAAACAGTTATAAAGTTCCAAATTCACAAGTCTTTTCCCCCATCTGAAACAAACTCGGTTCCATTATCCCATTACAATGACATGCCCCAATAATGAACCGAAAACCAAGAATCACACCTCTGGAGTAGATAGGTTGAACACAAAACCAATGTTACAGTAACCATTCTCTGACAAGGACAATGCTTCCATAGCTTGACACCAAGTACACCTGACATCCCTCAAGATTCCCACTTCACATTTAACCAAATCAAAGACATAAACTCCACCCCAAAGTAAGCACAATGATCCAATACAAGCATATAGATATGACTAGGAGGGAAAACGAGTAAATGAGATTCAATAATTCATAACTTAAAACATGGAAATACATTTAAGGTTATAACTTCTTTCGAAGACATTTAAGCCTACAAAAGTAACAAATCTATACAACTCCAAATATAACCTTTTCCTTACTAACCTTGAATGACTACCATTAAAACAAGCTATAAAATTAATCATATGTTTACCAAGAGCATAAAACTCCATTAACTTTAAACCAACTATAATTTCAATAGAACAACTATAAATTTATGAATCTATAAACTTCACTATAAGCATAACTTCCATTACCTTTACCAACTGCCAACAACCATATAAATGAATTACCATTGACATAAAAACACCTACAAAACAAATATACTTCTTTCCCAAGCAAAACTTTTTCATCTAATATATTTAACCATTACTATTACAAATAGACTCGATAACAAAATATGTATATTCTTGCTAAGATACCAAACTTTCTGTCGATCGTCTAACTAATACAATTTCTAATAAAGAAACTATAATTACAAATATATTTCTTATGATCATATATTATCATCAAGCATTTAACCAATTAAAAATTTTCAATTCAACACTATAAACATATATGTAGTTTCCTATAAGCTAGCATCTACCAATTTACAAACTCTAATGTAACCAGCTATAAGTAATCTATATATATATATATATATATATATATATATATATATATATATATATATATATATATATATTTTTTCCTAACATCTCACCATTTACTAATTTCTAATAACCACAACTATAAGTAAATACATTTTTTTCTATTTACATATATTACTATCAACATGATACTGACTACCATTCTAATGAGATCTTCTAAAACAACATTCGCATCTATAATTTCCTTTAAGTGTAACTAACCAACTACCATTAACCAATTACAATTTCAAACAAAACACTATTATATGTACATATTTCCTATTAACATAAGTTACCGTCCAACATTTAACTAGCTATAATTCCTTTACAAACAACTAGAATCACTCCTAACTTTACCTTCTAATACTTTAATTCCTAGGCAATGTATACATTTCGCAAGGCTGATCACATGCCATATATCATTCTACGAATTACAACTTAAAACAATAAACATTATAAACCTTAATAATTTTCTATAAGCTCGACTTTCTATCTAACATTAACAAATTCTGTCAACTACTATAACCTTATACCATTTCCTAACCTATTACCACTTACAAATTTAAAACAATACATACGTGCTTTCCTAAGAGCACGGATTTCTACAATTCCATGCTACCACTTAAAAATTACTAAAGAACCTATCTATAATGAAATATTTATTCTTTATCTCCTAATCGACTAAGACTCCCATCGAACTACTATCTAAACCTCCTTACGAAGCCACTTCAACTACACAAAGACCGCTATGACTGCCGACCATGTTGCACTTCTATGACTACAATATCTACATAATGATGACTAAACTGAATATGTACACCATTTCCTAATGCATGCCACTGCTATCTATAGGCTACCACCAAAGATCAGATGAATTCTTTTCCTAGTCGCAAGAGTCCCATCGACCCTTCTAACATGAAACAAAGACGTTCGATACACATAACATTGAATGATAGCCGACTACCTACAACACCATCTCGACAGTTAAAATCTAAGCGAGTGACTATGGTCATAATGTAAACCATGTTCTAAATACATGACTTCCCTCATAGCCCGCGAGTCTGCTAAATTGACACAGAAAAAGGTTTAAACGTTACACTGCCAAAAAACATTCTAGGTTGACAATACCACCCACGGTTTTCTTAGCAATAACTATGTTTCGAATAGAACATATCTAAGAGTGAAAGTGAATGAAAAGAGAGTCTGCAAGAGAACTAAAAGATAGAAATGGAAATTTCTAAAACAGAGTTCCAAATTCCCAAACTTAAATCAATGCGAAATCCTATGTGATCAAAACATAATTAATTTTCTATTTGCCACAAGCTGTATTTTATTTCCTTTACAAATGATGAATTAAACAATTGTCTCTCATCCATTAAGTAATTTTTAATGTAGATATGAAGGAAATTGTGAAGAAAACTTCACAAGATTTGGTCAGAATCCTAGATATGCTTGCAGGGTAGCTTCCTAATAGAGGTAGAGTTGAAGGCACGAGATCTTCATCAGGGTTACAGAGATAAAAGCAAGAAATCCAAGGTAAATAGAAATATGACTAATATGAGGGCCAAATACATGGTTGCAAGCACTCACAGGTTGCCTGGAAATTATATGTAAAGACCAAATCACTTCTTACTAGGCATTTCACCTCTATCGAAGAGATACAAATGTGAGATAAAAATGCAAGAACGACAGGGACAAGAGATTGATAAAAAGGTCATCTATTTCACAGGATTGAGATCACAATGCAGGGTTATACATGATTGAGCTAATGATTTCAAAAAGGATTAAGACAAAGGCTAAACCAGAAGAATCCATCTTGGAGGAATCTACATAGATTGGAGCAACATTCAAGCACATAGGGCACACAAGGATAATTAAATTCCAAGTTACATGCAAGTTTCACACACAGGACATGCTAGTTTCACACACAGAACATGCTGCAATAAAATTTAACTTACAAGCTACAACAATTGTAAATTTTCACAGAGAGAGACAAATCACATACTCAAATTTCAGTCCCTCCTTGAAATTTCTCCAATTCCTACCACCAATTATCTGTTCTTCTCCCCAATATCTCCGTTCTTTTTCCCACTCCCTTCCGAACAAAAAATTTCCCCATATAAAAATGGTTCAACTCATAGAATAAATGCAGACATGCATCTATTACCCAACAACCCACTCCTCTAAGAAATTCAAAAATTTGCTATAAAAAGAGATCCCAAATCTCCTAATTTCAAGATTGACAACTCAAGGCATTAATTTCACATATCAAAAATTATTCTGTACCAAATATGTACTAATTACCCATAACTCCAAATTATGACATAAATACTTTAGAATAGCAGATAATTTAATCGAGTCTATTTTAAAATTTAACCAAGGTGTCAACAAAATTCTAGGCTAAAACAAATATCATCCAATAAACATAATAGAAGCATTATTAGTTAATAATAAATCATTAAAGTATTATCCAACCACACATGAGCACTATTAACACAACTCGACTATACTCCAAAACACAGATTACCAAACATACAAGGTAAGGACCAAGCGTCACAACGCGACTCGAGACTACAACAAAAGAATAGGACCAACCTAGTGGAATAGACCTCGCGTTATCTCCCATCACTGATACCCATTGGTGCAAGAACCCGCTCAAACTTGCTATATCAGGTGGAGTCAAGGTTTGGTACCTGCAGCTTGCATCCGAACAATTGGTTGTATACAATCAAATACATATATGTCAACACAC
Source organism: Cunninghamia lanceolata (assembly GCA_027924645.1). NCBI lineage: Eukaryota > Viridiplantae > Streptophyta > Pinopsida > Cupressales > Cupressaceae > Cunninghamia > Cunninghamia lanceolata. The sequence continues at coordinate 8,437 of BSBN01002138.1, read as the reverse complement.
ACACAGAGTCAGAGAATCACGACGTAGTAGGGTGCTCGAAGTGAGTAGTACTACATCGTCTCTACTCTTGAAACAATATCATAACAACTATTATCTGAATTCAAATACCACAAATCAAATGACACATGATAATATTAATTCACATCATAACTGGAATAATAGTAATGCCATCATAAACTCATAACACATGTCTAATTATATCAGTCAAACATAGTCCATCAAGATCAAAATAAACATAAATCATAACATACTAATCAAATGTCTCAGAACTGTATCAATGCAATGAAAGACTAACAACTGTCTCCGACTGATAGAGAGCAATGTAGAACTACTGCTATCACAAGCCAACAACAAGGGGGCACTACACTTCCATTGAGATGTACTTTCTATGGCTTCCAATACACACACAAATCTGTAAACACATAAAGCAAGATGCTCTAACTACAAAAATAAAACTCACAACAGTTCACAAAGGCATCCCCCTCTACTCAAAACCAAGGATTTGATACAAAATATTAAAATAGAGTGAACTATTGTCTAATAACATTAAACTATGTGTATATAAATTATTGTGTTCATGTATTAACCAATATGTAAATGGAAATGGAGAAAGCATAAAATTCAAAAACCATCATATTTTATCACATAACATTGAATAAATGTGGACAAACCCTTTTGGGAAAAACTCCAACATCAAAGAGAGCCTCAAGTACGGATTAATCTTCAATGAACAAGAGTACATAAACACCACACTTATCTCTTCAATCCGACAGCATTCTAGTAGCACTTGTGAACATATAAAACAACCCACGAAACTACTATCTCATACCTCCAATTTATACAAAAATGAGATAGAAAAACAACAAATGGTTTCCCAAAACAATGTACAACCCAAATCATGGTTTCATGTAAAAACCCACACCCCACATGAAGAGCATCTTTCAATAATAGTATATCACAATAATGGACAACATCTTTGACTCATAATTGTTGATGGGTGTTTTGACACACTCAACAATTGAGGTGAAATAATAGGTGTACCTCACCTCTCCTGAAAGGTAATCCATCTCCTAGATGAAGATCAACAACCCCAAAGTCTATGTAACTAGGTCTTGGTTCCGATTCAAGGGGCCTCTGTTGGTTTTACTTAAATAGTTCAATCAACAACTCTGCTTAAGTGTGTTTTTAGATCAATTATTTATAGATTCATTCATATGCTCATAAACTAATTCAAAACATGGATTGCATGCATATGTTATTTCAAATTTGGTAATTTAACAATAAATTCACTATACCAATTTTTAAAATTTTAATTTTATATTACCAACTTGCAAGTTCCAAAATTTAAAACTAATCCTAGTCTATTCTAGTATAAAAAAAAATACAAAGGATAATAAAGGTTTTTAGAGAAAATGAGTTTGTTGCAAGGAATTAAATTGTGCTAAAATGGAAAGTACCCAAAGAAACCAACTTTTATTGATTAGTATTACACCCAATCATTAACACAAAGTAGTGCAAACATTAAAGGAAATTAGAAAATGAAAGATAATAGACAACATAACCATATTTCATGTGTAGATATCACATAGAACCTTCCATAATCTCCATGTCGAATGATTCAAGTTTTCAACATTAATCACATAGGGGTTTTCTCTAGTTCTAGACATGTATGCTAAAATTTAATTCAAAACAACATACTCATTGATTTAATTTAATCAAAGAGAATAGAGGAAAAATGAATGAAATTTAGAAATTATATTAGTACATCTTTGCACATCCCAACAACCTGGATACTAAAATTAAATGATAGCTACAACTATGGTCAAGATTAATGTGATCTCTTAGTTACAATTATTTGCACACTAAATTTTGTTGGCAAAAAATATCTACCCTTGAAATCTACTTGCTTTTTTCATCCCATGTATACAACACATTAGCACAATTTTCCAATGACATTGACTTTTGCCTTCAAATTTAGAAATAAACCTTACATAATAAAGTAATATTTTTTTTTACTTCCCAAATTGAGCATCCACTTTGGCATTAAAATATTTATTGATATCTTTGCAAAAGAATAAAGTTTGTGTTTCAATATTATAATCTAGGTAGAAATTGATAGTCATTTAGCTATCATTGCTTCTTCTATTTTTCTCCTAAACTATTGCATTACTCTTTATCTTCATTCTTCCACCTTTTTGGATTATCTTCTTAAAAATATTCCAATAAGCTATCAAGGGCATCCTTCACCATGTTGAAATTAAGGGCATGTAAATATTTAAAGTGAATCTTCTTGGACAAAATAGTTTTCACAATTCTATTGGGCAATCTTTATTTTTGACAAGAGTGCTTCAAATGAGTCAAACACATATTTTATCTCCATCATCTCATTAATCACTTCTTCCATTAGATTCTTATATATCAATTATAGAAATTCTTGCTCAATGGTGCTAGTAGTATTGACCTTATTGGGAATTTCAAAAAAATTGCACATAATTTTCTTTATAAAGGCCTAGATTTTTGCAAGTATAACCTCCCCCAATTTTCTTCCTCTTTAATTGTTTTTACATTCCTCTAAAATTTCCATCTACCATTTAGTGGCCTTTATCTACTCAAATGGAAGCTTAGAGTTTCCATCAGTAATTATGCAATTTGATACCAAAGTGGAGAATTTAATTTAGGTCATTCATTTCAGTAGGGGTAAATTGTCATCTTGAATTACTAGCTCTTCATAAAAAAATTCCACCAATTTAGCTAAGGCACTAATCTTGTCATTGATTTCATGGTAGAAATTGACTACTCTTTTGATCATTCTCCCTCCTTGGGCCATTAGTATATCTCTCCACACAATAGTATCTTGTACTACTCCCCCAATTTCACTTCTCATTTGCAGTCCCTTGTCAAGTTTTTCCAAGAGGTTAGGAGTGGGTGTTACTGAATATACGAGACACCAAGGTATTGCACATAGGCAGTCAACTCACCAACTTCATATTTCAACTCCTCTTTTTTTCTAGTATTTATTTATATGCCCTAAGATGGTAGAGATTGTTGTTTGCAAAGATTGTTTTTCTCCTTCACTTGTTTGGCACCAAAGATTGATCTTTTGTATATGATATTCCCCTTCTTGTGTATCTCATTTTTCCTTATTTCATAACATAGTATCCATCTCTGCAACCCATACTCCTTGGGCATCTATGGTAGTGGTAGAGTTTTATTACTCTTTTGGTCTTCGTGGGTGCTTTAAACATGTCTACCATTAACTTCTAAGATACAATATTATGTAATAAAGTGAAAAACTTGTAAGTGATATTTAATAAGACCAACATAATAAATAACTTCCACTCATTAGATATAGTTGTTGGAATAAGCAGGAGCCAAGATCAACTAGGAAGATAATTCACCACAAGAGAACAGTTAAAATCTTGATACGAGAAGAAAACAGATGATTGATTGATTATTTACAAATGTACAAATGCCTATTTAAAGGAAAGAGAATATATGACGGGTGAACAACTACCCGATAGGTAAAAAACTACCTCACGAGAAAAACTAATTTCCCTATGTTAAACTTAATACTCTAACACCCCCCTTAAGAGCAAACTTAGGGAGAGTAATTATTATGCAAATCTAACATGCAAAATGCAATATATCTATGGGTCCCGGCTACTAGGCCATGTTAGGTACCCATTCACAAATATGTGAAAAATGAAATGATGTATGGTGGACTCACTGATACCTCCCAAGTGCTACATACATCATATAATCAATGCCCCCCCATAAGAGGGAAAGAGAGATAATATATAGCCCCCCCACAATGTGTAATCGCCTACAAAAATGGTAAGTGCCTGAAGACAGAACATGATCCAATGTCGACAAACAACTTGTCTCCCTTTTGGAAGAAACAAAACCATGTATATATGCAGGTATGCTTCCCACTCTAGATAGGAATTGAGAGGCAAAAAGCATGAAGAATGAAGATGTCTCTAAGATCTGCTCATGTGTCGCCAAGACCTTGGAAGATGATGCCACGAACCAATCAAGAACATGCCCAATCACAATAGAAGGTGACAAACAAGGTACCACTAGAAACTGGTTTTGAACATTCTCCAAAGACAAAGTAAAGTGACAATAGTTGTACCATAACTATCATCAAATAGGAGGGATATACCCTCAAATATGTCTTCCAAATCTCCAAGATGAGTCTCCACAAACAAGTCTGATAAACCTGTCAAATACTCATCAACCAAAGCAAGATCTGGAATACTATGATCAACCTGCTCAAGAGAAGAACTCATATCGAAAGAACTGATGATATCTTCTATCGACTCTAATGTGGCAGGTGATGGTGGTATAGTGATCAAATCAACAAACCCATGAAGAGGAACTGAGTTACTCCACACACTGGATGGTGGAGTCAAAGGAAAATAGGGATCATCATCACTAATGATCAGCCCTTCCTACTGCAAACAACTCTCCTGAAGCATGATGAATAAGCATTGAATCAGAGGTAAACTCCACTGTATTACCTACTTGTGTGATTTGATATACTGATAATAGATTATGGGTAATTTTCAGGTATACAATGTACATTGAAAACCAAACCATCACCCAAATTAATCTCTCCTATGGAAGAAACTTGAACCACTTGATTGTTAGCAACCACAAATCTATCATAATGGGGTGCTCTAAGAGTACCTGGAACTAATAAATCAGGTGATCGAGTAATGTGCACTGAAGCCCCTGAATCAATGATCCATCTGACATCTCTGAATGCATGAGTAGTAATTAGGGCATGTCCTTTTCCTTTGAAGCTAGGGGATGTATCCCTATCCTTATTCTTATTTTTATTAGAAGGAGGAGGTGAACTAGATGAGGAAGGAGTGGTTATATTATGTTCCTTGAGCAATTCTTTTAACTCATGAATTTCCTTCTTATAACAACTTTGTTCATTATGGCCCTCTTTTTTGCAAAAATTACATTTGGGCCTCTCCTTCTTAGGATGTGTCTCGTTAGAGGAAGGCTCATTTGATTCTATTTTGGGTTTATCCTTCTTGTTCTTTCCTTTCTCTTTGGATGTAGAAGCAACTAATGCATGAGACTTAGTGGTATCAGATTGACGAAGTTTGGATTGTTATCTAGTCAATCTTTCACTGAATGTCTCAAAGGATGGCATAACAAATCTAGTTCCCAACCCCATCCATTGTAGAATAAAAAGAGGTAGCAAAGTATGAAAAAACACCCATTAATTTTGACAAAATCAAGAAATGCATTCCTTATCATCTTTTTCTTTTCCACACCCCAACAACTAAGAATGTAAGGACTTGAATTTTACCAGATAATCCTCAATAGTAGGGAATGTCTCTATTGAAAGAGATGCTAATTCTGCTTCTAATTGAATAGCTCTCATATCACTAACTGCACCAAAAATATCCTTTAGTTTAGTCCATACCTCTCTAGGTGTAGTGCACTCCTCGATGTGGAAAAACAAAGAATCTGAGAGATGCATTGCAATTTGACCCATCACCTCATCACACTTGTTCTTATATGCAAACTTCTCATATTCCTTGGTGATATTCAATTGCTCTTCATTCAAGGTGAACCATAATCCTTTTGACCAAAGTAACCTTTGCATTTTTACTTTCCACATGTGATAATTGTGAGGAGTGAGGACCTCGAATCCTGGTTCAGCCATTGCGTGCCACCAAGTTAGAAACTACAAAAAATGCTGATAAATGGTGATATCAAGTGGATAGACCTAGACCACTGTGAGCTTGGCGAAGTCATCTTTCTGATGATATGCGGAACGTGAAAATTGGACTCCAGATGCCCAAGATATGCTCTGTGGAAGAAAGTCACCAATTGAGTGCTCAATGCAAGAATGAAAGGAGCTGGATTAAGCTCTAGGGCAGATTAGCCCTTGGTTAGCCACGTGACCACTTGCAGCAAATGAGCAAAAAAAATGTAACAGATTTGTTGCAAAAAAAATGGCAATCCTGCCAATCAACCTCCAAGTCACCAAGCATGCAAGCATAGACACCACGAGGTTCCCACCATCACTTCACAATACAAAGCGAGTGTCCGCATATAAAAAGGACAAATGATTCCTCAGTGGGATCAATATGGGAATAAAATTTAACTCAAATGGGACTCAAAAACTTAATGCACGATGGTCCCACTTTCAAAAACCCTAAATATTTTGTTGAAAAACTTTAGAGATATTAAAGTTTGTAAACAAAAAGTATTGATGGCTACCAATCAGGAATACACGTCTGGTGAATAATCCTCCTCTCTCAGGAATGAATCTGCACTATGCACGCTTGGAAATGCTATGCCACTCTGATGAAGATTGTGCCTTTACCAAATAATGCTGCGTGGGACTGTATGCGCCCCCAGTCTCTGTGAAACTCATGCCTTCGATGGAATGTGCTGTGAGAGAAGTCTGTTCCAAAATCATTCAGAATCTGGCCTTCAATCTTGAATCATTGCCTTTAATGTGAACACCTCCTCTAGTGTGGACTGCAAATAGGGATGAGGTTTCTAACAAGAGACCCACAAAAAAAACTTTCTACTACGTGAATAGAGATGAAAATGAGAAATTGTGGTGTCTGGACACCTCACACAATTTCCTTTGAATGATTCAGGCACAGATTGATGCCTGGGAATGAGGGTAAATGGACCAAACATAGACATGGATTGATGCCTCTGTAATCTTATATGCAGGCACAGATTGATGCCTGGATCGATCTCTTCTCCAGCTTAATTCTCCAGATTCAGGCAAGGGTTCCTAGCACTGTGCTCTGATACCATGTTGGAATAAGTAGGAGCCAGGATCAACTAGGAAGATAATTCACCACAAGAGAACAGTTAAGAGCTTGATACGAGAAGAAAACAGATGATTGATTGATTATTTACAAATGTACAAATGCCTATTTAAAGGAAAGAAAATATATGACGGGTGAACAACTACCCAATAGGTAAAAAACTACCTCACGGGAAAAACTAATTTCCCTATGTTAAACTTAATACTCTAACAATAGTAAGCATAACATTAAGTACATCTCAAATAATATGAAATTTTTCCAAATATATATTTGGAAATCATCAATGAAAATAACATCATTACATAATCAAGAAATACAAGGGGTCAAATACTACAACCCTCATCAATAACAATGAATACAATAAGTTGTGAAGAAACCACCACAAATATAAGTGGCCATATACAATGAACATCATGAATATTATCTAAAAAACTCCAAGCTTAACTCTACAAGCTAATCCTCCAAGCGCTTATGCTCCTATTGTTCATTAGGGAAGGGATTGACCCCACCATGAGGATGTTCCTTTCCTCTCCATCCATCAGTCAAGATGAAGAAGCACCATGCACAATCCAAAAATGTGGTATAATAATATACTTGTGATGATCTTATTTAGTTCATTTCTTAATTAACACATAATCATACACATGAAACCATATATCTAACCATTTCAAATACATGGAAATAGATTTCTCAATGCACATAAATGCATCCTTTAATATAGATATAAATGCAATGACATGAATAAGTCAAATATGACTCTCATTAATAACCGCAAGTCTTTTCAAACCAACAAGGTTTGACTTATAACTATACATTCAAGACCATATACAACATCCACATGAATTTATTTTTTTCTTCCCATACTACGAAAGCTCTCTTCATGTGATGCTATATACATATTACTAAAAACACGTGCCTAAGGTAGGACTACATGCATTCTAACCTTAGCATAATACAAGTATCCAAAAACACATGAAACAGCAATTCAAATATTCAATCACACACACATAGAGAATAGCATACAACAACATATGATTTAAACTTTCACAACTCAAATACACATCACAACATAAAGCAAACATTTATAAATAAAGTACATAAATCAAACATAGAATACAAGCACACCATACATTTAAGAATACAAAACAAAAATCCCAACCAAGGCATCTACCTTAAACTTCAAATACAAGAGCACAAGTTCAAAGATCATAGCAAATGCATCTACCTTAAAGTTCCATACCACATTAAGACAAGCATCTCCCATTGATAAAGTACATCTGTATCAAATATCATATAAGTATGTAATCTAACCATATAGTAAAAATAGAGCACCCCACCATCCGGTGATATGGTATACCAAGTTGGGTCACATAGCTCCAGTGATGAAATGAGAAACATAATGAGTGCATATGCATCCTTTACATCCACATAGCCTATGAAACCCTTCACCCATTTAGAGCACTAGAACATATGCGAAATCTTTTGTTAGTTTGTGTTATGAATGCTTTTAGATAGTATGAATTTTCCTTATGACTAGTATGGATCTAATTTTATTTATGTTTAGTATTTAAGGATTTGTGGTCCTTATATAGGAATTGCCTATGTGGGTAAGTGCACAA
>BSBN01002137.1:0-85939 GCA_027924645.1 Cunninghamia lanceolata | reverse complement strand
GATAGAAAGTGATTTTGAATAGGTGTTTCTAAAAACCACTGTTTTAAAGTCACTTTTTTTTTACTATACCATGTATGTGTACGTCATCCATATTTTGACCTAAATAATCACATTTTTCCAAAATCCTTTGGGAAAAGACTTGTAACTCACTGAAGCACGTTTTACATATTTTTTTTGTAATTTTGTTATTGAATATTTTTTTTTATTAATTTTTATTGGCCATTTTTGGTCTTTTAAAAAATCATCGTGTACATCACACATAAGATGACCTAAACTTAACATTTTTTTGAATTTTTTTTTTAAATTGAAAAGAATTGTCTAAAGTACGTTTTCCTACAATTTTTTTACAAAAAAATATGTTAATAAAAAGTTATTAAAATACTAAAAAACCCTAATAATTCAAGTTTATGGACCTATTTCATCAGAAATTGATTAAAAAATAGAAAATTAATCCAATTGTAAAAAAAAATTACAGATTTAGAATCTACACTATCTCATCTATAATGGGTTTTAATTTCGTCAAAATATTCTGCAAAATAGGACCTTCAGATATATGCCCAAAGTCACTATTTTGTTGTGGACATTGACAGGACCTTCAAGTTGCAGGTCAAACCTGGTCCAGAGGTCAGGTCGGGTCCCCAAAGCATTTCCTGAACCGTGTTACAAAGCAAAACCCGAGCTATTAAAATTCAAATTTTAAATAACAGGATCCCGTTTTGAAACGGGATCCATTTTGAAACGGGATCCCGTTTCATAAAGGTTAAAATATTAACATTTTACGGAACTCAAAACGGGATCCCATTTTTTGAAAACGGGATCCCGCTTTTGGCTCGGGATTCCGAAGCAAAACGGGATCCCGTTTCATAAAAAGCGGGATCCCGTTTTGGTTAACTCGATTTCAGATTTTTTTCTAACTCCGAAACTTCACCTTAAGTGGACACAACTTCTTGCATTTACCCTCTTGCATTTTCCAAAAAGTTGGATTGCTTTCTTCCAATACCTATGTTGTGCACATCCTGAAATGACCTGCATTCCATGAGACCAATTCATGTTCTTGCATCAAGTTAAATACTTGGCCATGCATCTTCAACTCCCCAACATTTTGCGCAAGGGCATTACCAACATATAGATTTGGTTGAAAGCTATTTCTAATGACAAGGGAATGAATGTGCTTGCCAAATCACAAAGCTGCCCAAAGTCGCACAAGGCCCTAGAATAGCAAAAAAAATTGATTTGGTCTTCTTTACCTTACTACCCAAGCCTTCTTTGAAAACATTTTCATGGCTTCCTCCCCTTGATCATTGGGAATGACCACAAATCATTGCATTCTACGAAATGGCATCTTGTTCAAGCATCATTTTGAAAACTTGCCATGCATCATACTAGTCCGCTTTCCCTATGCTAAAAACTTGTAGGTTGGTGCCTAAGAACATAAGAGCTTGTAAACTGGGTTTGGATTTATACCCGCCTGCTGCATTTCCCAAAATAGGCCCAGGACCTCCATTCCATTTCTATCTTGTATACCCTGCAATTATTCCAGTCCATGAGACAACATTTCTTAGAGCATTCTTTTAAACATCTTTCTTGCATCAGCCATTCTTATCTCAACATTCTCATTGTGCCTTCTAAACATTCTATGTTCGGCTTCATTTTTCCCTTGAGTAAATTTTACCCTAAATAATAACCCAAATTCATTTCTTTTTAAAATGTTAAAGATGTTGTCCCAAGTTGCCTTGATATCTCTCCATATTATAATCTTTGAAGAATTTAAATTAAAATGCATCTTTACAGACCCATTATTAGGTAAATTAGTAGAGGAGATGAATGATATTGGAGGTTCAAGAAGGTGGAAAGCACAATTTCTCCATCTAAATTGTGTAATATATGTAATGTATTATTCTATGCTACAATGTGTATACATGATGTGTTTTAGTTCTTAGAATCTAAATTGTATGTGATGTTAGATTACTATATTTTTAACATCGCTAATTGAAGGGGATCGTTATATTAGATGTTATATCCTTCCCGTATGCCCACAAGTCCTTTCCATGGGGCCTTCTCGAATCATGACAGTCTTGAAGCACACATTCATGAAGATGCTGCCATGAGGCCATTAACACTGGGTGTGTTAGCATCATAAGGAGTGGCACAAGGCTGGATGGGTTATTCTCCCTAACATAAAAACGCTTTGCAGAATCAGTGAGCCCATATCGATATCAGATGGGTTCTCGCTTGTCTGCGTTTGGACAAAAAATGCCTTTGGTAGAGAGATATGTGAGAATGCGAGAAAGGTAATTGCAGATTGGGAGATTCAGTGGGGAGTTTTGCAGTGATCTCATCAAGAGAAAGGGATGCATTGGCGCCTGCATTTGCGATAATATCAGGAATATTCAGGAGTAAGGCTGAGTTGAGAACAAGGGGTGGGAACAAACGAGAAAATACTCTCTAAAGCTTGTTCCAACTCACCTCGACACATTGCCATTGTATTTACTCAAAAGTGTTTACAAGCAAATTTGAGTTGCTTGCCTATTGTGCGAACTCCGATGATTATATACAAAATTTTGCTGTACCCAATATCATCTCCGTCTTACAGTAGAAGAGTTTTATCCGGATTGGTTTACTTAAGTGGGAGTTGTTGAGAAAATTCTGTTTAATCTATTAAAAGTGTGAAAGAAGATACAAAGAAAAAATTACAATCAATACAATAACAACTACTATGCTTCTAGAACATTTCAAGCTGTTTGGAATTAATTTTCACCGTTTCTAGACCCACTTCCAATCCTTTCAAGTTGTATGGACAATGGAAGTAATCAAAATGTTCTGAACCGGGACTCAAAAAGCGGAATTATTGAAGTACACGTTAAAATCATGCTCTTGTCAACACTAAATTAAAGATGCCCAATATTAGGTAAATCGGCTTCTAGGAAATCCCGCTTTCTCGGAAGGCGTCAATTGGTGGAGTGTATTGCTTTATGCTGCATAGCTGACAACGTTGACCTACAAAAAGCATTATGCATGTATTTCATTTTCTATTCTGTTTTTTCGTTTTGGTATTTTATTGTGGCTGAAATCGCTAGAAGAATTCTGCCTGTGGTCCTTATGTAGCAGGGAATCTAATCGTCAGACTCCATTGCTACAGGATGCTGCATTGATTATATAGACAATTTTGGTGTACCCAATAAAGCGGAAGTATCGGACATCTTTTTTGTCTTGCTTATGCCAACACGGTAAATCTTAAGTATCTAATACGTTGTGCTTTCCTCTTAAGTTGAACAACTACGAACAAAAGTGGTTCTGTTTAGATGAGTGTAGGTATAACAGTGTCAGCCGTCAGCTTAAAGAAACAGTATCTCAGGGTCAAATCTCAACAGCTTACTTTTGTACAGGCGGCTGTACGCTGGAAGGGTTTTATCCGATTTGTTTTATTTAAGTGAGATCTTTTGAGAAATTCTGTCAAAAATCTCCATTAAAATAAGCAAGATGGTGAACCCAAACTACAACCGAATTACAAAAATTTAAAATACCACTTTATACCTAGCTTAAGGACTAAACATTCTTGCCAAGTAGGTGATCATCCACAAACTGGTAGGATAGTTAAGATTGTCTAGAAAAAGACAAAATATTTCTAGAACTCTTCCAAAGAACATTCCAGATTATCTAGAAAGGAAGAAGCTTCCCGCTGTTCTAGAAAAGAACATTCTAGGATTTTAGAGACATCTAGAATGCTAGAAGCTTCTAGGCTTCAAAGCTTCTGTAGCTATATATATATATATATATATATATATATATGATTAGAGAGAGCTGTTGCATACAGCATTTTGGATGTAATGCAAGTTAGATGAATATATATTTCTGAATTATTCAACTTTGTTTGCCCTGTTTTCTCTCTGTTTTGCTATTGTTGTTCCTATTTTCATTATCTTGGGATTGTTTTTTACATGGTATCAGAGCCTGGTTCAGCTAGAGATTCAGTTAGAGGCTCGGTTGGAAATATAATGCTGAAGTTGTTTACAGGGCTAATATATTGTTAGAGTGATATTTGTTTGCAGAGTGATACTTGTTAGAAGATTGATTTTTGGCTAACACGGGGCTCTACAAATGAAGTGTTGCCAATATTTGATGGAATGGTTTTGCAGATTGGAATATTGTAGTCAAGAAATGCTCTAAGAGAAAAGGCTCTATGGAGGATAGTGAACAAAGAAATTGGAGAACCCCAAAGTGAAAAGAAAAGGAGCTATGGAAATGCAAGTTTGGACAAGCTAGAGGTATTATTGGTAAAGCTTTAAGCCCCAATCTCAATAGAAGATTTGTTGATATTGATAATCCAATAGAGCTATGGGAGAGTTTAGAAAATGATTATAAAGATGCAGATATTGCTAGCATGTTTAGCATAGAAGAAAAATTGATAAATTTAGATCCTTTTGATTTTGAAAAAATGTCTGATTACTTTAATAAAGTTACATTTTTAAATGCTCAGCTAAAGAAAATAGGTGCTGAATATGCAAAAAAAGATTTTCAGTTGATTGCAATGGTTGAAAGTAAGCTTCCCCAGCCATACAAGGTATTTAAGGAATCAAGGAAAAGGGTTCTCCAACTAACTCCGAATGCCCCCCAGCAAACTTTTGATCAATTTTGTAAGTCTGTTTTAGATGAAGAGGTTCAACTTATTAAAGAAGGGCATATTAAGAAGAATCATGCATATGCAGCCAAGAGTAAATTTTCTAGATATGATGGAAAAGAAGAATTGGAAAAGAAATTAATAAATTTTGAAATGACGGTTCTAACCATTTTTCTAGAAATGATTCTATAGAAAAGCAAGTTGGAAGGAAATCGATTATTTGCAGGTATTGTGGAGGTGAAAATCACATGGAGAAATTTTGTTTGGAAGAAGAGGGATAATAAAAGGCAGCAATACAAGCCCAAGCAAGAAAAGTTTAAGGATGGCAGAAAGAATAGGCATAGCTTCGTAGCCATCTCTCTAAAAAGGCAAGAGAAATCAAATAAGGAGGTAATTGCTAGACCTGAAAGTAGTGTTAAGGGGGGGATACTTTGCTTCAGATTCTAATAAAGAATGGATTTTAGATTCAGGGGCATCATATCACCTGACTAGGGATAGATCTTTGTTTATTGATTGTTTATGAAGGGAAGAATTCAGATCAAGAATTACTATTGGCAATAAAATGAGACTTCAAGTTTTAGGAACGGGGACTGTTAATGTAACAAATGGGTCTTTGAAAAATGTTTTGCTGGTTGAAGGATTAGGGGTGAATCTTATTTCAATATATAAAATTGTTCAAGCTGGATATGAGTTTGTTGTCACCGCTGATCAAGTTATTGTTAGAGATAGAAAAGACCCAAGCAATATAATTGCTATTGGTAGAGTTGATCATAAAGAGAGTCTATTTAAATTTGTGGGGTTTGTTGATGATGAAGACACACTCTCTCATGCTTTTATTGCTCAGGCTAATTATATGTCAAAACTTTGGCATGCTAGACTTGGACATATAAATTATAGAAAATTACAAGATATGGCTAGAATGGATATAGTTAGTGGGATGACAAAAATTTCAGCTTCTGAAGGTGTGTGTGAAGGATGTGTGTTAGGAAAACATCATAGAGATCCTTTTGATTCAGGGAAAGCATGGAGAGCTAATTATCCGTTGCAGCTCATTCATAGTGATCTATGTGAATAGGATATCTTTCACTTTCAGGTGCCAGGTACCTTCTGACTTGTATTGATGATTACAGTAGGAGAGTATGGATTTATTTTCTTGAAAGGAAAAATGAAGTATTTGAAGTTTTTCAAAAGTTTAAGGCATTAGTTGAAAATCAAAGTGGAAAAAGAATTAAGTGTTTAAGGATGGATAATGGGGGTGAATATTGCAATTATGCTTTTGAGTCATTTTGTGAAAATTATGGTATCAAGGTGCAAAGAACAGTTCCTTATACTCCTCAACAAAATGGGGTGGCTGAACGAATGAATAGAACTCTTTTAGAAATGGCTCGTTGTATGTTGTATTTTAAAAGTTTGCATAACAAATTTTTGGGTTTGGCTGTTTCTTGTGCTGCATATATTGTGAATAGAATTCCAACTAAAGCCCTCCCAAATATTACCCCTAAAGAAGCTTGGAGTAGTAGAAAGCCCCACATTGGTTATTTTAAAGTATTTGGATGCATTGCTTGGACACATGTCCCTGATGAAAAGAGGAAAAAGTTAGAACCAAAGAGTCATAAGTGTCTGTTTGTGGGTTATAATGAAGAATCAAAGGCTTACAGGTTATATGATTTGACAACAAGAAAGGTCTTTGTTAGTAGAGATGTAAAATTTGATGAGCTTTCACAACTTACAGCCACTTCCTCTCACTCTACAACAGCAAATGTTTCTGATTTTTCAGATATTTTAGAAAGAAATGAAGCCAATATTGATGAGGATGAGGTGAGCACTACTGATGACGATAATACTATTGAAAATGAAACTACTAATGCTTGTACTTAGCCATTTTCTGTAGGTAGTGATGATGAAGAAGGTGACATTTCAGCTAGGCAAAAGACAAGGAGTGTTGAAGAAATATATAGACAAGGCTCAAAGATCCAAGGAAGGAATGGTAGTGCTCTCATGGCCAAAGTCTTACAAGTAAATGACCTAATTTCATATGAGCAAGCTAGAGGAAAGAAAGAGTGGGAGAAAACCATGAAAGAGGAATATGATGCATTGGTAGAGAATAATACTTGGGAACTTGTACTCCGCCCTCAAGGTAAGAATATTATTGGTTGCAAATAGGTTTATAAGACAAAATTTAAATCAGATGGTGCTATAGAAAAATTCAAAGCTAGAGTGGTTGCTAAGGGGTTCAATCAAAAAGAGGGTGTTGATTATGAAGAAACATTTGCTCCTATCATTAAGATGAATATAGTTAGAATTATTCTTTCTTTGGCTGCAAGTCTTGGGTGGCATATTCATCAAATGGATGTCAAAAATGCTTTCTTAAATGGAGATTTATATGAAGAAATATATATGGATCAACCACCAAGTTTTGTAGATCAGCAACATCCTAATCTTGTTTGCAGATTAAAGAAGTCACTTTATGGTCTTAAACAAGCGCCACGAGCATGGAATGAGAAGATTGACAGGTATTTTCAGCTTCATGGATTTAAGAGATGTAAGTCAGATCCCAATCTTTATGTGAAGAAAGTTCAAGATGATATTCTTCTTGTTGCACTTTATGTAGATAATTTACTCATTGCTGAACTGAATATTGGGTTAATCAATGATTTAAAATCAGATCTTAAGAGAACATTTCATATGAGTGATTTGGGTGAACTAAACTATTTTCTTGGCTTACAAGTTTGTCGATTACATGATGGATTGTTCATCTCACAATCAAAATATGCTTTGGACCTTTTAGAAAAGTTTAACATGTTTGAATGCAAGCCAGCATCTACCCCGTTTCAATCCAGAGTCAAGCTTACTAAAGAATGTACTTCCAAGAGTGTAGATGCCACTTTATATAGACAGCTTGTTGGTAGCTTGGTTTATCTAACTCATACTAGACCAGATATTTGTTTTGCAGTCAATCTTGTATCTAGATTTATGCAGGCACCTAAACAAAGTCATTGGCTGGCTGCTAAGAGAATTTTACGATACATCCATGGAACCATACACTTTAGAATCTACTATGGCTATAAGTCTTCAATTTCTTTGGTTGGATTTACTGATTCAGATTGGGGGTGGTGATATAGATGATCAAAAATCTATTGGTGGTTATATTTTCAATCTTAGATTAGGCCCTATTACATGGAGTAGCAAGAAACAAACAACTACATCATTATCTTCATGTGAAGTAGAATATAGAGCAGCAAAAGAAGTAGGCAAGGAAGCAGTTTGGATTCAGAATCTTCTATTTGAGATTGGTTTTCTACAAAGTTCAGCCAACACTGTGTATTGTGACAATCAAAGTACCATACAGGTTGCCAACAATCCAATTTTTCATGCTAAAACAAAGCATATTGAGATTGATGTTCACTACATTCGAGATCTTGTTCAACCATCCATTATCAGTCTTCAATTTTGTCCAAGTGAAGAACAAGTAGCTGATATATTCACTAAGAGTATGACTGAAGCCAAATTCTTAAAATTAAGAGGAATGCTTGGTATGTTAGAGGTGAACATTAAGGGGGAATAGTAGTATAATGTTCCCCTCTCCTTTGTATTTTCTTTTTATTATTCTAGCCAATCTTAAGGGGGGGTGTTAGGATAGTTAAGATTGTCTAGAAAGAGACAAAATATTTCTGGAACTCTTCCAAAGAACATTCCAGATTATCTAGAAAGGAAGAAGCTTCCAGTTGTTCTATTAAAGAACTTTCTAAGAGAAGCTTCTAGCTGTTCTAGAAAAGAACATTCTAGGATTTTAGAGACATCTAGAATGCCAAAAGCTTCTAGGCTTCAAAGCTTCTGTAGCTATATATATGTGATTAGAGAGAGCTATTGCATACGGCATTTTGGATATAATGCAAGTTAGATGAATATATATTTCTGAGTTGTTCAACTCTGTTTGCCCTGTTTTCTCTCTGTTTTGCTATTGCTTTTCTGTTTTCATCATCTTGGGACTATTTTTACATAAACTACTACAGTGGTTCTAGAAGATTCCAGCTCTACTGTCAATTCTACGACTCTAATTAATTTACTCAAACAAGTTCGGCTTAAATTTCTCATACACGGAATGCTCTTGATTTATTCCAAACAATTTGGAAAGAATATACACACCGTCCCTATACCACGGACTTGACTCACTTCAATTCTTTATGTTCTATAAAATGAAGCAATCAAAACTTTCTTAATCGGTGCGTTGAGCCCAACTGGTTCCAGGCTATTATTAGTCTCTCTCTGTAACAGGGACATTGATGGTCTGTGGACAGTTTTTTCAACTTTAGATTGTATTTTATAATTTCTAAAATTTATTAGAGGATGTAGTTTGACTTGTTATATTTTTATATAACTGTGTATATAGCAGTTTAAATTATTAATAAACCATAAAAATTTATTATAGATAAATATAATATAGTGCAGAAATAATAAATATACACAATGCAAAAAAGTAATAAACCATACACAAAAGAACAACAAACAGGTTTATGTGGAAACCTGGTTATGTACCAAGAAAAACCACAGGCAAATGTCTAGCAAAAACTTTGTTTCTCAGGAACAATTCGTAATTACAAAAAATCACCAAAAATATCTAAGTGATCAAAATTCTTTTTGAAGAAGGATTTCCAAAAATAGAAATGCAAGTGGCACTCCCGCATGTTGTACAAGCAGCCCCCTAAAAACCCCTAGCCTTCACCCTTCGGTTGAACATTCAGGCGATGCGTAGAACTAGTTGTCAACTGCTTAATCAATTCTGGAATAAGAAATTGACTTCACATGCTAAGGGTGACTAAATCTAGAAAATACTGGCATTTGTGAGATTCAGTGTTAGCATTTTGAGGCCTGTGAAAAGAATCTTTGGATCCATATATATTTATAAGAGACTCTTTGAATTGTTCTTGGTTATGTAACATAATGAATAGTTACATCAATATATCTCTCAAACAATTTGATTACAGGTGATGATGGAGTTTTGTCTTTGTCAAAGATCATATGATTCTATCTAAATTCGATTTATATACCCATGTCGATTCAAATACTCCACTTGTTATGTTCATGCATAAGTTTCATGGCAATCATTGTTGAACATGTTTACTTTTGCAATAAGTCTTTACAGTACATATTAATAATTAGCAATTGCACGAAATTTATGCACAATGGAATAGCCGATAGGGTCTATCAATATCTCAATGAAATGGAAGAATATTAAGAAAGAACACATTTGTAATTGTATATGATTAGGGTTTGTAATCGACATGCAGACTCATGAAAGACATTGGGAAATAAATTGTAGAAATATTGAGAAATAAATCGACCAAAAAATTGTTGGCATGGTTTCAAGTGCATTTCTTAAGGTGTTTATTGCATTAGGTTGGATACCAGTTAAAAAATAAAAGAAATTATCAGCCGCCAATTCCTAACTATAGCTGCTCTTTTAAAAAAACCCGCATTATTTTATTCAAATTAAAATAATTCAAAATAAAAAATAAAAAAATTGTAATTATATTGGACTACTATAAATTTTCAAAATTTTTAAATATAAAATAAATCCATAAAATTATAAAAATAAATAAACCTTAGTAAATATATTAAATATATTGATAATTAAAGGTATAAATTAAATATTTCAAAATATTAAATTTTTATGTATTAAATTTTATAAAATAATAATAAACTAATTTAATATATTACGGAAAAAGAACTTAAACAAAACATTGGAAAGCATTTCCCTTAAATATATATTAAATAATAAAACATTGGGAAACATTTCCCTTAAATATATATTAAATACTATGACAATGTATATGCATACCAAGCTATATAAATTGAACTTCAATTTCTCTAGATTGAATCTACTCATATATTTGAAAATATTGAGTCACTTAGCGAACACAGTATATGCATGTTGGGTATTATCATTTAGCATTTCATATTAACCTGCTCCAGTTATTTAGGGATATGGTGAGTTAATGCAACACTTTTAATTCTTTATTAGCTATCACTTCTGGCCAAATGCAAAATTGTTCTTCATTTTTGTATGTTATTTCAATATGGAAAGTCAATGTGAATTGCTAGCATTCAAAGAAATGATAGCTTGTATTTTAAATGTGGTCTTGGCAAATGGCGAGCGAGTCTACAAACACTCTAGGCTGTAATAATGCAATATTTTAGTTCCTTTTGGCTGCCACATAGTAAGGTTCATATTGTTTTTAATAATAAAAAATAGTTATTGGCATTGTTATTATTATTACTGCGTTGCTCAAGAAGATAATACACAAGCAATGAAGATGATCTCTTTGCCCTGCATTATCTTTCCGTTAGCATTCGAATTAGCAAAAAGATGAATCCAACAGCACTGGTTGGTGCCCGTCTACAGGGGGGATTCGCAAGCAATTAAAAAAAAAAAAGAGAAAACAACCAAAACTACCCTAAAGACAGATTTCCGAAAACCGAATGGCGAAAACTTTTTCTGGCGTTGGACGTTTTTCCGGCGTCCGATTTTTCCGGGAGCAAAAAGCTCCCACTAATAGCCTATCGGCTAACTAAAAAAAAGGAACTTCTGCCCAAAACCATCCTACCAAAAACAAAACTGTTCTGCTACAACTTGACAAGAACTATGCTGAACTCAACTCTTATTTCAATTTGTTCATATGTGACAATAATGATTGATTGCCTTCAAACCAACCATTAAAATGATGGTGAATTTTTTTTATAAAAATCATAAGTTTGTGGACACGTTAATGGTTGATTAAGAGATTAAATAAGAGCAAAAATTTAAATATTAAGTAAATCTTATTGGTTGAAGAAACTTTAACCCTTCAAGTTGTATAGGAGGAAGCAATCAAAATTTTTTTAACCCAGACTTAGAAATTCAGATGGAATTATTAATTGCACTGCCTCTAAGATTATTCTTAAATATCATCCACTTCAACAGTTAAAAGTCTAATTTTACCCAAATTTTTTACTTGAACGAGGTGTAAAATTGTTATTGACTGTTTAATCATTAAAATGGATAATATTTAAATAGAGTAGCCTCATACATATAACTAAATATATTATATATTTTTTATTAAAATAAACATAAACTTACACATAACCACTGTCAAGAAGCAAGTACACACAGAGAAAAAAGTTCCAAATCAGGCAAGTAGCCCAGATGAAATGTTTACAAAATAGACAAGGCAACGACCAGTAAGATTCTGAAAGCGAACAAGGACGCCCAGAACAGCGATATAAGCACTAACCAGACAGCAGTATAAACAGAGCAAGTTGCTAGGGCAACATGAACTTGGAGTATAATTAGACATCATGAGTGTTCACATCGCAGTCCACTTAGAGCTTTCACCTATCAAATTATCGTTCTTCTAGAACAAATTGTGCTACACCACAGATAAGGCCTGGGATAAGAGCAGACCAATTGGGGAGCTATTTGATAGCTTTTTCTGTGTGAAAGTAAATTGATGGGCTTTAGCTCTTTTTAAGTCCCTGCCATAAGAAGGAGATTTTAGTTTTCGGCTCTCTAAAATGGTAATCTTTTTGGGAACTGTGCAGGCAAGCAAATATTTCTGTTTAAACTATAGTTTGGGTGATTTTCCCTTGGCAGTGGAAGCATTTTCCTGTGAAAACATTGGCCGCCAATTTTCCTTGGGGATTTTTTTTTATTGTGGATGAGAGAGGTTTTTGGGTGTTGCAAGCACTTTGCTGTGCAACTATTGGTTGTGTAATTTTGCTGGTGTTTTTTATTGCAGAGGAGAGAGGAACTATTTGTAAGACTTTGGACGTTTCGTTTTTGAGAGCAGGATGTGTTTTGCAAGACAGGTGTTATGTGTGCAAGAGTGGTCAAGAACAAGTGTGCTCACCTGTTGCACTGTGCGGCTTCCAAAAAACAAAAAGAAATCTTTATTTCCACCATAGGTTGATGCCAATGGTTTGCTATGACTTTTTGCGCTCGGCGGTCATTTGTTTGGTAGGGGTTTTTTTGGTTTTATTATGTTTTGTCCGTCATTTTCCTGCTGTTGTTTGTATGTGGCCAGATTTGTAATGTTTCGGCTTCTTTTCGCCTCCGAAGACCCTGCGTTGCCTTCATGCAAAGTTATTTTGCATGCTTACTATTTTTTATTGTATTGTTGTTACCTTGGAAGCACAAGTTATTATGGGGCTTCAATTCGTTGTTTTGTTTCAAAGTTTTTACACTTAAAAGTATCTATATTATATATATTCCTTTTCTTGTATTACGGGGTTTCGATTAATTGGAGAGAGCCTCAGATGGGATATTTGCCAGTTATTTGAAAATTAGCGAGATCTTCGAGCTATATTCAAAACTGCCATTTATTTGATTGCTCTGGCTTTTTGATTGCATGTTTTTTCAAAACTGCCAGCGACATAACCGAGGGTTTTTGTAGGCCAGGTATGGGTGCAAGTGTCTGTGTCCAGGGCTTGATGCATGGTGGCATTTGTTCCGACAGGTGCAACCATAACATCTGACAGTTATCCCCTTCCTTCATCTTTTAATATATATCCATACTACATTCCAAAGTACCCATTTCGGCACAAGCAGAGACACACTTTTCTGTACACCTTGCTATTAGCTATAGTTTTCTTGACAACTTCTTGAGGTATATTCATGTCATTTACCTTAATGGCATTTACATCTGTATGAAAAGGGTTTTATTCATGGAGATATAGGATTATGTTGGAATGATATGTGGATGATGTTAAAAATTAGATAAATAAACAACACACAAAGTAGAACAAAGAGACAGATATTTAACGTGGTTCGCCAATGTGGCTACGTCTACAGGAAAGCAGGGCAATAATCTTCTTATTATTTGCAGCATCATATATATGATCTTTCCCTCATATATATACAATTCTCTTCAAGAGAAGGTGAAGAGACAAACAGGGAATATGAATTGAAGAGTCGGACTTCACATCTAACAATCTCCCACTTGAAGTTCGATTCATGGTGCAACTTCACATCTGAACAACCTCCCACTTGAAGTCTGCTTTCCATGGCCTATTGTACATCCAGGAGCTCCCACTGCATGAGAAATGTCCAGATGAATGCAAACCTAGAATGAGCGCATACAATGCGTCGCTTCATTAACATTCCAAAAATAAGGCACCATCACAAGTGATCAAGGGATACCAAGTCTACTAACAGCATAACATAGAAAATGCAAACATGTAGTACCAAAGAACATCCACAATTATTTCTTGCAAAGTGCACTAGATTGGGTTTGCTGGTCAAGCAGGGCAGATTCAGTTCCATTCAGCACAACCAAGCGTGCTCTGAGTCATAGAATCTGGCAGCCCTTGACTCTATTTCTTTCAACAACTACTTGCAATAGTATAAGCAATACAGGGCTTTCTGTTATTTCAGCTCTACAATATTTGTTATAGAAAACAATCCAAATCTGTAATTTTCGTTCTGGTGTATAATTGACGTGAAATTTGTGTCATCTAAAAAATTGGTGTATTGGGTCTTTATGATTACAAGCAAGGGGAATTGCATTTACAGTTTCATTGTAAGGTATGCATCATTGTCATGTCCTGATATTAAGACATTGTTTAAATTAAAGATCGCGATAAAAGACGAGGAAGATGCTTTCGTAAAATATCAATTCGAATGATAGAAATCCTTATATAGATACATAATATTAAAATAATATTTTTATGCTATTATGTGATAATTAATGTAGAATATGATTATATTATTATTATTATATGATAATATAAGTATTGATATTATCATTATTATTATATAATATAAATACTAAAATGAAGCATTAATATAAATATATAATAATAACATAATATATAAAAATAAAATTAAGTGGTGATCGGGCTCTTAAGAAACCCCGACCCATATAAAAAGAATGAAGAAACAAGATACGAGGGTAAAGGGATACACCGTTTAGGGCAGCGGCCATCTCCAAAATATAGTGATGTGTCTCTTCATTAATAAGAGACTCTTCAATCAGTATTAAAAGGCAGAAAGATACAAGCAGGGGAGGCATCGAACATCACTTATTATGTTTAGTGCATAAACAATAGATCATAAGAAGTAAGACAGAGATCTTCAGCCAATCAAGGAACATCAGCAAATAATCCTTAGCAAGTGCAAACAGCATTACAAGAAAGATGTTGGCATTGTAATTGATCTGCCATTAAGCTATTGATCTCACAACATTCCTTTAAGATCAGCGAAGGATGGCATTAAGAAAGCAAGGTAGCGAATATTAATCAGTCAAGACATTCAGAAATTAATCATATTGAAAACTCTCAGCCAGTACGTCCAATCATCTCAACAAACAGCATCATAAGAAATATATCTTGCATTTTATTTGATTGGCCATTAAGAGCAGCTATCATTCTATATTTGCCATCTGATTCAAGGTATGCCATCTTATTCATATTGCTGTTACACTACACTATCCAATGCATTCATCACTAGAATGAGCATAAATAAATGAATCCTTCTTAAATAAATATGATATGAAGTAAACAATAGTTGATGTATAATGAGATTATATCGATAGCTGCTAGTAATGCATAGCATGAAATTATCATAGAATAAGATATGAATTGTTTATAGGATGCATTACATTATAAGGATTACAATAGCAACCAATTTAGTTGGATCATGTAATTGATATAGAATATTTATGTGCATTATCATTATAAATATGATCTAGAATAGAAGGTTAAATGATTATATTATATGAGTTTAGGAAAGAGATGTGATAAGTTAATAATGAAGAAGAGATTAGAAATAGTGGCTCATGGTCCATCAATCAATATCTCAACGATCGAGACAAAGGGAAAGGAGGCAATGCGACATGGTATGTGGTTGATGCCTAAGTTGGTCAAGAGAACCTTCCGGGCTAAAGACCCAATAGGCCTTATCTCAATGTTGGTCCGTAGGACCCCACGAGGATAAGTTTTCCATTGTCTCATGTTGGTCAAAGGGACCCCACGGGACAATGGATAGGCCCTTGTCTAATGTTCGTCAAGAGGACCCCACGAGGCAAGGGATGGGCCTTTGATTTGGGTTGGTCTCCAATCAAAGGAATGGAATATGGACCCCATGATCGTACCTCCTATAGGCCATCTCTCGTGGGAAAGTGAATTGATGGACATGTAGGCCTAAGTATAACTCTCTCAATTGATATGTATGATAGTTATAGTGAAAGCATAATACATATGATTTATGTATATAAAGTTGAATTTAAGATTTCTTATGGTTTATTATGATTGAAATAGAAGAATTGGATTCTAATGTACTCTTTTACGAGTTGGAATTGTTTGCAAGGTTGCAAAATTTTTGGCTTGCTAGAAGGGGACATTACAATCATATATTGAGGAAACCTGCTCATAATGTTTCTCTTATAATATTGTGAAATTTTCAAGGGAATTGTGTCTATAGTTTCCTTGTGAGATATGCATTATATATTGAGGAAACATACTAATAACTTTTCTCTTGACAATATTGTGAAATTTGGAATGTTCCCATTTACTTTTTATATTTCTATTTATTTTTATTGAATTATTTTTCAAAAGTAGTCCTACAAGCTCGATAACTAGTCCCAACTTACCATTCTACAATGCTAGTATTCCTCTTATAATATTATGACATTTGCAATGTCCCCACATACTTTCTATATTTCTATTTATTGTTATTATTTATTGTTTTTCAGTAGTAGTCCTACAAGCTCGATAACTAGTCTCAACTCACCAGTCTACAATGTTAGTATTCCTAGAGGCATAACCAATATAGGTTGGGGACTCTATTTATCTATTAGCACTAGTTGACCATCATCATCTTTGTCTTTGGAATTTGTGGTGTCTCTAAGTGTGGCTACATTAATGCTCACTTAAAACTTTCTAACCATGGGCACCTAATATGTGTGCTATAGGGCTTCCATCACGAGTCTCAAAAACTCAAAATAAAGATGGCCTATATGAAGGTTCCCATTCTTGTGGCGAAAAGTCCTTAATTTGAACTACCAACAACCTTGCTCTAGTTTTATAAGTGAGAGAAACATAAATTACTTTACTTTTATCCAAAAGTTTTGCTTTGTCAAGATAACTATAGAAAAGGCACATGAAATGTGGAGCTATAAACAAGGCACATGAAATTTTTAATAGAATGCCTCAAATAAATGTGATGCCATGGGCTGCAATGATTTGTTGGAAAGGCCTTAGAAACTTTCAAGCAAATGCAATTGTCAAATGCAAAGACAAATTCGAGAACATTCACGAAGATCCTTGCTAGTTCCACCAATATGACAGGGGACATGACTCTCCTTTTACATTAACAAAATTAAGCATAGCAATATTTGTGCTTCTCTTTTCTTATTGTATGAGTATGTATCTTGAGCTTGATTTCAGTAAATTTTTGAAAATTCATAAACAGATTTAAATTTTTCATGTACTTCTAAGCATTTAATTTTGAAATGTTATCACTGAAAATAATATATCCCCTTAATTTTCTCATATTCTTGATATGTGGACAGGTCATAGCATATCCACTCTAACCAAACCTCTGAGGTGCCCCATATTGTGGTCCACCCATGTTACGTACATAAGATTAAGACAGAGTATGGCCCACCTTTCAAGATTATTGTTGCCGGGAGGCTCATGAAAGAAGGGGCCAACTTCAGTAGCCTAGCCCAGAATGACTAGACTATATGGAAGGAAATGGATGGGAGATGCCCCTATTCTATAAAGAGGGGGCTCTCTATATGGGGGAGAGGAACTAGTATATACGAGGAGAGGAGAAGTTAGGGCCCCCCTCCATACCATATAATATAGGGGAGATAGGGCCGATGGCCTATGTATCTAGGGGCACCACATCTACCATCTATTATAGTAGCCGTGATACAACCAGATATGTGATAGTCATCAGCCGTATCACGGCTACTAGATGGCACATTCGTTCTTCAGGGTGCTCGAATTACTAATTTGTATGGTATGGCTCCACCATTCATCTCTACATTCATCTTGATTCATGTCCACATTCATCTTCGTATTCGTTCAACACCATCTCGCCTAAAGAAACAATAGGCGAACTCGGCTGCTAGTATGGTGAAACTACAGGCCCTCATCTTTAGAAGCCTGTAGTTTCTTTAGGCCCTCACACTGCAGAGGGGCACTTCATTCAATGAGGGGGAGGCATGAAAGTGTATAACATAT
This sequence comes from Cunninghamia lanceolata, assembly GCA_027924645.1. Classification (NCBI taxonomy): domain Eukaryota; kingdom Viridiplantae; phylum Streptophyta; class Pinopsida; order Cupressales; family Cupressaceae; genus Cunninghamia; species Cunninghamia lanceolata. The sequence continues at coordinate 68,097 of BSBN01002137.1, read as the reverse complement.
TGCTCCTACAATGCTGTGCCAGAAGAACGGGAGAGAAAGAAGTGGTGAAGTGGAGTGTTGGGTGGAACAGAAACTATGAAAGCAGCGGAAGACTAGTAGCGCGGTGAGGGAACAACTGATGAGAGCTCTGGCAGGACAACTAGCTCTCTTATTCAGTATAGTTGATCTGTTGATCCAACTAACTCAATGGCAGGGGCGGGGATAGAAAGAGGTTTCACTTCTATGGGAATTCTATAGTGCCAGGGGGGTGGGAGAGTTGATCGAGCGAGAGCAGGAGCATTTGATTTCTAAATACTCTTGGCTATCTAGAATTTGCACCTATTTGTATCCATTTCAACCGCAGGAATGAGAGAAAAAACTTCTATCCACACCTCTTTCAATAGCAGTAGTTCCTCGGCCTAGTCATAAAACGCCGCCAACATTGACTAGGTGGTATGGTTGGGCCTGATCGACCTGAAATAACTATTACGGTTTATATGAGACTTCGTCTCTATTGGTCCCATCATTATTACTGCACGAAATATGTGTGGGTTCGGATGGAGCCAGATCGTGTAGCAAACCTTTCTTAGTTTCAGCCACCCTGCATTCAAGTACCTTTCACGCAATTTAACATAGATTTCACAAATTTGACTGCAAACATTTAACATAACATGAAGACATCTAAATATAAGCTCTCTTCCATATGAAAATGATTTTTATGCCACTATTCATACATATACTAAACTAGGAAGCATACAGAAGACTAGTTAACTGTTTGGCAATACTACTCAACAAGTTGTGCCTTTATATTAAATTCAAAATACACACTCTAATAATAACAAAATAGTTCCAAAAATATTGGGATGCTTAATTTCCTTAATATAAAAGAAGAATCATGTCACATAATTTAGTTCTATTTGTATTAGATGGATGCAATGGAATAAGAAATGTTGACTTCTTGCATTTTCCCAAAAAGTTGGATTGCTTTCTTCTAATGCCTATGTTGTGCACATCCTGAAATGACGAGACCAAATCATGTTCTCGCATCAAGTTAAATACTTGGCATGCATCTTCAACTCCCCAACATTTTGCACAAGGGCATTACCAACATATGGATTTGGTTGAAAGCTATTTCTAATGACATGGGAATGAATGTGCTTGCCAAACCACAAAGCTGCCAAAGTCGCACAAGGCCCAGAACAGCAAAAAAAATTGATTTGGTCTTCTTTCCTTACTACCCGTTGCCTTCTTTGAAACATTTTCATGGCTTCCTCCCCTTGATTATTGGGAATGACCACAAATCCTTGCATTCTACGAAATGGCATCTTATTCAAGCATCATTTCAAAAACTTGCCATGCATCTACTAGCCCGCTTTCCCTATTCTAAAACTTGTAGGTTGGTGCTAAGAACATAAGAGCTTGTAAACTGGTTTGGATTTATACCCGCCTGCTGCATTTGCCAAAATAGGCCCAGTACCTCCATTTCATTTCTATCTTGTATACCCTACAATTATTCTAGTCCATGAGACAACATTTCTTAGAGCATTCTTTTAAACATCTTTCTTGCATCAGCCATTCTTATTTGAACATTCTCATTGTGCTCTCTAAACATTCTATGTTCTACTTCATTTTTTCTTTGAGTAAATTTTACCCTAAATAATAACCCAAATTTCATTTCTTTTTAAAATGTTAAAGATGTTGTCCCAAGTTGCCTTGATATCTCTCCATATTATAATCTTCGAAGAATTTAAATTTAAGTGCATCTTTACAGACCCATTATTAGGTAAATTAGTAGATGAGATGAATGATATGGGAGGTTCAAGAAGGTGGAAAGCATAGTTTTTCCCATCTAAACTATGTAATATATGTAATGTATTATTCTATGCTACAATGTGTATAAATGATCTGTTCACTTCCTAGAATCTAAAGTGTATGTGATGTTAGATTCTTGTATTTTTAGCATCGTTGATTGAAAGGATCCTTGTATTAAATGTGATATCCACCCCCAATTATTCTTTTCAATTCTTTAAAATGTGCATAAATGTTTTTTGTTGACCTAGTTTGTATTCTTTTTTTGTGTGGAGAAAACTCTACAAATAAATTACATTGTTTGTAAGAGATGATGCAACTAAGTTTGATGTTGCAATGGATAAAAACAAAAAGATATAACCTAACTGATTGCACAGAACTATGCCTAGTCCTCAAGAAAAGTTGTCCAAAGCAAACAAACTTCAACATGCTATATATTTTGGTAGAGTCACAGAATGAGGATTAAATTATAAGTCAATATAGACATTTTCATTTTTCCTAGATATGCATAAATCTAGATGTAGCCCAAACCTATTACAAAAGACAAGTATCAAGCCTCATACTTGAATGTGCTATGTGTGGTTGAATAACATGGAAAAAGTGAAATTATACAAATAGAGAAATTTTTTTCCTTGTAGAGACACATTATTGCTTCTAAAACTACGCCTGCAAAATATAACATTTGGGGCTAGTTGTAAATAGTTGTTTTCCAATAAGTGTTTTTGTCAAAGTCCCCTAGAGATGAAAAGTTAATCCTAACTCTTTGATCTATTTTTTATGAACATAAACAAGAGGTTGATTCTTGAGGGTAAACTAGTGGATAAGCTAGCACAACTCATAGCTACTTCTGGTTCAGAAATGTAGGAGAAAATTCCCATTATACTGATAAATAAACTTTTGTGTCTGTTTACTATTCATTGTAGACTCCTGAGCTCTTGTACAATTCACTTGCAACAAAGCTTATCATCAGCATGCCCTTGTCACAGGTAAAGACATGCTCTGGTCCTTGCTTGTGCAATTAACATTTATGTTATGTTTAAACAAGAACATGCTCATGTCTCTACTCTGTAACAAATAATTCATTACTAAATGTCATTGCATTTTACTCTTTATTAGTACATTTGGTATTTGTTCAAACATTGTTTACACCCACATCAACATCAAACAGAAACTACCTATGGATATGGATCCTATTTTTTGCATCAGAGTTGCAGCTGCATGAAAAACCTATACCAACAAACCATGGATTACAATTAGCTGAATAGCTACTTGCATATTCGCTCAAAATGTGTATACCTGCTCCAACTAAAAATGCTTATAACTATTCATCCAAATCAATGACACTCCAATGCTTCTCAAGTTTCGCATTCCATTCTTGTAGAAAATGTTGCATAGAGGCTAGATTACAGGTAGCAAACAAGTTAATTGCAATCCATGGTAGACTTTAGTTTTTGCCTCACTAAAATAGTCCCTGCTTCCCTGCTAAAGGCAAGAGACTCTAGTTTCCACCTCTCTAAAACTGAATTAATTCTTTTTGTAAATCATGCATGCAACAAAATATTGATCTCTTGACTATAGTCTATGTAATTTTTCCCTGGCAGTGCAAGCACTTTTGTGTGCAACCATTGCGTGTGAATTTTCCTTGTAGTGCAAGCACTTTTGTGTGCCGCCAACATTGACTGGGTGGTATGGTTGGGCTTGATTGACCTGAAACAACTATTATGGTTTATATGAGACTTCATCTCTATTGGTCCCATCATTATCAATGCACGGCATATGTGTGGGTTTGGATGGAGCCAGATTGTGTAGCAAACCTTTCTTAGTTTCACCCACCCTGCATTTAGGTACCTTTTGCGTAGTTTAACATAGATTTCACAAATTTGACTGCAAACATTTAACATAACATGAAGACATCTAAATATAAGCTCTCTTCCATATGAAAATGATTTTTATGCCACTATTCATACATATACTAAACTAGGAAGCATATAGAAGACTAGTTAATTGTTTGGCAATACTACTCAACAAGTTGTGCCTTTATATTAAATTCAAAATACACATTCTAATAATAACAAAATAGTTCCAAAAATATTGGGATGCTTAATTTCCTTAATATAAAAGAAGAATCATGTCACATAATTCAGTTCTATTTGTATTAGATGGATGCAATGGAATAATAAATGTTGGCTTCTTGCATTTTCCTAAAAAGTTGGATTTCTTTCTTCCAATGCCTATGTTGTGCACATCTTGAAATGACTGCATTCCATGAGACCAATTCATGTTCTTGCATCAAGTTAAATACTTGGCATGCATCTTCAACTCCCCAACATTTTGCACAAGGTCATTACCAACATATAGATTTGGTTGAAAGCTATTTCTAATGACAAGGGAATGAATGTGCTTGCCAAATCACAAAGCTGCCAAAGTCGCACAAGGCCCTAGAATAGCAAAAAAATTGATTTGGTCTTCTTTCCTTACTACCCAAGCCTTCTTTGAAACATTTTCATGGCTTCCTCCCCTTGATTATTGGGAATGACCACAAATCAGTGCATTCTACGAAATGGCATCTTGTTCAAGCATCATTTCTAAAACTTGCCACATCTACTAGTCTGCTTTCCCTATGCTAAAACTTGTAGGTTGGTGCTAAGAACATAAGAGCTTGTAAACTAGTTTGGATTTATACCCGCCTGCTGCATTTCCCAAAATAGGCCTAGTACCTCCATTTCATTTCTATCTTGTATACCCTGCAATTATTCCAGTCCATGAGACAACATTTCTTAGAGCATTCTTTTAAACATCTTTCTTGCATCAACCATTCTTATCTCAACATTCTCATTGTGCCCTCTAAACATTCTATGTTCGGCTTCATTTTTCCCTTGAGTAAATTTTACCCTAAATAATAACCCAAATTTCATTTCTTTTTAAAATGTTAAAGATGTTGTCCCAAGTTGCCTTGATATCTCTCCATATTATAATCTTTAAAGAATTTAAATTTAAGTGCATCTTTACAAACCCATTATTAGGTAAATTAGTAGATAAGATGAATGATATGGGAGGTTCAAGAAGGTGGAAAGCACAATTTTTCCCATCTAAATTGTGTAATATATGTAATGTATTATTCTATGCTACAATGTGTATACATGATGTGTTTAGTTCCTAGAATCTAAATTGTATGTGATGTTAGATTCCTGTATTTTTAGCATCGTTAATTGAAGGGATCCTTGTATTAAATGTGATATCCACCCCCAATTATTGTTTTCAGTTCTTTAAAATATGCATAAATATTTTGTGTTGAGAAAACTCTACAAATAAATTACGTTGTTTGCAAGAGATGATGCAACTAAGTTTGATGTTGCAATGGAAAAAAACACAAAGATATAACCTAACTGATTGCATAGAACTATGCTTGGTCCTCAAGAAAAGTTGTCCAAAGCAAACAAACTTCAACATACTATATATTTTGGTAGAGTAATAGAATGAGGATTAAATTATAAGTCATTATAGACGTGTTCATGTTGCCTAGATATGCATAAATCTAGATGTAACCCAAACCTATTACAAATGACAAGTATCAAGCCTCATACTTGAATGTGCTATGTGTGGTTGAATAACATGGCAAAAGTGAAATTATACAAATAGAGAAATTTTTTTCCTTGTAGAGACACATTATTGCTTCTAAAACTACACCTACAAAATATAACATTTGGGGCTAGTTGTAAATAGTTGTTTTCCAATAAGTGTTTTTGTCAAAGTCCCCTAGAGATGAAAAGTTAATCCTAACTCTTTGATCTATTTTTTATGAACATAAACAAGAGCTTGATTCTTGAGGCTACACTAGTGGGTAAGATAGCACAACTCATAGCTACTCCTAGTTTAGAAAGGCAGGAGAAAATTCCCATTATACTGATAAATAAACTTTTGTGTCTATTTACTACTCATTGCAGACTCCTAAGCTCTTGTACAATTCACTTGCCACAAAGCTTATCCTCAGCATGCCCTTGTCACAGGTAAAGACATTCTCTGGTCCTTGCTTATGCAATTAACATTTATGTTATGTTTAAACAAGAACATGCTCATGTCTCTACTCTGCAACAAACAATTCATTGCTAAATGTCATTGCATTTTACTTTTTATTAGTGCATTTGGTATTTGTTCAAACATTGTTTACACCCACATCAACATCAAATATAAACTGCCTATGGACATGGATCCTATTTTTTGAATCAGAGTTGCAGCTACATGAAAAACCTATACCAACAAACCATGGATTGCAATTAGCTAAATAGCTACTTGCATATTCACTCAAAATGTGTATACCTGCTCCAACTAAAAATGCTTATAACTATTCATCCAAATCAAAGACGTTCCAATGCTTCTCAAGTTTCGCATTCCAAGCTTGTACAAAATGTTGCATAGAGGCTAGATTACAGGTAGCAATCAAGTTAATTGTAATCCATGTCAAACTTTAGTTTTTGCCTCACTAAAATAGTCCCTGCTTCCCTGCTAAAGGTAGGAGACTTTAGTTTCCACCTCTGTAAAACTGAATTAGTTCTTTTTGTAAATCGTGCGTGCAACAAAATATTTATCTCTTAACTATAGTCTATGTGACTTTTCCCTGGCAGTGCAAGCACTTTTGTGTGCAACCATTGCGTGTGAATTTTCCTTGTGGTTTTTTATTACGAAGGAGAGGATTCTGGGTGCTGCAAACACTTTCTTGTGTAGCTATTGGGTGTGAATTTTCCCTGGGGTTTTTAATTGCAAAGGAGAGAGGAATGATATGCATGGCTTTGGACATGTTGGTGTGAATTTTCCCTGGCAGTGCAAGCACTTTTGTCTGCCGCCAACATTGACTAGGTGGTATAGTTGGGCCTGATCTACCTGAAACAACTATTACGGTTTATATGATACTTCGTCTCTATTGGTCCCATCATTATCACTGCATGGCATATGTGTGGGTTCGGATGGAGCTAGATCATGTAGCAAACATTCCTTAGTTTTACCCACCCTGCATTCAGGTACCTTTCGCACAGTTTAACATAGATTTCACAAATTTGACTGCAAACATTTAACATAACATGAAGACATCTAAATATAAGCTCTCTTCCATATGAAAATGATTTTTATGCCACTATTCATACATATACTAAACTAGGAAGCATACAGAAGACTAGTTAACTGTTTGGCAATACTACTCAACAAGTTGTACCTTTATATTAAATTCAAAATAGACACTCTAATAATAACAAAATAGTTCCAAAAATATTGGGATGCTTAATTTCCTTAATATAAAAGAAGAATCATGTCACATAATTCAGTTCTATTTGTATTAGATGGATGCAATGGAATACGTAATGTTGGCTTCTTGGGTGTGTGCAAGAAGTTGTCCACTTATTGGCCAAAAAGTGGAAGTGTTTTCCCTATTTTCATAATTTGTCACATTTGACCTAAAAATTTGAAGTACTTAACGGTGGAATCTTTGAAAAAGTCACTAAATATGAAATGTAGTACTCAGAGTCTAGTTTCCAAATATGTAATTTTTTTCAATACCCAGATGATAGAAAGTGATTTTGAATAGGTGTTTCTAAAAACCACTGTTTAAAAGTCACTTTTTTTTACTATACCATGTATGTGTACGTCATCCATATTTTGACCTAAATAATCACATTTTTCAAAATCCTTTTGGGAAAAGACTTGTAACTCACTGAAGCACGTTTTACATATTTTTTTGTAATTTTTTATTGAATATTTTTTTTTATTAATTTTTTATTGGCCATTTTTGGTCTTTTAAAAAATCATCGTGTACATCACACATAAGATGACCTAAACTTAACATTTTTTGAATTTTTTTTTTAAATTGAAAAGAATTGTCTAAAGTACGTTTTCCTACAATTTTTTTACAAAAAAATATGTTAATAAAAAGTTATTAAAATACTAAAAAACCCTAATAATTCAAGTTTATGGACCTATTTCATCAGAAATTGATTAAAAAATAGAAAAATTAATCCAATTGTAAAAAAAATTACATATTTAGAATCTACACTATCTCATCTATAATGGGTTTTAATTTCGTCAAAATATTCTGCAAAATAGACCTTCAGATATATGCCCAAAGTCACTATTTTGTTGTGATATTGACAGGACCTTCAAGTTGCAGGTCAAACCTGGTCCAGAGGTCAGGTTCGGGTCCCCAAAGCATTTCCTGAACCGGGTTACAAAGCAAAACCCGAGCTTAAAATTCAAATTTTAAATAACAGGATCCCGTTTTGAAACGGGATCCCATTTTGAAACGGGATCCCGTTTCATAAAGGTTAAAATATTAACATTTTACGGAACTCAAAACAGGATCCCATTTTTTGAAAACGGGATCCCGCTTTTGGCTCGGGATTCTGAAGCAAAACGGGATCCCGTTTCATAAAAAGCGGGATCCCGTTTTGGTTAACTCGATTTCAGATTTTTTTCTAACTCCGAAACTTCCACCTTAAGTGGACACAACTTCTTGCATTTACCCTCTTGCATTTTCCCAAAAAGTTGGATTGCTTTCTTCCAATACCTATGTTGTGCACATCCTGAAATGACTGCATTCCATGAGACCAATTCATGTTCTTGCATCAAGTTAAATACTTGGCATGCATCTTCAACTCCCCAACATTTTGCGCAAGGGCATTACCAACATATAGATTTGGTTGAAAGCTATTTCTAATGACAAGGGAATGAATGTGCTTGCCAAATCACAAAGCTGCCAAAGTCGCACAAGGCCCTAGAATAGCAAAAAAAATTGATTTGGTCTTCTTTCCTTACTACCCAAGCCTTCTTTGAAACATTTTCATGGCTTCCTCCCCTTGATCATTGGGAATGACCACAAATCATTGCATTCTACGAAATGGCATCTTGTTCAAGCATCATTTTGAAAACTTGCCATGCATCTACTAGTCCGCTTTCCCTATGCTAAAACTTGTAGGTTGGTGCTAAGAACATAAGAGCTTGTAAACTGGTTTGGATTTATACCCGCCTGCTGCATTTCCCAAAATAGGCCCAGGACCTCCATTCCATTTCTATCTTGTATACCCTGCAATTATTCCAGTCCATGAGACAACATTTCTTAGAGCATTCTTTTAAACATCTTTCTTGCATCAGCCATTCTTATCTCAACATTCTCATTGTGCCTTCTAAACATTCTATGTTCGGCTTCATTTTTCCCTTGAGTAAATTTTACCCTAAATAATAACCCAAATTTCATTTCTTTTTAAAATGTTAAAGATGTTGTCCCAAGTTGCCTTGATATCTCTCCATATTATAATCTTTGAAGAATTTAAATTAAAATGCATCTTTACAGACCCATTATTAGGTAAATTAGTAGAGGAGATGAATGATATTGGAGGTTCAAGAAGGTGGAAAGCACAATTTCTTTCATCTAAATTGTGTAATTTATGTAATGTATTATTCTATGCTACAATGTGTATACATGATGTGTTTAGTTCTTAGAATCTAAATTGTATGTGATGTTAGATTACTATATTTTTAACATCGCTAATTGAAGGGATCATTATATTAGATGTTATATCCACCCCCAATTATTATTTTCAGTTTTTAAAATCTGCATAAATATTTTGTGTTGACCTAGTTTGTATTTTTTTTGTGTGGAGAAAACTCTACAAATAAATTACATTGTTTGCAAGAGATGCTGCAACTAAGTTTAATGTTACAATGGGAAAAAACACAAAGATATAACCTAACTGATTGCACAGAACTATGCTTGGTCCTCAAGAAAAGTTGTCCAAAGCAAACAAACTTCAACATGCTATATATTTTGGTCTATAAATTTTGGTAGAGTCATAGAATGAGGATTAAATTATAGGTCATTATAGACATGTTCATTTTGCCTAGATATGCATAAATCTAGATGTAGCCCAAACCTATTACAAAAGACAAGTATCAAGCCTCATACTTGAATGTGCTATGTGTAATTGAATAACATGACAAAAGTGAAATTATACAAATAGAGAAATTTTTTTCCTTGTAGAGACACATTATTGCTTCTAAAACTAAGCCTACAAAATATAACATTTGGGGCTAGTTGTAAATAGTTGTTTTCCAATAAGTGTTTTTGTCAAAGTCCCCTAGAGATGAAAAGTTAATCCTAACTCTTTGATCTATTTTTTATGAACATAAACAAGAGCTTGATTCTTGAGGCTGGACTAGTGGGTAAGATAGCACAACTCATAGCTACTTCTGGTTTAGAAATGCAGGAGAAATTCCCATTATACTGATAAATAAACTTTTGTGTCTATTTACTATTCATCGCATACCCTTGAGCTCTTGTACAATTCACTTGCAACAAAGCTTATCCTCAGCATGCCCTTGTCACAGGTAAAGACATGCTCTGATCCTTGCTTATGCAATTAACATTTATGTTATGTTTAAATAAGAACATGCTCATGTCTCTAGTCTGCAACAAACAATTCACTGCTAAATGTCATTGCATTTTACTTTTTATTAGTGCATTTGGTATTTGTTCAAACATTGTTTACACCCACATCAACATCAAACAGAAACTGCCTATGGACATGGATCCTATTTTTTGAATCAGAGTTGCAGCTGCATGAAAAACCTATACCAACAAACCATGGATTGCAATTAGCTAAATAGCTACTTGCATGTTCGCTCAAAATGTGTATACCTACTCCAACTAAAAATGCTTATAACTATTCATCCAAATCAAAGACGCTCCAATGCTTCTCAAGTTTCGCATTCCATGCTTGTACAAAATGTTGCATAGAGGCTAGATTACATGTAGCAATCAAGTTAATTGTAATCCATGGCAGACTTTAGTTTTTGCCTCACTAAAATAGTCCCTGCTTCCCTGCTAAAGGTAGGAGACTTTAGTTTCCACCTCTCTAAAACTGAATTAGTTCTTTTTGTAAATCATGCGTACAACAAAATATTTATCTCTTAACTATAGTTTATGTGATTTTTCCCTGGCAGTGCAAGCACTTTTGTGTGCAACCATTGTGTGTGAATTTTCCTTGTGGTTTTTTATTGCAAAGGAGAGGATTCTGGGTGCTGCAAACACTTTCTTGTGCAGCCATTGGGTGCGAATTTTCCCTGGGGTTTTTAATTGCAAAGGAGAGAGGAATGATATGCATAGCTTTGGACTTGTCGATTTTGAGAGCAAGATGTTTTTTTGTAAGACAAGTGTTGCTATATATGTCTATATCCAAGGCTCATCAAGAACAAGTGTCTTGGCATGATGTGCTAGGCACATCCCAAACCACAATCAAAAAACTTTTTTTTGCCAACATAGGACATTAAGAATTTTAACATGTATTTTAGTGAAATTTAAAGCATGCTACATTATATTGTCAAAGTTTACATCAACTTGAGAAACACTAATAAAGAGTAGTAGCATAATTAATGAACTAGATACGATAACTAGCCTAGCATATTTAATGAAGTTGGCAGGATAATGGATAGCCAATATTGTTTTGGCGAGGTGAAAACTAAGGTGTGAATCAGATTTGTCCATGCATCTTGGATATTGTCAAAGTTTTCCTTGGTTCATTACCCGACATTGGTGCAATGTTGGAAGCACTAGCTGATGGCCCACAATCCTATGCTACTCCTTAGCAGTATGGTTCAACCTACTATAAACTCCAGCAATATAATTCTAGGGGCATCATATATCAAATGAACAGAGACATCACACTACAAAATTCGTGCCAGATATAATATTTGTTTCTTGTGACTATTAAAACTTAAATCCATAGAGTTGGCTCATGAATAATCTCCACATGACTAAATAGTTTAGAACAAATCCGTAGTTTATTGCTTGCCTCGCTATTTGATACTTTAAACTTTATTTAAAATTAGCTAGAATAATTACACTATTGGAGATTATAGTATTCAGTACAATATGCATTACGATGTATGCCATTTTTTGCATTGATTGTTTTTTGTTTGTGTATGAAAAGTAAACACAGAAATATGCATTTTGCCTAGCCAAAACAAACCCACATTGTACATTCAAGCACCAGGCCATGTCTTTACCTGTTTATTGTGACTGATTTTTGAACTCAAAATTGCTTTCATGCAGTGGCACAATATGCAATCTGAAATATAACGCAAGCATTTCATTCATCTCTAGAATTATCTACTACAACAACCAACTTTGTAACTATAGAACTTGATGTTGGATGCATCATACAACAAATGGTAACACAATGTGACTGACTTTTCTATCTATTCCATTCTTGTCATCATAACCAGTTCAGCCAATATCCCATCATAGTTGTTTTGTATCTTGTTTGTTTGTAAATATTTAAAACATCTATGCTTATTGTTATGCTAATATCAATCACAACTTTTTTGACTAATGCACTCTTGTATTACTCGAGCATGAAACATCAACCAGTGCAAACACATCGTGCAAGACTCAAGCTAAATGACTTAAGAAACCCAGATCACAGGTAAAGACATGCTCTTGTTCTTGTTTTTGCAATTAACATTTTTGTTATGCTTAAGCAATGACATGTTCCTATCTCTACTCTCAGTTTCACTTTTGGTCTTGTTATGTTCATTGTCAGTTACATTTTACTTCTTGAGCTAATAGCCATATCATCACAATGACTCCAATACAAAAATACAAAGTATTCCTATTGCTCACACTCCAAGAACAATTGTCCTCACTTGCTACACTAGGTGTCTTCCAAAAAAAGGGCAAAAAAGCTTTATTTCTGCCATACATTGTTGCGAATGGTTTGCTTTCATTGTTTGCGCTTCTATGGTCACCACTAACTGGGTTCAAGAGAGCTCTTGATACATAGTTATGTTTTATGTTTTTTGTTATGTTTCATTAATGTTTAGCTTTCATGGGTTTAGTTTTGTTGTTCTAAGTTTGATGGTTTATGCTACTAGTTGTTATATATGTTCTTTTGTTCTATACTTATGGGTTGCTTATGTCTTTTTATAGTTGTTTACTTACTCGTGGATCTTTAAATGCATGGTTAGTGTAGGGGCTATATAACTTTACCTTTGCAAAGTCGATATTATGAGCCCACAATGAAACAACTAAAGGGTCTTTCGTATTATTTCCTTTTTGGCCATGGGTTATGTATTGAGTTATTTTTGGTCTTTGAACACCTCATTCTCGTGCATTAAAGCTGCATTTGTGGCACGGGTTTGATCAATAACAAGTAGTCTCTAACCCATTTGCATCTATGTGGTGAGTTTTCATTCACAATGGTGTGACACACATATTAATCTCATTATTGACCACCCAAATGAACATGAAGTGTGGCACTATCATTAGCTAACTCATGGATTGTGGATGTGTGTCATTGAATATTTTTTTGATTTGTATGCTAACAGGTCTGTACATTTTTCTAGATCTGACCAATGGATGAATTTTGACCCATTGAGCTAGTCACCACCTACTTGAAAGGCTGTTATCACTGCCCTTAGAAATATCACTTGCATGGATTGTGAATGTGTGTCATAAATTAGGTTTTTGTTTTGTATGGTGATAGGCCTATACATTTTTCTAGCTCTGAGCAATGGATGAATTTTGACCCATGGAGCTAGTTACCACCTGCTCAAAAGGTTGCAATCACCTCCCTTGGCAATATCGCTTGCATGGATTGTGAATGTGCATGTCATAGATTAGGTTTTTGTTTTGTATGGTAACATGTCTGTACATAATAAAACATAATAAAACATAATAAAGCAAAAAAATTCCTACCACAAACATGCCAAAATGTTTTCCATTGAGTGCAAACAATGAAAGAAAACCATTGGCATCGACATATGGTGAAAACAATTTTTTTTTCTCTTTTTTTTGGAAGAAGCCCAATGCAACAGGTGACAACACTTATTCTTGACCACCATTGCACATAGACATGTTTTCCCACACATATCTTGTAAGGAACATCCTGCTCTCAAAATTGAGACGTCCAAATCTAGGCATATCATTCCTCTCTCCTTTGCAATTAAAAACCCCAGCAAAAATACACACCCAATGGATGTATAGGAAAGTGCTTACAGCGCCCAGAATCATGTCTCCTCTACAATAAAAAAACCCTAGAAAAATTTGTTAATACAATCCTGATATAAACACATTTGCTCAGTAGAACTAACCATAGGTTAAAAGTACAAGATTAAGTTCAGCTAAGAAATGTTGAACACTAACATTAGACAATATGCCTAATGGGAAATTACTTTGTGACCAGCCACAAATTTATCTGGGTAGAAATATACCTTGGTAAGCTTTCTATTGCAAATCTTGTGCTAGTCCCATTGATTTCCCTTCATTAACGTGGAAGATAATTGGCTAGACCAGGCACTTATGGGTTGATATAATATAAAGTGTCAATGATAGGATTTACCCTTTCCTGGCTACTACATACAGGAATTTGAGTTGTACTTTTATTGCAAACCTCTAGCAATGAGCCATGAGTTGCAATTAACTAAATAGCTACATGCATATTGACTTGAAATCTGTATACTTGCTCCAGCTGGTGATGCTTATAGCTATTCATCCAAATAAAGGACACTGCAATGCTTCTCAACTTCTACATTTCATGTTCCTCCAAAATGTTGTATACGGCCTAGACATTGCAAGATAAATTAAGTTTATTGCAATCCATGGCTTGGCACAAAGCATTTCTAATGCTGGTTCAACTCTAATTCTTGTAGAAACAAAATTCTCAGCAAGAAATGTATTATAACATCTTTGTTGAACTTTGGTCTCATTTGTACTTCCTAGCATAGTTCTTGTTATCTTTTGTACCATGTGTTTGTTTGATTCTAGTTCGAACACTTTGCAACGATCTAAAACCACTTGAAACACTTCTAATCACTTCAAAATACACTACAACTCTCTAATTTACTTCTTAGTCACTCATCTAATTTACACTCTTGGTTTTTTTGCCTTCAACATATTTGTTTCTTTTGGATTTGAGTGTCTATGTTGTGTTGAAAGTTATGACATTCATAGCTGAGATGTGTAATGTGTATAGTGTTTGAAAAGACACTGTGTTGGCATTGGTCAGAGCTGGAAAAATCTACAGACCTATTACCATATAAAAAAAAAACTTAATCAATGACACACATTCAGAGTTAGAATATATATGAGATCTACTTAGACTCGATACAGTTAGTAATCTTTTAGTATTAGGCTCGACAGTTGTCTCACTTAGCCTTGACCACCATGACTTGCATTAAACTGAGCCCTTTTATTGGCTTCTCTTTAACCTTTATAAATTTACCCCTCTTCATCTTCCTATAGTTTAAATGCACAACCTGCACTTTTCCAGCTGCTAATGCAACAAACTATCCAATATAACATGTCCCTCCAATCACTACTATTTTACTATTGCCCCTTTTCTCTTTCTCTAAAATATGATCATAAGGATGAGCCTAAAAAACAATGGCCATTAGTTGAACTAAACTTTCCTGTAGTATTTGTATATGCTGGTGAACATTGAAAGAATCAGGCATTGTAGTAGCACTTGCAACCATTTTTAGGCCTTGCTAGTCTTAACTAGTCTTGCCTAATAGAGAGAATTAAGTGAAAAAAATTGTCATGGGAAAAGTAATGGAACACTCATTGTTATATAGCTAATTGCTTCAATCTTTGGGTTGGTGGCAAGCTTAGTGAAACCAGCTAATTCATAGAAGAAAGGTCGCTAAGCACACTTAAATACTGATTCACTATATTGAATAGCTTCATTTTTTAATGTCAAAGATCCTAACGCTGTCACAGCCAGATAGCGTGTCTTATGATGATAGGCCGTGAACGTATTGATTAGAAGATCCATTTTATTATAGTTATGAGTTAAAATGTTTTGTCATCTCATTTTAGATATACATTGGGTCTGCTTCAGATTGCTGATTGGATAGTTATACCATTTGGTTATGCCATATTGTTGTTACTATTGTCTTTTGAAGGTTTAATGTTGTTACTAATCAGAAGTAACTATGAAATATCAACATAATTAGTGACGCATATGTTTTTAGTAGGTGAAGACACTTGTTCTTGATGAGCCTTGCACACAAATAGGTGTTCCCACACCTGCCTTGCAGAAAACATCCTTCTCTCAAAGCCGACACGTCCAAATTCATGCGTATCATTCCTCTCTCCTGTGCAATTAAAAACTCTAGGGAAAATTCACAGCCAATGCTTCCACATGAAAGTGCTTGTAGCACCCAAAATCCTCTCTCCTCCACAATAAAAACCCCAAGAAAAATTTGCACCCAATGGTTACACAACAATGTCCTTGCATTGCCAAGGGAATAGCACATAGACTATAGTCAAGAGATCAATTTCCTTCCATGCATGATTCACTATCTACTTCATTAATTATGTTGTCAATGATTCTTCAATGTTGTGAAAGTTTTCATTACTTGCTACAGGCCAATTGTTTGTGCATAGTAATTATTTTAACCAGAGTTTATTTCATGCCTTCAACTTTATTTGCAATTAACTAAAATAGTTACAATGCTATAGATTATAGTTAAAGTAAAGACAAATATATATTTTGTCTAGGCAAGGCAAAGCCACATTGCACATACAAGCACTAGACCATATCTTTACTTCTCAGCTATGACTAATTTTCCAATTCAAATTTGATTTGATGTAGTGACACAATACACATCTGGAATATTGCCCAAGTATTTCATTCATCTCTACAGCTGACAAACTTGATTCCGATCGCATCATACAACAAAAGAACAGAGGCATCACACAAAAAATTGGTAGAAGGAATTAATCCACATGGGTGCTTCTAAGAAAGGTGTCTATATAGCCTCAATAGCTATGCTTTTTGCAAGCATAAATGCGTACAACATGTATGCACAGTAATTCATATTGCCAATGTATATCTAAATTCTAAAACTCTTTGTTAACACTAGATGGAATAATCAATGCTTCTAGTGCTCAAAACATTAAACACTGTAAATACATTGCTATAATCTAAAAACTATATGACACTCATATTCATTTTGTTAATTCTTAAATTATTTCTTTTTGCCTCAACAACTATGTTATTTGCAGGCATAAATACATACAACAGTCTATACAAACATGTATGCATAGTAGTTCATATTGACAATGTGGTCATGGACTTTTCCCTGATCCCTAGACTTCTTCTTGTATAGAGTAAACATAAATTCTTAGTTTGAAGGTAAATATTACACTATTATCATCTATTTTAGATCTTTAACTATTCATATTTCTATACCATTTTGGATTTCCATACATTATTTCATCACAAAACCAAGTATCACCATTTATTACAATTTGCATTTCCTAAATAATTATTGTAAATTATTAGATTTTTAGTATTAGTTGTCATCATTGATGACATCAAATCAAGCGGAACAACAAAGCCTCTCACTCCAACTACCTTAATAAGGAGTCCAATTTTATGGAAATTGTTAGGCAGGGAAAAAAAATCATCTTGGTTGGATTCTGCATATTCATTGCACTATTGTTTTTAAATTTTTGATGTTCCTACATGGACAAAACACTTTGGGATCTATAGCTTTACATAAACTACTTAGTTGAGCTAGTTCATTCTGGCAATTAAGTGCTCTATATTGTCATCAAACCACAACCCAATGGGAACCTTCTGCTATCTATTTTTAGAATTGCTAGTCTATCCCAAACCATCATTTTCACTGTCTTTGAACTGGAAATACAATCTGATTTCAACCACTCTAGCTCCAGCGTCAAATTGTGCTTTCTCTTTACAACACTTGGCAGAGACTAATGCTACCCTGCAACCCTTGTTTAGATTATTTTTGAGTTACTGTATGAGCAATTTATTTTCAATGTTTAGATTTAATTGCCCCACCCCAACATTCGGATTCAAAAGTAATACATGGTAAAATCTCAACTATTTTCCCAACTTTTTAAGAGGCAATAGGGTAAACAATGGGCACCATTACTTGAGTCAGATGTATTAAACTAGCAATTGGACCCATAGGTTCAATGGGCACACCAATAGTTTTACAATGAGATAAAACCATTTGAATGAATATGTCTTATTTACGTAATTTTCATAAATATTGTATTTAAGATTTTATTTCATAGATATTTTGTTTGGTGAGTTCATGGTCATTTGATCCTATGTGCATGTCTTAAATGTGTTTGGATGAAAACATTTTAAATAAACAATTTATGTAAAACACCATATTCAATCAATTTTTTTATTTCATTTATTATGCATTTATTGTAAACATGGTAATGATGAATAATTATAGAAATTATCATACCCTTCGATAGAGTGTAAACACTAATATGTTGTAAATATATATTTACTTTGATTTGTAGGGATTTTCTATAGACATTTTTTTGAGGCGCTCCTCCTCATGCTTACGTAGGATTACATACATATTTTTTTCCATATGGTTATATCTTTGAAATGAAAAAGTGATAATATTCATAGATTTGACAAACTTCTTACTCTTAACATCACTACGAAGATGAGTCCTTGGTGTTCATTGTTTCCAGTGTATATTGTTTTTCTATTTATAGTTAAACCTTGTGCTTTGTGGATTGTAAGTGCCCAAGCCATTCTCAATGGAATTTGTCATACGGAATCTTGTGTTTTTAGAGCAATTGGAACCATATTTTTTCATTTATGTTCCATGCAGGTCCAATGTAACATTGAAATTCAATGACAACAAATAGAGGTAGGTTCGATGGACTACTTACATTTTTCTAGACAATAGCAACTATTGAATAACAACTGCCATATTTAGAGTTCTAGATTAAGTTCTTTTTGATAGAATTGTGATTTGGGTTGTAGATTATAAGTGGGGTTTGGATTGTGGATTCCAAGGAAATTTATAATAGAATGTTAAGTTTGAGAAAATAAAAGAGGCATTACATTTAGATGTCGGCAAGAGTCTTTGAGGTTTCTTTAGGAGAGGAAAGATGACTATAGAATTTTATAGTGGAGGCAATGAGGAGCCTTAGATTGGTGGGAGATGTAAGGGGAACTTGGTTTATGTTGCCAACTTTGTGTCAATGTTTCTAAAACAAGAATAAGGGTTGACAATCCCCATTTGTTATATATGAAAATAACCTTGTTATTGTTGGCAAGAGACACTACTTCGCATTGATAGGTGTTGTCATTGATGACAACTAAGATCATCCCAATCTTCCACATAACACAATTTGTTCACACCGGAAGTCAAAATCAGAATTTGTCTAAGTCTGGGTAGTTAGGAATAGAGCAAGTGACAAGATCCAGTATCTTGGTCTGGATCTCTCTGGTGGATAGGCATGGTTTGCTATAGATCTAAGGTAGTTGAAAGCATTGTCAAGACACTCTAAATCCAGAGTTTTGTCCTCCGATGATGGACTCAAAAGATATTAACTTCTCAGTATTGGGTTTCAGTTTGACAGAACAGACAGTAGAAGAACAGGCCAACCTTGTGAATGATCTTAATTCTGGATGTATAGAAGTTGTTTATTAGGCAACTAGTGATGATCATTGATGGTAGCTAACATAGTAGAGTACTTAGCAAAGTTCTAAATGTTCTTGAAGCCGACTGATAAAATGATTGTAGATCATGTTGTGGATATATATAGCCGATGGAATTAGATGATTTTGTGTGTGTGGTTTGCGAATAAGGTGTAAATGTGAGAAGAGAAGAAATCTAAGGTGTGAATGAAGGCAGAGCAGTAAAAGGAGCAAATCAAAGATGAAATGTATAAGATTAGTTTTTGCACTTAACTGGAACTGAAACTCTTGCATGGGTAGATGCTATTTATCAGTTCAAAATTTGTGTTATTCTCTTGTAATCTTTCTATAGGCAGGTGAGTGCAGGATCATGATGGGCCAAACACTACCCCTAAGTGGCAATGTAAATGTGAAAAATGGACTTAAGTAACTTCATGTCAAAAATTGAATGAGTTATTTACATAATCTAGAAATGAGGTAGTAATAAAAGTTGTAATAAATTGAATGCAGTTTATGAGCTACTATTATTTTTAAAAAAAAATTAAAACTAGCTTGGTGAAAATTGGATATTTCAATGAAGCACTACTAAAAATTTTAGAAAAACGTAAAAAGTAGGTGTCATTGCAGCCAACCTAAGTGTGAGAAAAAAAAAATTTCCTCCATAATTTGGATTTAACTAAAGGACATATGAGTGGATGTGATGCATATTTTTTTGAATTTTTTAAGTAAATAACTAATTATTTATGAATTTTTTACTGTGACTTTTTTAAATATTAAAAAATAATTTTCCAGCCAGCCTAACTTGGTCAAAAATATATGAAACTCAAAAATTTTAAATTTTAATGTATACCCAATAAATCTTAGAATGTGACGCATCTTTTGGATTGAAAAAAGGATTAATGTGTTGAAAGTTATGGATGTTTTTCAATATGTATATGTATAAGGAAATCAGACATATCGTATGTAGAAAATTAATAATAATTACCTATTAAAATTATTATGAGGCGTATATTATATTTCTAGAATCTTAATAGCTTCCTCTATAAACCCTTTTCATTTGATTAAATTTAGTTACAAAAAAGTCTGTCATCTTCAAGGATGAAATTGTGGAAAATTTTAGGATAACACTAAATGGGTGATTTTTCAATTTTCTTTGGCAAGTTTTGGGATTCCCACTTGTCTAAATATGAGGTAATCCTAAGTTATTTTTAGAAGAAATCCATATTTGATCTAGAAATATTAACATCCTTTCCATCCAAATCCAAATATTAGTCTAAATGTTAGCACTTTTTCATCCAAATTTTTTTTTCTCCATTGCCATTATTTGGCCCATCATGATCTCCACGCAGTGAGCTTCCATTTGATCAGTGAACTCTAGGTAGTGAGCTATAATGCATGTGCATTCCCATTTGTAAAATACTTTTAACAAGGTATTAGTTTTTGTGGGTTAACCCCCACCATGGTTTTTCCCTTCACTGGGTTTCCACGTTAAAAATTTTGGTGTCAAGTGTATTTTTGTTTTGCTACTCTTACACTTATGATTGTTCTTTTCATGGTTAAGTTATTGAATTGTTATTAAGTGGTAAAAGTAAGAATTAACTAAAGTAAGTTCCAAAGTTTTGAGATAACTGATTCAACCCCCCTCTCAGTTATCTGTCTTATATCCAACAATTGGTATTAGAGCAAGGTTCCTTTGAGAAGCCTAATAGCTTGAGGCAAAGATCTTGGAAGAAGTCTTAATGGGTTCACTCAAAGATCAACTTTAGTTTGCCCTAGAAGAGCTTGTTCAGTCTAAAACATAAATTAGTAATTTGAGAAGTGAATTTAAAGATGCTGATGATACCATTGAAATGTTAAAAGATAAATTAAATAAATCTATGCAAAGGAAAAAGGAGCTACTTCTACAGCTATCCAGTTTACTTGAAGAAAATGGCATGAATGAAGCTTTGGAAGAAAAGAAAAAGCAATGTGAGAAGCTGTCAAAAGAAGTTGATGTTTTGAAAATTGAAATGGAATTTGGGGTGATGAGGCAAACCAAAGAAAGTGAAGATAGGAAGAAACTTGAATAAGATCTGAATAAAAAACTAAAAGAAAAAACTAAAGAATGTTGTAGATTGGATAGAATAGCTAGCCACCTAGAGTCTGATCTGCAAGAAAGTAGAGACAATGAGAGAGAACTTGAAAGGCAAATTGTCATTCTTAGACATGACCCAGAAGTTGCAAATGAATATAAGGAGAAGTTCAAGATAAGCTCAACAAAACTTGAAGAACTGCTCGACGGACAGAAAAAGGATGATGACAAGCATGGTCTTGGATATGAGAAAGGTGAAAGCTCAAGATCTGGATAGAGAAATTCTCAACCTAGGAATAGGAGAAATAGAACTAGAAAACCTCCAGTAATAGCCTAATTCTTAAATATATCCATCATTCAATGGAAATTGTTTCAATTGCAACAAATTTGGTTATAGAGCTACTTAGTGCAGAAGCAGAGTAAGTAAAAATGGTCCATCCTTCTCTGATCAATGTTTCAAGTGTAGGAGGTATGGTCATAGATCAAATGAATGTAGAAGTATGATAATGAATAATTCTAACAATAGAGGAATTGGTAATTCCTTCAATGGTTACTGCTTTGCTTGCAATGGGTTTGGACACATGGCTAATCAATGCAGATTAAGAGGAAATCAAGTTTATACAAAAGGAAATGTTGTGTACTTTAATTGCAATAAATCTGGTCATATTGCAAGATTCTGCAGAAGTAAGAACAATGGAAGAAGAGGTCTGGTAAACAAAAAACTGGATGAGTAGAGACAAGACAAAGACAAAGAAAAAATTAATGCGTATGAGACTCAGAATGAAATAAACAAAACATGGGTCAAGCAAACAATTATAAATGACAGTATTGGATCTACACCAGAATCTAGTGCTAAAAATTCCTCCAAGAATTGATTTGGGAGCCTTGGCTCAAGGGGAGCAACATTGTAAATCAAATTCCCCTAGCTAGTAAGTAAGTGCCTAAATCTGGCACAGTGATAAAAAGAGATCTTGAAGTGTTTCACATCATCTGGAAGGATTTTTGGAAGAAAAGAGGTGGATATGGTAAATTGCAGAGTAATTTATGAGAAACTGTTTAACAAATAAAGTAACCAGATGTATTAGGGAAGAGCATTTATTACAAAGACAAATTAGGTGCTGCAAAGCATAAAAAGGTCATTCATTCCTAATTTAGACCACTTTGCATCAAAAGAAAGCAAGAAGAGGAGAAGTGAATGAGTTCAGAGATGAGAATTCTCAAGAATTGAAGCACGAAGAGGATCTCCAAGTGAAACCCTAATCTACGGAACAAGGCATTTCCATTTTCTATGAAACCTCTTCAATTCTCAATTTCTGCAAATGGCTACACCTTTACTTGTTGTTATCACTAAAAGGCCCCATCCCAAATTTAAGAAGCATCCCCACAAATCTGTTGAAGTCGATCTGCTAGGTGCCTTTTTAAGTGTTCCATATGGGGTTTTACATGTTGAAGACATTAGGGCATACATTCATTGCAATATAGAAGAATTTGGGAATCTGAAACTGCTGGAGTTGTTTAAGAGCCATCCAAAAGATGATGAGAAAATAGAGATAGATGAAGAAGTGAAATAAATAAGATCCAAGAAAGCTAGAACTTCAAAGACTTATGAAGACTAGTCTTCCAGAAGTAATAAAGCTAGTAAAAAGCAAGCAACTAGTGAGGTCACTATGACTATTGATGAAATTGTAAAAATAATCATTGTTCATGAAAATTTAAAGCCTCTCAGAGTTTACTATGATAATTTTGATCAAGAAAACAAGAAAATTTTGGAAGATGCTATTATCATATATTTGAATAAATTTAATAGATCCCTATTGGAAATTTTACAAGAACTTCCTAAAAGTCTAAGGAAAGTACTAGATATGAGGAAAGAAGTAGACAAGGCTAAAGACCTAGAACTCAGAGAGTATGTCCTCTCCACTTTGTGTCCTGTAATGACTAGAAGAGAAGGAGATAAAATCCTCAGAGAAGTTAAAGAAACATTTCGAAGCAAGGTCCGAATGAACAAGCTATTGCTTGGTGAAACCAAGGAAATTGCAAAAGAAATAGAAGAAATTTTGAGAAAGGCTTTAGACAAAGATAAATATTATATTATTTTAGAGAAACAAGTAGAAGAAGTCAATCCTCCAGTTCTGGAAGATGAAGCTCCAAAATAATAGATTAACAAAAGAATTGATGACCAAGGTGTTAATTTAGATCCTCCAGAGTTAACCTATGAGGAGACTAATGTTGGATTTGATTCATCAAATCTGAATGTTGGATAAGTTCAGGAAGAGGAACAAGTGAATCAGGAGGACATATAAATGATAAACAACATAGTTGATGTAGGAGTAACTCCTCCACCTGATCATTCTGGAAAAGAAGAGGATATTGCTACTACACAGAGCCCTCGGGATCAGGTAGCAAGTGGTGAACAAACAGGAAAGAGTCCCTCTATAGAAAACATAGAGAAAAGTAAAGCAGAGAAAGAGGACGATGAAGGAAAGAAAGATAAAGCAGAAGAAGATGGTGCAAATTTTGAAGCACCTAAAGCAGATACTAAGAAATCTAATGAATGAAAGGATGGTTCAAAAAATGTTGCAAGAGACACTGCAGATGCAGTAAAAAGTCTTCTTGAAAAATAAATGATTGAGCTTGATGAGCCTGAACTACTCCAAGGTCTAGCCAATCCAAATGCTCTCTCTCCAATTCAATTGATGAAAATAGTATCATTCACCCAAGTAAATGCTAGAAATAAGATGTTAAAATTCCACATGGATGACAATGAGCTACTGGGGCTTGCAACTGAAATTTTGGAAAAGTTAATGCCTTCCTACCAGAAGAGTTTATCTGATTCCCCCTCTGGACATCTGAAAAATCTTGTAAGTTCTATAAATACTCATTTTGAGTCCTTTGAGTAGTCTACAGAGACAAAAGTTAGAAATGAGTTTTTGGATAAGAGATTGAGTGAAATTAAGAGTCTAATAGGGTATGATAGGACTATACTTGACATCAGTATAAAGAGTGTTCAAAATGATCTAAGTGATGGAAGTGATATATATAAATTTTGTCTATCCTAGCCCAAAGTAAGTGAGGATGTTGAGAAGAATATAAAGGAACAAGAACTAAAATTTTCAAATCTATCCAATAATTTTGATCCTCTAACTATTTCACTCATAAGTCAGGAATGTCAAGTAATTAGCTTGACTGATGAGATTAAGAGACTTGTTAAAGAGAAAGGTAATATTATGAAGAGAATGTGTGAGCTCTGGGGATTGATTGCCCCTAAGTTAGAGACAATGTATAATGTCCTATCTGAAGCTCAGACTGCAGTTCAGACTAGTGATCCATCAGATATATCAAAGCTAGAAGCATATTCATTTTTGTTCAGTGGGCACATCTCAATTTTGGATGGAATGAAGAGTACTTGGGCCTTTGAATTTGTGCAAATAAAAACCAGCTTTGCAGACATTCTCAAGTTTATGTAAATAGAACTTAATGATTAGTTTTACATATGTGGTAGTATATACAAAATTTTTGGAGAATTTTGGCTTGAGACCCCACCCTTTGCCATTGATGTTAAAGGGGGAGTGAAGAGTAGTGAAAAATGAGGAATCCAACAAAGGGGGAGCTTTAGAACTAATAGAGAAGCACAAGTGTATAGAATAAGGGGGAGCTACATTAGACACTTAGTCATTTTTCACTAAGTGTTTCCATCAATGCCAAAGGGGCAGATTGTTGGCAAGAGACACTGCTTCGCATTGATAGGTGTTGTCATTGATGGCAATGAGATCATCTCAATCTTCTGCATAACATAATTTGTTCACATCGGAAGTCAGAATCAAAATTTGTCTAAGGCCGGGCACTTAGAAATAGAGCAGGTGACAGGGTCTGGTATCTTGGTCCAAATCTCTCTGGTGGAAAGGCATGGTTTGCTAAGGATGTAAGGTAGTTGAAAGCATTGTCAAGACACTCTAAAAGAAGAGTTTTGTCCTTTGGTGATGAAGGACTCAAAAGATATTAGCTTCTGAGGATCAAGTTTTAGTTTGACAGAACAGACAGTAGAAGAATAGGCTGACCTTGTGAATGATCTTAATTCTAGATGTATAGAAGTTGTTTATTAGGCAATTGGTGATGATTAGTGATGGTAGCCAACATGATTGATGATTTACGAGTGCAAGTTTTGGTTAGCATCTCATATTATGTATGGATCTAGCCGACAGAGCAAAGTACTCAACAAAGTTCTAAATGTTCTTGAAGCCAACTGATAAAATGATTGTAGATCATGTTACAGATATATATAGTCAATGGAATTGGATGATTTTGTGTGTGTGGTGTGTGAATAAGGTGTAAATGTGAGAAGAGCAGAAATCTAAGGTGTGAATGAAGGCAGAGCAGTAAGAAGAGCAAAGCAAAGATGAAATGTGTAAGATCAATTTTTGCACTTAACCAGAACTGAAACTCTTGCATGGGTAGATGCTATTTATCAATTCAAAATCTATGCTATTCTCTTGTAATCTTTATGTAAGCAGTGCGCCTCCATTTGAGCAATGAGCTCTGGGCAGTGAGCCCGAATGCATGTGCATTCCCATTTGTAAAATACTTTTAATAGGGTATTATTTTTTGTGGGTTAACCCCCACCATGGTTTTTCCCTTAACCGGGTTTCAACGTTAAAAATCTTGGTGTCAAGTGTGTTTTTGTGTTGCTGCTCTTACACTTATGATTGTTGTTTTCATGGTTAAGTTAATGAATTGTTATTAAGTGGTAAAAGTAAGAATTAACTGTAGTAAGTTCTAAAGTTTTGAGACAACTGATTCATGCCCCCTCTCAGTTGTCTATCCTATATCCAACAATATCATGAGTGTCATTATTTTATTTCTATTACATTTAAAATTTTTGTTAGTATTGTTTGTCTTGCATAAGTTTTTCATTATTATTACTCTTTAATTTTGATTGTGGTTTACCTCGACCTATCACATAAGGCCTATTTGGAAACAAGTTTTAATTTGGAGACAAAAGTGGCCCTTTTTGAAAACTAAATGTTTTTATTTTAAATCAATGTTCTATTTCTCAAGATCATACCTCCTTTTAGAATTTTATAGGGTTTTATTTGATTTGAGTTTTGCAAATCACTCATGCCATGTTTGGATCTTTTACCTTTGCAAAAAAACTTTGATATAATAGTTATTAAAACTGTGGAGAAGCAAATCTCCTACAAATACATTTCAAAAACTATTTTTGGGTTGTTAACGAGTAAAATGAAATGAGAGTTGTATGCTTCAGAAATTAGAAAGATAGTCAAATTACAAAATCTAACCTCTATATGTGGCAAAATTTGGAACTGTATGGGATGTGCATGATTCATTTAATAGAATTTCTTGCAATCTTCACAAAATGATTTTTTTAACCTCAATTATGATTGTTGTGCAAGCTCCACATGCTACAACTTCTATGGAAGTGAAAGAGAAATCACAGAATAATGTTTTCTAAATCTTAACAAACAGTACTTTTATAGGTAAGTTTAATGTATTGTTCAATTTTGAAAGGTGGCAAAAAATAATAGAGGGCATGATATTTAAGTGTCTTTAAAGTTAGTTTTAATAGCACGTGCTCTCTGCAATTGAGTTTCATTTCAAAAGCTGTCAGCTTGAAGATGTAATGAATTTCATTAAATTTCCTAGTTTACCATGCATATCTGATTCCCTAATAACTAGAAGATTTTCTATGGAAAATGAAAATAAAACTACCCATTTGGGATTAAACCTATCAAATTTGAAAATTGACTTAAATGACTAAAGAATTTAAGCGAATAATTAGCATAGTGTTTTACTCCACACTCTCCACTTCCCTTCTATGAGAGGGTGGGCCAAGGCCCATAGCCTACGAGAACGACAACCTAGAAAAGGCACAAGGTTTGTGAGCTCTATGGCCCAGCAAGGGTTTGAACCTTGGTGGCCACCACGACAACCTTGCAACTTGACGACCGAAGCACATCCTTATCGACATTTATATTCTTAATTTTAAATATATTTCTAATATAATTTTTTTTTGGTAAAAACCCTAGTTTGGGACCAAGGACCCATAAAAAATAGGGCTTAGCCCTTAAGTCTAAATAAAAGGAACTATCATCCAAGTCTTAACAACAAGATACATTAACATATTAATAGGGTGAGAGGGCAAATTACAAGGCCCTCTCCCCAACACCTATCTACTATCTCCCCAACACCTACCTACTATCTAACAAAACATGATCACTTATTTGCCTTCCCAATCAAGTCCACCAAATCACCCTCCTCGTCACAAGAACATGTGAAATCAGGTCAAGCATGCTCCTCCACTAGCACCCCCAATTTGACTGCAATGCACTCCACCGTCCTTTGAGTCTTGATTACACCCAGCATCACGTCATGAACGTGGCCTAGAATCACCTCATGGTTCTCCTCCGTAGCCTTAGAAACCTCCACCAAATCTTTATGAACCAAAACAAAGGCCACAACAATAGATATCAACATCACCAAAGTTAGAGATTGTGTAGCCCCAAAAACATTCCAATGACCATGTGAAGTGCCAAGATCGAGGAGAAGATGATCCATTGCCTCCTGAACCTTCTCACCATCCTGGTCATCCACATCTTTTGCTAAGGAAAGCATCTGGTAGAGCCACTTCTACAGTATTGGGTTTTTATCTTTTGATTCAACTAGATTCACAAAGTTGGACATGGCCTCCTCCCCAGATAGCTTGTTTAACCTCCTATGAGGAGTGTATGCCCTCTTCATACTTCCACCCACCATGTTGCTTGATGCCTTCCATTTAATTTGACATCGAAGGGGAGAGAAAGCCACCACCTTGCCCTTTCCTTTGTCACCACCATGGCCTCTAACGCCACCCATCACCCCACCGAAGTCAATAGATCCCCCAACCTCCACCATTGCAGAAGCATTCACTGAAGAAGAAGCCAGAGTACATGAAGAACTCTACTCTGTGAAAGGAAATGCAATCACCTCTGTCACATGCTACCAAGTTTAATGATGGCCACCATCACTTCACACGTATTCATTCTCGGGAGTGAAAACGCATCATTCCAGCTTAATGAACCATCCTTTTATCAGGAGATATTTCTAATATAATATAATATTACAAAATAAAATTATATATAATATAAAATATATTATAGTTATAAATTTTATTATTATATTATAGTATAATATGTTTATTTTTCAATTATATTTACTTTATATATAATACTAAATACAATTATATTTATTATTATATACTATATTTTATATAATGTAAATTAATAAATATATTTTAAATATAATATTATATTATAAAATTATATATTTATATTACATATGTTATAATTTAATATGTATATATATTTGTTATTAAATTAAAATTCTATTTTATATATAAAAATATATATTATAATTATATTTATTATTATTTTATATAATATATATTATTAAATATAAATACAATATAATATTTAAATACATTACCATGTGACCCTTATTATTAGTAGCCAATTGTTTTTATCTTTACTTGTCCACTCTTAAAACTCAATCAAACAACAAATAACATGGCATGTGAATATGGAAATCATGACAATGTAATACCAGGGAATCATGACAATATAATACCCTTGAGGATGTTTATTTAATCAACATTATCTATTATTACTATAATATTTGTAACAGTGCTCCATCCCTAAAATTTCTTTATTATTATTATAATATTTGGACAGTTCCCATCCCCTAAAATTTATCTCGTGGGATATTAAAAGAAGGCAATGTTTTAAGGTTGTTTTATTTTGATACAAGTGGGGTAATAATTTCTTAGTAGTTAGAATGTGAGAAATTTTGATATAATTCGAAAGAATAATTTCTTGATATTTAGAAAGCCAATTAGATTTCCTATGAGTAGCACATAACGAAAATTGCAGATAGATTTTGTACGTAGCAATTGAATTCTTTAGAAAGTTGTCGGTCCATACACTTTGCTTAGGTATATGATCAAAATGCGTTTGTGTTGTTACACAATGACTTCAGCCCCATCTACTTGCGAAAATGTAGCTGCAAATTTCTCAGATTGGGCTTATTTATTGGGCTTATTTATTGTGAGTTGGTTTCCAAATAAGTGGGGCTGACTTCATTTGTCTTGGAGTAATAATTTTTTGTTTTTTGTTTTCTATCATTTACTTGTTTGAAAAAATCAATGACTAAGATCTTTTTCATGGTAGTCCTTTTAATTTGGACCAATGATCCATTTATTTCATGTAGTGCTCCTCATTAAAGGAATGCCTATCAGTGTAAAAATTATTTACCATAGGATATATATATTTTTAAATTATTTATGATAGGATATATATTTTTTTAAACATTCCTTATAACATGCAAGTTAAAGTGCTTATATTTTTCATGAAGATCTAATCGATGTTTGGGAGACAAATACCCCTTTACTCACTATGATAGAATTGTTTTGGATATCCCTTACAAATGCTCATGGATTTCAACGATTGATTTTTATTTAATTGAATATCATAAGCAATGAGACAAAATACTAAGACTATTATAAACCTCATATTATTAGTGTTCCATTTTATTATCTTCCAATTTCTATTGTAAAATTAACACAAATTTGGTAACATACCAAACAAAATCTACTATTACTCTAACTTATTATTATCAGCTACACTTTTAACTCTATTGAAACAGTAGTGAGTAATTGCTACACTACACTTATTATTATAATAATAATCAATGCAAACAAGCTATTAATTCCAATAGATCAATCAAAATATGTCTTATTTTTCTTTTATGAATACTTCCTATTAACTTATATTATATAAGAAATAAATAGTGCAATATTCACAAAAAAGGTGTAGGGTAGTTAAAAAGCACACCCACAAAGTCTCAAAGCCTTAAAGGCGATCAACAGCTATACAGAGAGGTGAACAAAATAACAAAAGGCGTAACCCAAAGAACTTTAAGCAGCAAGAGCAGCACAAACAAAGGAAGGAGGATCCTTGTCATTAGGTTTTCCCCAAACATCCCCAAGGGTGGTACCATCTATAGGCTCCCAAACATCAAGAGCAGCAGTATCATTTTCATTCTCCTCAGGAGGCTGAGTACGAGCCAGAGAAATGGCAAGTTGCAGGCAAACAAATTTGCCTGTGTCAGGCCAGCCAGCATCCCACCTTGGAGATGGCAGTCTAGAAGGCTGAGACCATCCTACATAGGTAGAAGAATCCTTGGAGGACTGAGGGCCACAGGAATGAGATCCATGATCACCTCGGTTGCCACCACGGCCACCTTGGTCACGTCAAGAGGACTGACTACGACCATGCCGACGCCCTCGAGAGGAAGATGAGTTAGGTGGAACCCAGGAAATAGTGCAAGGGGCATTGCCCCAATGGTCCAACAACTCCTGGAGATGGGTGACTTCATGTGAAACTTTTCTAGCATGCACCTAAATCTACAATAGAACATTAGAACAAATGATAGCTTAAGTGTACAAAGAAAATGCTTATCAGCAAAACATTGATTGAAAATAGTAGCATTTCTATCCTTCCAAATGCTAAAGAGAATTTCTACCCTAAAACCATGTCAAATCTGGGCATATTTACAAAGAAGATAGGGTCAATCGCTGAGTACGACCATATGCCAAGAAAAGGAAGTAGGTTTAAAAGGCTGAAAAAAAATCATGAATCCAATTCCAAGCTTCCCAAGCTCGAGGGGAAAACCAAAAAAGGTACTTGAGAGATTCGAGCTCCTCACAGAATGAGCAATGAGGAATGACAATGCCCATATGAGCCATATGATCCCCTAAGGGGGGCCTTGATACAACAGACACCAAGCAAAATGAGCCAACTTAGGCTCAATCACAGTAGATCACACACATTGAAATTGTCTATGCCAAGTCCGATGAGAGGACTAAAGATGCCAATGGTGATTTATCTATTCCACCATATGCAAATGTGGAGACAACAAAGAGTAACCTTTGCAAAGTCTATAACTCTTGAAAGGAGTGTCTAGGTACCATTTCTATTCTTTCCACCATGGCTTGAGAGATCTAACTCCATATTTATGTATCATATGAGGAGGAATATAACATCAATGACATCCTGGTAAGTCTTTTGATCTATGTTAAGAAGCTTGTATTTCTATTTGAACTTGAGCCAAGATAGAAAATTCTTGGTGGCACGATGCAAAAAGTTAGGCAGAACGCGTATCCCATGTTTAAAAAATTTTAAGACATGAACCCAAGACAACTTTGCAAGTAGCCGGTCTTGATTGCTAAGAACAGAGGACCACCAAATGGATTGATGGTTAATGGATAAACCATTACAAAAATCATCTCCAGTCCATCGTCTAAATCATCCAAGCTTTCCAAATGCTTTTAAAAAAAAAGTACCATGAATGGAAATAGGTTCTCTCATAGTGAGAAGGGTCCCTATATCCAAACCTTTCTATATCAGATGACCTATGGGAGTGTCAGTACAAATGCAATGTTTAACAATAATTTTTCAGGCTTTATTGCCTTGAAGGGCTTGAATGATTCATTTAGCACACAAGGCAATGCCTTGATGGAGAATGAATATCATGCCAAGACCTCCAGCCTCACAAAGGAGGTAACATAATTCCCACACAGCTTGGTAAAAACCTTGTGAGCCATTATAGGAAGACCATAGAAAATCTCTAAGAAGTTTTTTAATTTTCAAATATGAGGCCTTGGAAAGGACCCAACATGAAGAATAAAAACATGCGTTGCAGCTAAAATTTTAGAGCAAACTTGAAACTTACCTACTGAAAACAAAGGCTTGGTAATCCAATACTGCAATTTCTTTTCAATTGTTGCAATAACAACTTGCCACAACTCCAAGGGGGGGCTTGACAGTCAAAGGGAATGCCCAAAAAATATAAAATTTCCCTGTTGTCAATCCAATTCCATCTTAAAGAATCTAGACAACCTGGTTTAGGAAGGAAAGATTGTCTATAAAACAACATTTTATGCCACTGGATGTTGGAGCTAGAGGCCTAGCAGAAGATATCGAAACATTGAATGGCCTAATTGACACTCTCCTCTTCTTCAATGAGAGTGAGAAAAGAATCATATGCAAAATGTCCATTAACTAGTTGTTGTGTTGAGTTAGGAAGGGCAATCCTCTTAACATGGGATTAAGAAATGGCTTGAGCTAACAAGTAGCCAAAGCCTTCTATAGCTAAAACATAAAGGGTACGAGCTAGGGGACAACCTTGTCTAATGGATCTAAAAAGACCAAAGGAGTTAGATTGTCAGTTGGAAATGGTGATACAAGTAGAGGCATCTGCAAACAACATTTGGACAATGTGAATAAAATAGGAACCAGATCCAAGGGCCTATATCATTGAAAGAATGAAAGGCCACTCAATGCAATCATAAGCCTTAGAAAAATCAATCTTGATAAACATAGCAAGCTACTAAGAATGACAAGCCCACTCCAGTCCTTCCTAGACCACAATGATGTTATCCAAAATAAACTTGGACTTAATAAAATCTATCTATTCAGTTTGAACAATGAGAGGTAACATCGAACAGAGTTTGAGTGCCATCTCTTTAGGAATGATCTTGTAGGAGACATTCAACGAAATGATGGGTCTCCAATTATTGATATCCTCAAGATCGACATCTTTTGGTATGAATTTGATATTTCCTTTTTTATAAAAGAGAGCCTAATGAACTAGTTTGCATTGCTTCAAGATAAACATTATGTAGGTCACTACCCATAATGTCCCAAAATGTTTTATAGAATTCACAAAGAGAATTGTCTAAACCAAGGGCTTTGTCATTGGTCATAGAAAATACCACCTCCTTGAGGTCATCTTGAGTGAGAAGATGATAAAAAATAATGCGTTGGGATTTGAAAGCCAACAAGGAATGACCACAAGACACTACTACAAAGAAAATTGCCTAGCAGGAGTAACATCTTGATTCATAGACACTTGTTCATAGTGACAAACAAAGGATTGAAGGATATCAGGAAGCTCGTGAAGGAGTTGTTGACCCTTGTGGATTTGTTTAATCGATTGGGAGGTGTGATGGGCTCTAAGATCTTAGAAAAACTTCTTAGAAACTTTATTCCCCAATATTAAGCCAATAAAGTTGACCTTTGATTTGCACTCTACGAGTTGAATGAGCATCTACAATATTCTTTTACTATCTCAATTGAGCCAACTGGAGCTAGTTAGTAGAGTCAAATGGTTGAGCCTCCATAGTGGTGGTGGTGAGACAAAGCTCATGAGTGGTGTCTTTGTATGAATGGTGGAAAAATCAAGCAAGTTGCCTCCCATAATTGCAGAGAAACTACGAAGTATGGTTGATAACATCATTCCACCAAGAAATCTAGCCCTTGCCATGCAAAGAACGTAGGGCCATATTCCAAACATGTTGAATATGTGTCAACATGGCTTTGTGATTGAGAAGAGACATGTTTAGAAAAACTCTTTTCTATGGTTTCATCCTTGAAAGTTGTCACTCAATACGAAAATAGATTAGAAAATGATCTAACAAGATTGCATCTACCAACGATTCCATCGGTAGGGAACAATAGCTGGCAAAGGTAAAATAAGATTGAGCAGATATCATAGCTCTATCAAGCCTCTTTCAAATCTTGTCAGGCCCAACACACAAATTACTCCAAGTGTACCATTGTGTATTAAGAAGGCGGCAACTAGCATTAAGATAAAAAAGACCCAATTTCTTACACATATAGAGCCACGACTCTCTTTAGTCAACTACCCAATGCATTGGCAACACATACATTTATCATAGGCCATCTCAATCGTATTGAAATCCTCACACAAAACCCAAGTGGTGGTTGGCATTGAATTTGTAATCCAATGCCAAAGTGAAGATTTTTCTACGACATCATTAGGAGCATAAACATTAATAACCCCAAAGGAATGATTGTCAACATTGAAAAGAGTCCGCAAAACATGGTTAGTGGGGTCACATCCATGATTGACTAGGAGTTAATGCCACATGGGTGAGAGAAAGGTGACAACTCTACCATGACTAACTTCATGGTCACTGCAAAAAGCATGGTTAGAAGGCCAAATAACTTGTCATGCTATAGACAACAAAAATTCTAAAATTTTAACTTCCTAGAGGTAGAAAATGTCTAAACCAGGGAACTTTGAATGAAAGTCACAAACAAAGTGGGTATATGCATAAAGATGAGGGACCAAAAAGTTGCCAAGGCAACTTTTTGGTCCCATACACACCAAAATGTGAGCGCGTTATAATGCGCTTACGTTATTTTTGGCTTAAAAAGTGCAAAAACCTACCATTTCTCCCATTACCTATGGCCAGAAGAGTTTGCAGAAAAAAATAACAAAATAGCATGAGCACGTTAAAGGAAGGTCAAACAAAGAAAGTGCAAGAGAGAAATCAACATTTTCATGATGCTACCTCGTCGACCCCACTCCAGAAGATGTCATGAAGCAAATGTAGAGGGTCTAGTAGCTGAAGAAGGTAGGGTTTGATTAATTTTTGTTAGTTTGAAAAGAATTTTGACTTTTGCAATGTTTGATTAGTTTTTTATATTGCATTTAAAGTTAATGAGGCAAAGGAAAATAGAAATCTAGCTAAGGAGGGTCAAAACAACCCCCAAAACCCTCCAAACCCTCAAAACCCATCTTCACATCCTCACAATGTAAGGGATACTCAAGAAAACTACCTCAAGTAAATAGAAGAAAACAAAAGACATCTTCAAACTTTTATTGAAATGCTAAACAATCCAAGTGCAAGCACCAATCATAGGAGAGTGCTTGCAAAGTCATTAGAGGAGATTGTTTCCCACACTGAATCAGTGACAAAACAAATCACCAAATTTCAAGACTATAGGGATAGATGTCGACAATACTATGATGACAAATTGTCTTATGAACAAGTGAAGAATGAAAAAATTACAAAACTTTACTCCTAAAACTGGCCAAAGATTAGAAGAAAGTTGCAAACGGTTCCTTATTCATTGGTGTAGGAATCAAGATATATCCCAAAACTTTTGGGATAGCTGGTACATGGTCTTCGATGAGCGCCCATCCAACAACAATGAGGTGCCACAATATTTCTTGAGGAAACTCCATTTTAAGTTCATCCTCAAGAAGATTCCCAATTATTTTGACATTCAAGAGTTCCAGGGCAAAGGTGGTGGCTCCGCCCAAGATAGAGAGGGGGCTTAGCGAGATGAAAACCATGTACCTAGACCCTTGTTGAAGCCAAAATGTGTGTCACTCCCTTTGACTTTGAAGGAGAGTGTTGAGGTGGAGACATTACATTCATTGACTACTCTCACACAGTCTCTAGCACAACATGTCGATGATCTTACCCAAGCGAATGAGGGTGAGAATAGTAGGCATCATTTGTCCCCACATTTGTGCAGTTCATGTGGGAACCTGTGTGATTATGGGATGTAGGACTCTCAGTAGGATGTTGCGATGTAGGGGCAACATCCATGTTGCAAGTATGAGGTTAACCAGTGTTGTCATTGATGTCAACATACTCATATTGCATTGATAAGAAGGATTGGATGAGCTGTGTGCTGAGGATATTGAGAAAATTAGTCTCAATCAGGAATAGTGATGAGAAGAAGGCCAAAGTACTCAATAGATTGAGGATCAGAGGATACGGATTAAAGGGTTTGTAGATATGAGTCTTGAAATGTTCTAGTTAAGATTTCAGAGGTTCTCATGAAGACATGAAGAAGTTGTGATCGATCAAGTAGAACCTATTCCGGAAGATGCTCCAAAGTGACAAAGTGTTACAAAAAGGTCCGGTGAGATCTGGAAGTGCATTGTCCTATTCTACGGATTGGAAGAAGTGTTTGGAATGTCCTTGTGATGTGTCATCTCAGTTTGTACATAGTTTGGAGGTCCAAAAGAACCTGTTTCAGTTTGACAGTGGTGATAGACTGTGTTCTTGAAGTTTCAGATGAAGAAGAAAAGAATTCTAGTAAGTAGAGGAAGTGCGGATGTACCTGGTCATTCAAGCAAGCTTGTGAAGGTTCTTGTATTATTGTTGAGGTTGTGTTGTCGATCCGCATTAGTGGTAGAGCCCAAAATTAGAGATATACTTCTGGATGAAGATGTTCTTGTTCAGACTGGCCGACCGGATGAGTTATTCATCTCACAAATGTCCTTGTGGATGATTATCAACTTAGATGATTGTTCCTAAGTCGATGCCTTGTATAAATAAAGGTTTGTGAATTCATTTCGATGTGTGTTGTGTTGTGGATGAGTGTGGTATAGCAGAAGAGCGAAAGGCAGAGCAGGAGTGTCTCGGGCTTAATGGAACTGATCCAGACATGGTAAAGATGTCAATCTCTAGTTCAAGTTTGTAATACTATGATCTTATAGACAGTGTGTCTCTTGTAGGCAGTGTGCCTCCTTGTGAGCAGTGTGCTCAGGCAGTGAGCCATAATTGGCATGTGCCATCCATTTTTCTTATTCTTCTAACAAAGAATAATCCTTGGGTTAATCACCCCCTGGTTTTTCCCTTAACCGGGTTTTCCACGTCAAAATCTTGGTGTCCATTGTGTTGATCTTTATTTGCTCCTGTGTTTATGCATTTTGCTTTTATGAATGGTTAACTGATATGCTATTAACTAACAAAGAAGAATCAAGTGTTTGAAATAGAAGCAAGTTTTTGTACAACTGATTCACCCCCCCTCTCAGTTGTGTGCCCTAGATCTAACAATTGGTATCAGAGCCAAGTTCCTCTAAAAGGAGCTTAACCGCTTGAGGAGATCCAGGATGTCGTCAAATAAGAAGGATAGTCTGAAGTTTGATGGAACCAACTTCTCTCTCTGGAAAGGTCGCATGAAATGTCACTTGGAGTGTATGGGAAAAGCATACTTGTCCATGGTCACAAAACCATATGTACCTCCATAGGGTGGTCTGACAACTCTAAATGAAATCGCAGATGCTGAAAACAATCTATGGACCAAAGAAGCCCTTTTAAGCGCATTGATTGACTCAGAACTCTCAAATGTTATTGACCTACCAACTGCCTATGAGATCTGGGTTAAACTGGAACTTCTGCATGCAGGCAATGAGTTTGTTAAGAGTGCAAGGCTGTAAAGTCTCAAAGGGAAATTTGAAAGATTGAAGATGAGAGATGATGAAAATATCACTACCTTTATGCCAAGAGTAAATGAGCTGGTGTGTGGAATTAGGAGTGCTGGTGGAATTCTGGATGAAAATGAGATTGTTTGCAAAATTCTCAGATCCCTTCCTGCTACCTACAAAATCAAGGTTGCTGCCATTGATGAATTCAGAGCCCATACAACTATCACAAGAGAGCAATTGGCTGGCAAACTGGCTGCATTTGAAATGACTAAGTTTGGAGATGATCCCCCCAAGACTGAATCTACATTCAAAGCCAGTACCTATGTGAAAGGCAAACAAAGATTTCATCTGGGAGAAAATTCTTCAAGGAAGCTATCATGGTATGATCAAGCAAGAAGAGACATGGAAGAGGAAGAAGCAGAAACAGCTCAACTTGAAGCCGTGATTGCAAAGAGACTACCAAGAGGATCCGATAAGTATGAAGGAAAAATACCCTTTAAGTGCTTCAACTGCAATAAGATTGGTCATTTTGCTCAAGATGTCCGGAAAGATCTACAAGGTCAAATTCTAATAGACAAAGGTTCCAAAAGAACTATTATTATGTTCATAAAGAAGATGATAATGAAGGAGTAACAGATGATGAATCAGAAATAGGAAACAAATCCAAAAATGAATGGGTGTTTATTGCCATCAAGGAAGAAGATCCAATATCTACTGAATCTATCAATCATAAGGTTGTAGAAAGAGCTTTGGCTGCCCAAGTTGAAGAAAAGGATGATTGGGTTATTGACAGTGGTTGCTCTCACCATATGACAGGTAACAAGAACAAGTTCTTAGATTTGGAAAGGTATGAAGGAGGAATGGTAAAGTTTGGTGATAATTCTACTGGTAGAATCAGAGGTAGGGGAACTATTTCTTTTGATGGAAAGAGCAAAACTGGTAATGTACTGTATGAAGCACAATCTTCTCAGTGTTGGACATTTGGTAGACAAAGGTTATGATCTCCAGTTCAAAAATGGAAGATGCAGGATCTTTAAAAGTTTTGAAACTGAGATTGCATCCAGTACTCAAAGAAAAGGTAATATCTTCCATCTAGTTGGTTCTAATAAAAGTTGTTTGCTTGTTCAAGTTGATCAGAGTTGGTTATGGCATAGAAGGATGTGTCATGTAAATTTTGATAACATCATCAAGATAAGCAATACTCAAGCTGTAAGAGATCTTCCAAAATTGGTAAAACCTACAAATAGTTTGTGCAAAGAACGTCAGCTAGGTAAATAGAGCAGAGTCTCTTTCAAAAGCAAAGATCAGTCCTCTACCAGATTATTAGAACTAGTTCATACTGATCTATGTGGTCCGACAAGAATCAAGAGTATGCAAGGTGATAGATATTTCATGTTACTAATTGATGATCATTCCCGGATGATGTGGGTTATCTTTCTCAAAGAGAAATCAGAAGCCTTTGAGAAGTTCAAAATCTTCAAAGCTATGGTAGAGAATCAAACTAGATTGAAACTGAAATGTCTAAGGTCTCATAGAGGTGGTGAATTCATAGACTTTTGTGAGAAGCATGGTATAAAGAGACAATTGTCTGCTCCTAGGACTCCATAGCAGAATGGAGTAGTAGACAGAAAGAACTGGACCATCCAGGAAGAATCCAGGACAATGATGATGGAAGAAAATATTCCTCAGATGTTTTGGAGAGAAGTTGTCAGCACTGCAGTCTACACTCTCAATCGAGTTCAAATCAGAAGCAATACCGGTAAGACTCCTTATGAACTTTGGTTTGGTGTCACTCCTACTGTGAGATATTTTGGAGTATTTGGTAGCAAATCTTACATCAAAAGAGATGAAGATCTAGGAAAGTTTGATGCTAGAAGTGATGAAAGAATTTTCATGGGTTACTCTACTCAAAGCAAAGCATACCGGTGTTACAATAAGAGATTGAGAAAGATGATAGAAAGTACAAATGTGAAGGTTGATGAAGGAATTGAGAAGCCCTCAATGTTTTATGAATATGATGAAGATGATCAGAATGATTCTCTAGTTCAAGGAGCTCAATCCTCCTTTGAAAGTTAGATTCAGATTGATCCGGTAAATC
Source organism: Cunninghamia lanceolata (assembly GCA_027924645.1). NCBI lineage: Eukaryota > Viridiplantae > Streptophyta > Pinopsida > Cupressales > Cupressaceae > Cunninghamia > Cunninghamia lanceolata. The sequence continues at coordinate 28,589 of BSBN01002137.1, read as the reverse complement.
AAGAAGAAGAGGTGTGTCTGAATGAGTCTGATCAAGAAACAGTAGTGCAAGAAACTCCCAAAGTTCCAAGGTATGTAACTCTAAACCACTCTGAAGATTAGATCATAGGTGACAAAAGCAAAGGGGTACAAACAAGGAAGAGAATTGCTCAAAATTCTAATGAATACTATCTGATTTCAAAGATTGAACCTAAGACAATTAATGAAGCTTGCAATGATGAAAATTAGACCAAAGCAATGGAGGAAGAGTTGATGCAAATTGAGAAAAATCACACTTGGGATCTTGTTCCCAGACCTAGAAACAAGAATGTGATTGGAACCAAATGGGTCTTCTGGAACAAACTAAATGAAGTTGGTGAAGTAATCAGAAACAAAGCCAGATTGATCTGCAAAGGCTACTCTCAAATAGAAGGAATTGATTTTGAAGAAACATTTGCTCCGGTGGCAAGAATTGAAGCAGTCAAATTATTTCTTGCATTTGCTGCCTTCAAAGACTTCAAGGTATATCAGATGGATGTCAAGTCTACCTTCCTAAATGGTGATTTGGAAGAAGAAGTATAATTGAACAACCGGATGGATTTCAATTGTCTGATCATGATGATATGGTCTGCAAATTAAAGAAAGCACTGTATGGATTGAAGCAAGCCCCAAGAGCATGGTATGAAAGATTGGATAAGCATCTTGTGCAGATTGGTTTCAACAAAGGTATTGCTGATAGTAATCTATATTTCCAAATAGATAATAAAAACATCTTGACTGTTGAACTATTTGTTGATGATATCATCTTTGGAGGAAGAGACAGTATGTGTAAAACCTTTGCAAATCAAATGAAAAGTGAGTTTGAAATGTCAATTCTTGGTGAAATAAATTTCTTTTTGGGTCTACAAATTACTCAAACAAAGAAAGGAATCTTCATTTCTCAGACCAAATATGTGAAAGAATTGTTGAGAAAATTTGGGATGGAAGATTCAAAGCCAATGAATACTCCCATGGAAACCGGATGCAAGTTGAGCAAAGATGATGACTCTCTTAAGGCAGACTAGACAAAGTACAGATCAATGATTGGTGGATTGTTGTATCTCACTCAGACTAGACTAGATATAATGTAGGATGTTGGTCTTGTGGCAAGATTCCAGGTAGATCCCAGAGAATCTCATGTCATGGCAATCAAAAGAATTTTTAGGTACTTAAAAGGAACAATTGAGTATGGCCTATGGTATCCTAGAGATCATGATTTTTCTCTTCATGCATATACAGATGCAGATTGGGCAGGAGATGTGGATGATAGGAAGAGTACAAGTGGAGGAGCATTCTTTTTGGGAAAAAGGTTGGTTTCTTGGCTAAGCAAGAAACAAGAGGCAATATCTCTGTCTACAACTGAAGCAGAATACATTACTACAGTAGGTAGTTGCACTCAAATTTTATGGATGAAGCAGATGTTAAGAGACATTAAAGTAGAATATGAGGAGCCTATCACAATTTTCTGTGATAATTCAAGTGCAATAAATATTTCTAAGAATCCGGTGTTGCATTCTAAGACCAAGCACATATCTATCAAGTTTCACTTTCTGAGAGAACAAGTGAACAAGGATGAAGTCAGATTGGAGTATGTACCCTCTAAGGATCAGATTGCAGATATCTTTACTAAACCTCTTCCTAAGGAATCTTTTGAGTATCTCAGGGAGAAGTTAGGGGTCATGGCCCCTCTGGTGATGAACTAGGATGCACTGATGTGCATCAGTTCAGTGGATATGACAGTTATATCTTGTGATCCGGATTGGTGATGGGGAGCTGCTACTCAGGGGGAGCAGCTAGTATGATTCTGATGTGTTGAAATTGCAAGTATGAGCCCTTTTCCATTGATGTCAAAGGGAGAGAGAAGACATGTGAAAAACAAGTGGCTGTTGATCAAAAGGGGAGTAGTAAAGAAAGAGAAGACATGTGAAGAGTTGTTGCTGATAGGGGGAGCTGTGACAGAAAGGAGTAGTTCTTGTCTTGATGGTTTTTCACATCATATGTTGCCATCAATGACAAAGGGGGAGATTGTTGCAAGTATGAGGTTAACCAGTGTTGTCATTGATGTCAACATACTCATATTGCATTGATAAGAAGGATTGGATGAGCTGTGTGCTGAGGATATTGAGAAAATTAGTCTTAATCAGGAACAATGATGAGAAGAAGGCCAAAGTACTCAATAGATTGAGGATCAGAGGATGCGGATTAAAGGGTTTGTAGATATGAGTCTTGAGATGTTCTAGTTAAGATTTCAGAAGTCCGCATGAAGACATGAAGAAGTTGTGATCGATCAAGTAGAACCAGTTCCGAAAGATGCTCCGGAGTGACAAAGTGTTACAAAAAGGTTCGGTGAGATCCGGAAGTGCATTGTCCTATTTTGCAGATTGGAAGAAGTGTTTGGGATGTCCTTGTGATGTGTCATCTCAGTTTGTACATAGTTTGGAGGTCCGGAAGAACCTATTTCAGTTTGACAGTGGCGATAGACTGTGTTCTTGAAGTTCTGGATGAAGAAGAAAAGAATTTTAGTAAGTAGAGGAAGTGCGGATGTACTTGGTCATTCAAGCAAGCTTGTGAAGGTTCTTGTATCATTGTTGAGGTTGTGTTGTTGGTCCGCATTAGTGGTAGAGCCCAGAATTGGAGATATACTTCCAGATGAAGATGTTCTTGTTCAGACTGGCTGACCGGATGAGTTATTCATCTTACGAATGTCCTTGTGGATGATTGCTGACTTAGATGATTGTTCCTAAGTCGATGGCTTGTATAAATAAAGGTTTGTGAATTTATTTCAATGTGTGTTGTGTTGTGGATGAGTGTGGTATAGCGGAAGAGCGAAAGGCAAAGCAGGAGTGTCTTAGGCTTAATGGAACTGATCCAGACATGGTAAAGATGTCAATCTCTAGTTCAAGTTTGTAATACTTATGATCTTGTAGATAGTGTGTCTCTTGTAGGCATTGTGCCTCCTTGTGAGCAATGTACTCAGGCAGTGAGCCCTAATTGGCATGTGCCATCCATTTTTCTTATTCTTCTAATAAAGAATAATCCTTGGGTTAATCACCCCGTGGTTTTTCCCTTAACCGGGTTTTCCACGTCAAAATCTTGGTGTCCATTGTGTTGATCTTTATCTGCTCTTGTATTTATGTGTTTTTCTTTCATGAATGGTTAACTGATATGCTATTAACTAACAAAGAAGAATCAAGTGTTTGAAGTAGAAGCAAGTTTTTGTACAACTGATTCACCCCCCCTCTCAATTGTGTGCCCTAGATCTAACAATCCAATGATGGAGATATCCATATTGGATGAGATTGTTCTCACCGATGATGTCTTATAGCGTACATTTGGTATTGACTCTCAGGTAAATTTTTACAAGTTTCATCTTGATTTAATATATTCTTATTTAAAAGTAATTAATTTTATATGACTATCTATATTATAAGTCAAAAATAATGTATGTAATTGTGTGCGTAATGAAATTCTAGGGTCAGAGTCTTCATCCTGCCTCCGTTAGCCACCAATTGGTGGGTTATGAGAGGAGGTCAAGTCAGTAGGTATGTAATTTATCACATGATCATAATTATTGTACATATATCAATGGTAATATTATTTTGTGACAATTTGATGATTTCGATAGGGAGCTTCACTGGTACCTCCACGGTTTCCTTGGTCCCCTGGACGCAAACCCACTTATATGGAGGTGGATTTAACCATTTCTAATCATTATGTGTTTGATGCAGAGCAAGGTAACAATCAAATCAAGTTTCAAACAAACCAATTTGCAAGTCTCAAACCTCTAAGATGAATGGTTTCCTTCCCTTCATATTCCTTATAGCCCTCCTAATTGAGTTTTTTCAACATAACTTTCAAATTTGGCCATAAACCCACAAATCATTTGCCTTTTTGAGTACCCTTTATGTCCTTCAACATACAAAAAAATTGGTTAAGGTTATTTCAAACCAACCTACTCAACAATTTGTTGTTGTTGTCCTAAAGGGGTAATTAGGTCACTTTTACAAAGTAACCACCATGCAAACTCTTCCTTAACCCCAAATCTAAATTCTAGGACCTTAAGCAGGTTTCAAATAGATCAAATCAACAATTTTTATTAGTGGAAACTTATACAATTTCACCCAACACCAAAATCTCACTTCTAGGCCTTCTAGGCTTGCCTACAACAAGGTTTTATTGAAACTCTTATCTCTGGACCTTTTCTAACCTCACCAATGGCTCAAACATCTTTATTTGGACCCGTACATGCTATATCAACCATTCCCCAACATTTACCAAGGTCATTTCATCACATTCTAGCCTCTAACCATACAAATTTGCTCAAAAATGAAGGTTTTACCAGCCTAGGGTATCACCATACACACATCAAAATCATACCTTTGCTCTAGCCACTTTGAGGAATCAAAATACATGTTGTTACAGTCCATTTCATCCAATTTTGAGAGATTTTCACCAAAGGTATTTGTCACAAAGTTAATTTTCTCATTCCATACCCTCATAACAGGGTTTCCAGGCTGCTTGCACTCAAAACGCCATAAAATGCTTCAAATTCAATAAAAATTGATGCAACCAATTGAAAAAGAAAGAAGATTCATAGTTTCCTTGATCCCAGTTATTAAATGTACTCCTATAGGCTGTACTAGGCTATATCAAAGTAGAAATAGGGACTGTTATAGAAAACAGGTTCTTTTTTTATTGATTTTCATCACCAAAGTTGGTTACAAATCCAATACAAAGCTTCTCCTTTATTGTTTCGACCCTTCCCAAGTGAATATCCACATTACACTCCAAAACCAACTAAAATATTTGACCAAACTAACACTTAGGCTCCTATGACTGTTGGTATTCCACACTCTGCAACTTTTCATTTACATCATTTTGACAATATTGCAATATTTACAAAAAAAATGAACTCTCTAAATGACTTAAGACACCAAATATGGTCTATTATGACCTTATTTGAACTCAAAAGACTCAAAACACTCTAAACAAACCTAAGACCATATTTACAAAAGATGGATTAACATGGTGCCCCCGCACCATCATTTAAATAATGTTATGTATTTATTTTGGTCGAATAATCTTGAACTCTTTTTTTAGATGCTGAATATGGAGACTCCTCATCTTTGTGAGTCAGCGTAGGTAGGCATTGATGCATCCATGATGTCTTCAAATCCGTTGACCGATGTATGAGCCAATAACATGAAAATGTCATAATTTTGTAATATCTTGTTTTATCTCATGTCATTTGATGTACATAAACGATATTTATGTTTAGTCAATTTTTCTTCTTGATGCTTCTCACAGAGGTCACAACTCTAGCCCATCCAACTATAGATGAAGAGAGAGAAAATATTATTGAGAGTGATCATTGGATAGTGGTAAGTGATCAATTACATTTGTGATGTTATATATTTCATGTTTTCTATACTAATGTGCATATTGTTTGATTGTATTAACAAGTGGAGTTGCATGAATGTTTGTCGAGGTCTTCTTAGTGGTAGAGAGAGGATGAGTCACCTATTGGTTCTCCATCTTCACAATCAAGCAAGGGCTGCCAATTATTTGATGAAAGTCCATAGGAAACTAGTTTTTGGGACATTTTTTGTGCGCCTAGATGGCTTTGTATACATACTTTTGTATGTTACCGATGTATATTTTTGTGTACGCCTATATGGCTTTGTATATAGACTAGATGTTATGTTCATGACATTATGTATATGATAGTTTATATTAAATATTTAATATGATGATCAATTATCGTTACATGAATTTGGTTTTAAATGTGCCAATTGCATTTGCTTGAAAGTTTATAAATCATTTTCAAATAATCTATTTTGTGCATATCTTGCAATCATTGCATTCCATGAGATTGTGTATTTCTTTAAGGTATCATGTCAAATAGTTCATGTGCCTTGTTTATGCTTCCACACTTTCCATACATGACTACAAGGGTAGCTGTAAATACAATATGTGACAAAATTCCTATATCCTTTATTCTTTGATGGTTGTCCACAGCATGTTCCCCATATCCCATTTTGGCATAGGCAAGGAGGATGTTGGATAAGGTTGTGCAATTTGGTTTTAGACTTGCCAATTGTATTTGGTTGAAATTTTATTTTGTCCATTTGTGAAAGTTTTTAAAGCCTTATAAAAACTCCATTTTGTGCATATCTTGCAATCATTGCATTCCATGAGACAACATTTATTTGAGGCATCCTATCAAATAGTTCACGTTCCTTGTATATGCTTCCACACTTTGCATACATGTCTCACAGGGTAGTTGCAACTACAACATTTGATAAAATTCCTATATCCTTTATGCTTTGATGGATGTGTAAACTGTGTTCCAAAGATACCATTTCTAAGGTTTTGGAATTTGGCTTTACACCCGCCAATTGTATTTTCTTGAAAGTTTCTAAATCCTTATCAAAAAATCCATTTTATTCATATCTTGCAATCATTGCATTCCATGAGGTGACATTTCTTTGAGACATCATGCCAAACTATTCACGTGCCTTGTCTATGGTTCTACACTTTGCATACATGTCTTCAAGGGTAGTTGCAACTAAAACATCTAACAAAATTCCCATACCTTTTATCCTTTGATGGATGTCCATTTTGGCATAGGTAAGGGGGATACTAGCTAAGGTTATGGAATTTGGATTTACACCCACCAATTGTATTTTCTTGAAAGTTTATAAAGCATTATCAAAAAAATACATTTTTTGCATAGCTTTCAATCATTGCATTCCATGAAATGGCATTTCATTTCAAGGCATCATGTCAAATAGTTCATGTACCTTGTCTATGTTTCCACACTTTGCATACATGTCTATAAGGGCAGCTGCATTTTGGTAGAAATAGGGAGGATGCTGGCAAAGGTTGTGGAATTTGGCTTTACACATGCCAATTGTATTTGCTTGAAAGTTTCTAAAGTCTTTTTAACAAATCCATTTTTTGTATATCTTGCAATCATTGCATTCCATGAGAGGACATCTTTTTGTGGTGTTGTATCAAATAGTCCACATGCCTTGTCTATGCTTCCACACTTTACATACATGTCTACAAGGGCAGCTACAATTACAACATGTGATAAAATTCCTATATCCTTTATGCTTTAATGGTTGTCCATACACTGGTCCAAAGATCCTATTTTGGTAGAGATAGGGAGGATACTGGAAAAGGTTGTGGAATTTGGCTTTACATGTGATAATTGCATTTACTTGAAAGTTTCTAAAGTCTTTTCAACAAATCCATTTTTGCATATCTTGCAATAATTGCATCCCATGGGAGGACATCTCTTTGTGGTGTTGTATCAAATAGTCCATGTGCCTTGTCTATGCTTCCACACTTTGCATACATGTCTTTAAGGGCAGCTACAATTACAACATGTGACAAAATTCCTATATCCTTTATGCTTTGATGGATGTCCATATGATGTTCCAAAGATCCTATTTTGGTATAGATAGGGAGGATGTTGGCAAAGGTTGTGGAATTTGGCTTTCCACATGCCAATTTCATTTTCCTCAAAGTTTCTAAAGTCTTTTCAACAAATCCATTTTTTGCATATCTTGAAACCATTGCATCCCATGAGAGGACATCTCTTTGTGATGTTCTATCAACCAGTCCACATTCCTTATCTATGCTTCCACACTTTTCATACATGTCTACAAGGGAAGCTGCAATTACAACATGTGACAAAAATCCTATATCCTTTATGCTATGATGGTTGTCCATACGTTGTTCCAAAGATCCTATTTTGGTATAGATAGGGAGGATGTTGGCAAAGGTTGCAGAACTTGGCTTTACACATGCCAATTGAATTTGATTGAAAGTTTCTAAAGCCTTTTCAATAATCCACATGCCTTGTCTATGCTTCCCATTTTCATGGTTGAGTATCAGGTAAAACAATCCACGTGCATTGTCTATGCTTCCACACTTTGCATACATGTCTACAAGGGCGGTTGCAATTACAACATCTAACAAAATTCCTATATCCTTTATGCTTTGATGGTTGTCCATACCCTATTCCAAAGATCCTAATTTGGTAGAGATGGGGAGGATGCTGGCAAAGGTTGTGGAATTTGGCTTTACATGCACCAATTGCATTTTCTTGAAAGTTTCTAAAGCCTTTTCAACAAATTCATTTTCTACATATCTTGTAATCATTGCATTCCATGACAGGACATCTCTTTGAGGTGTTACGTCAAACAATTGACATGCCTTGTCTATGCTTCCACACATTGCATAATGTCTACAAGGGTAGCTGCAAATGTAATTTATTTGACAAAATTTTGGTATACTTTATGCTTTGAGGTGTTAGGTCAAACATTCCATGTGCCTTGTCTATGCTTCCACACTTTGTAAACATGTCTACAAGGATAGATGAAATTACAACATCTAGAAAAATTCCTATATTCTTTATTCTTTAATGGTTGTCCATACCATGTTCCAAAGATCCTATTTTTGAGGATGCTAGCAAAGATTATGAAATTTGGTTTTAAACATGTCAATTGCACTTGCTTGAAATTTTCTAAAGCCTTTTCAACAAATCCATTTTTTGCATATCTTGCAATCATTGCATTCCATGATAGAACATCTCTTTGAGGTGTTAGGTTAAACAATTGACATGCCTTGTCTATGCTTCCACACTTTATGTACATGTTTACAACAACAGCTACAAATACAATAATTGACATTCTGGTATGCTATATGCTTTGAGGTGTTAGGTCAAATAGTCCATGTGCCTTGTCTATGCTTCCACACTTTGCATACATGTCTACAATGGCAAGTGAAAATACAACATCTAACAAAATTCTGATATCCTTTATGCTTCCATAGTTTGCATACATGTATACAAGGGCAACTATAATTACAACACATTAGAAAAAATCCTATATCCTTTATGCTTTGAGGTGTTCTATCAAATAGTCCACATGCCTTGTCTATGCTTACATAGTTTGCATACATGTCTACAAGGGTAGCTGTAGTTACAACATATGACAAAAAACCCTATATCCTTTATGCTATGGGGTACTGTATCAAACAATCCACGTGCCTTGTCTATGCTTCCACACTTTGCATACATGTCTAGAAGGACAGTTGCAATTACAACATCTAACAAAATTCCTATATCATTTATGCTGTGATGGTTATCCATACCCTATTTGCAATAATGGTAGTCAACTTTAGGTCTCTAGATGTGATCCAAGACTAGTGATGAAGTCCTTTTGAAAACTTGAGTTCATGCTAGGAGTTTTGATTAATAGTTTAAGCCTTAATATGTATGACATCAAAACTATCTCTTGCATCATGGTGACATTTTTGGTACTACAACATGTCCTTCTTTTAGGTATACATAACTAAAGATATCCTATATCTACATATAATACCATCTTGATGAGGGTTTCAAACAAGAAATGACTCCATAATTGCCCCTAAAATAATGGCAGTCCTTGACTAGCCTCCTATGACTGTCAATTTACTTTCTTTTTCATTATTTATTACAAAGGCATTTATGACTTGCTTCCAATTTTTAGTTTGTTTCACATATTCCACTACATGTTGACAATTTTACATCTAATAGAATCTTGTACATACTATTCTTGACCTCTTATAATTTTTTATACCTATAGAAACTCTCTAGACTAGGTTTCTCCCTAGTGGACTAGGCTACTAGCATAGGTGTTAGATAAGGACTAGGCTACCCCTTTGTCCAAAATCAAACAAATCAACTTACACATGACCTTCTAAATTCCTAGAAAACTTCATCTTCTAATTCTAAGTAATTCATTATTTTAAAAGTTTTAATTTTACTATTGGAACTTTGGTGCATTATTTAGCTACATAAAGTTCCTAGTAAGGTTTCTCATGAAAGAAGTTGATGGACTTTGGTCTAGGTTTATGTTGATAGTTATTTGGTAGAAGAGCAAACAATTGTAGTGAGCTATAGAAGGTAGAAATGAGTTTTAGGTGTTTCATTTTAGCATAGAAACATACATAAATCTAATGACACTATTTTCCAACCTCAAGCCATTTTGAAGAGCTCAACTGCATAATTGTGGTATGTTATTCTAAGTATTTATTATAGTGTAGGTACACTTGTATTTTTGTTGGAGGACACATGGTAATGACAATGAACATGGTGATATTATAGGAGATTCTTAGAGGTACTACAAATATCTAGAATTAATTAGGTGCTTGTCATACAAAGATCAAAGAGAGCCCTAGGTTGACTATCATGTATCAAAGGCATTATTTTGTTCCTAGAGGATACTTATACCCTAGCGTTACGAATGTGAAGTCTACAAGTAGGGAGTGTAGAAGAGAGAAAGAAGAGGACTACCATAATGAAGAGGCAGTTGTGTTGGTAATGGGTGATTCCACAATAGTGGGTTACAATTGCATTGAAGAAGGAAAATTGCCCGTGCCTCAAAAAAAATGACCAGCTTCGATCAAATGGAGAGGTTTGATCGAACCCATTTTTGGGTTTGATCAAGCCTCCCTATTTAATCAAATGCCCAAGTCATTGGAGGGTTCAATCAAACCCCCAGGCAACCTATTCTTTTATTAATAAAATGGGGGGTTCGATCGAGCCCCCCTATTTAGGGTTTTTTTTCAAGTGTTTTTTAACTATCATTTTTGATAGTTTTACTGCTACTGAACCCAAAGAGCGGTCCAAAACCTAGGAGGACCCCAGGATCTCCCCACCAGCCAAACACCGTCACCTTCCAGCCATCCACCCTCTAGGTATGTAGATCAATTTCTCCCATTCTCATTTATTATGCCTTGTCTGTGCTTCCACATTTTGCACACATGTCTACTAGAACATTTCTAACTATATTATTTGCCAAAAACCCCCCTTCAATTATGCTATGATGGATGTCCATGCCTATTGTAAAGATCCCATTTTGTCACATGCCTACATGAGAGGATGTTGGCAAAGGTTGTGGTGTCTGACTTTACACCTTCCAATTGCATTTGCTTGAAAGTTTCTAAAACCTTTTCAACAAATCCATTTTGTGCATACACTATGATCATTGCTATCCATGAGATGACATCTCTTTGAGTCATTTTGTCAAACAATTCATGTTCCTTGTGTAGGCTTCCACGTTTTGCATGCAAATCAACTAGAGCATTTCCAACTATAATATTTGACAAAAAAACTCCTTTCGTTATGCTTTGATGGATGTCCATACCTTGTTCCAAAGCTCCCATTTTGTCATAGGCTGTCTGGGAGGATGATGGAGAAGGTTGTGGTGTCTATCTTTACACCTTCTAATTATATTTGTTTGAAAGTTTCTAAATCTTTTTCAACAAATCCATTTTGTGCATATCCTACGATCAATACAGTCCACGAGACTATATTTCTTTGAGGCATTCTGTCAATAGTTGATGTGCCTTGTCTACGCTTCCACATTTTGCATGTAAATGTCTAGTAGAGTATTTCCAACTATAATATCTTCCAAAAATCCCCTTCCATTATGCTATGATGGATGTCCATACCCTATTCCAAAGCTCTCATTTTGTCACAAGTAGGGAGGATGCTGGCAAAGGTTGTCAAATTTGGATTTACACCTTCCAATTGCATTTGCTTGAAACCTCATGTTGTTTCTATTTCTCCTACATGGATAGAGCTTGTAATGTGCTTGATCATAGTTATCATTTGCCTTTGAGCACTTTTCCTTCATATGATTTGATTCATGATACATGGTTTGAGAAGGATACACATGGTATACCCTTACACTCTAGTGATAAAATCATGAATGATACTTTATGTGGTGAAGCTACACCTTCCTTAATCCTTCATGACATTGTTATATTCCTTGTGATGATGATGATTGTATACCTAGTGATCATATCATTTATGCATCTCATGATAGATTTCCTTGTTCACTTATGGATTTTCCTACTTGTGTCTATCTTGCTTCATCTTGCCTTGAGGATCCTAATGATAAATTGATACACATGTTCCACCTTCACATGAGGTTACTAGTACATTTTAGCTATCTTGTGGATAATGGATTATTGTTGATATGTATTGTGATGAACATGACATGAATTTTTTTATCTTCCCACAATGAAGTTTATGACTATTTGTATCACATATGTACTCTATTGGCCCTTCCTTAGTGGATTCCATTGATTTTTCTACATGCATCATGATGATATACAACTTTTTGATGGAGACCCTTCTTTGGATTATTTTATTCCTTTTATTATCTATTCTTAAGTGATCATGGAGTAAATTCTTCTACATCTTCTATGCATGTAAATTGATACACATGTTCCACCTAGTGATAAAATTATGAATGATGAGTTATGTAGTAGCAACTCGATGTAGAATAATGGTAAAATGTTGCCTAGTGTCTAGGAAGGTTGTCTTCCATCTAAGTGAAGTTACATCATAGTAGAGACCAATATAGTGTGGTCATGACCCTTGTTTACAGAAACTCTATTTTTTGGATGTGTGGCCTTATATTTCTATTTTTTGGTGTTTGTCGATGTTTGTAAACCATTGTTTACGTCATAACATAGATATATTTATGTATTTTTGTGATGTTTCTTGTACCATATGCTATAAATCATTTTGAGTTACCATGGAAATAAATGAATGTATTGTAACATTGCCAATTACACGACCATCCCTATTTCTTTCATAACATTGCAAATTCTTCATATTTTCCTACAATTTGTGCCATAGTATCACTTCTCTACTTCCCATTATACAATTAGACTTTTGTACCCCATTTATAGGTATTGTAAATTCTTCTCCTACCTCTATACCCAAATGTCTTACTTCTTTGTATAATTTTTCATGTATTCATTGTAATTTCCTTGTATGCATCTAATCTCTACTACCCTATCAGTAGCTTTATTATGTACTTCTTATCTCATCCTAGAATTACTTGATTACATCTTGGACTCATCATTCTACCATTCACTTTGCTTGAAATCTCTTCCCCTTCAAATGTAAGTTACAAATTTCTTGTTGAGTTTCACTTTCCACCAACCATGTCACTTCCATATTTGTAGTGCATGATCCTAGCCATACTATTAATCCTCTTTAATGTTTACGTTCTTTTAAATACCATGCAGTATTCCTTATATATCCATTGTACTTGGTGATACTATCTGTTGGAGTGCAATACCACTGAGAGGGGGGTGAATCAATGGTATACTAATTTTAACAGGACCTTGAGACCTTGAAATAATCTTTCAAAGCTTTGAAACAAAGGCAACTTCTATTGAATGGAGATGAGACAACATATTAACTATGAACATCAAACACAAACATATAGATATCAAATTGTAATGTTTGATTGATCATAATGAGGATGAGCAGAGAACATCATTTCAAACAATGATAAATGATAAATATGTGTTCGTGCAGACCAAATTAACTTAGGATGAATTTAAAACTGAATGACACATGATAAGCAAATGAACATGAGGATCAAACACATCAGTAATAATAACAACCCATAACACAAATATTGTCCTGAGTGGAAAACCCTCATGGGGAATAAAAACCACTCAAAGTGCCTCACTAACTTATTCCAAAATCTTGCCTCACTAGCTATTGTAAAGTGTCTCATTGACTTGCATCAATGCCTCACTAGCATATTTCAATCAATACAATGAATAATATGAAACAATGCAGAGGGTTACTCTATTTCACTAAAATCTAGATCTTTAATATCACATTACTTGAGATTCAAGAAACAATACAACACTTTTACATAACCTCAATGATGGTGCAATAAACACATATCATCAACCTCTCCTCAAGTGTTTACAATATGCCATTTTATACAATACAAAGTCTTTCTTTCTTTCATCAAATAGTTTGAGAATGTAACTATTCTTTTTCAACTATCTCAAATAGTTTGTAACTGCAACGGTAACTATCATAGATGTATGGTCAGATACACCCATGTGGGCTTAATACAATGCCTTTAAAATAAGATACAGTTGAAGTATTACAACACAAATCTTTAATCAAATATGATACTCAAATTGTTCAATGAAGTAAAGCAAGCTTTGTTAAATTGTGAATGTAAAACATATTACCAATAAACTGTATCCATGCTCGTGAGAAACTCTAGGTTAAACTGTCAAACCCTAACCATGGGTAACAATAACTTTTAAACCCTTCACCAAAACTGTCAAACCCTAACTATTCCTTAACAAACATTTAAACAATGTATGAAATGATAATCACTGTCGACTGCATTTTATAACTGTATCCAATTCAAACCCCTTTAAAGCTCAGACTTCCATGGCTCAAAAAGAGCATTAAAAGATTATACAAACTTTCTCTTTTATCATAGATAGAACCAATATCAGAGGAAAGAAAACTTCACCATTTTCATTTAATAATTCTTAGACCATTGTCATTTTTATAAGAAACCAAAAAACTTATTGTAGACATAAAAAAAATAGTATCACCTAAGTATGCATCAAAAAGGAAAACCTATCGAGTAGATTTTGGACTAAAGTAACTATCTAGCTGCACTATTGACTCCCAAGCTTCATCAATTCACAATGATGACCAGAAACTTCTACATTTTGCATAAAAATAAAACCCTAAGTTGAAAGCACCATTCTTCTAAGTTTTGACAATATGAAATGATCACCGATAAAATCTTTTTTCCGTATATGTCACAATAATTAAAAGTAGTAGTTTACCCTAAATGAAGTAGGCACACAACAATAACAATTATAACCTTTTGACTTGAAGAACATGCTGACAACCTGTTGGTTAGGTAACCTCTTTAAGTGGCCCGATGGGAAAGTAAATTTGCTAAGTGATATCTTTTATTTTGCACAAGAATAACCTTTATCACACAATATGATACCTTATTAGTGACTCAAATCACTTTAAAGAAATGATAAAGACTTTAAAACCTTGTCTTATCCTTGCACTACTCATGACATAATAATCTTGAGATCAAATTGTCTCATGACACAAATGATAACATAAGACCAAATGAGCTCACTATAATTGCAAACTAAGGATACCAAAATGATACCATCACTGTATTATGAAAAGATGAAACCAATGATATCATAATCAACAAGCACTTGTAGAGCAAAGTATGCATCTGTAAAGTGTCAAGTGCCACACTGAAATACAACCCACTGAGATCAATATAACTGAAGTGCCTACCATACCAAAACTATATCAACTATCCTATATCATAATATCATATGCCATATGCTAAGTATGACAAGGACACCAGTCATAATATCATCAGGAGATATATCATCAAGAGATCATGAACATATCAACTATCATAGAGCATGTATGAGCATATGAACATCAACTGTCATAGAGCATTTAGAATATCATGAGAACATCATGAGAACCTATGCCAAGAGAACCATGAGAGTGCCAAGAACCAATACAACCATAGAATATGTGAATTTGACATCAATGATGCCATATCTCAAAGATCATTACAAATCTTGTGCCAATTTACCTTAAGATGTGTCTTTTTGTAGAAACATGTGAACTATTTATGATGATGACATCATGAACCCTACTTGCATTCTATTGTTCAAACAAGTTATCACATCATCACCTATTGGATATCATTGCTACATGTTTGTCCCATCAAAACATTATGAGCATTATCAAGAACAAGAGCACTTGCTTCAAATGCTAAACATCATGAATACCAATACTAATGCAATATGATCCAACTGACATGTGCCATGCCCACAAACCTAAGAGGTTGTGTACTTTTTATCAAGAACAACAATTGAGAGGGAAACAAGCTCCCCCTTTGTTCTTGATGGAAAAGCACAACTCTCTCTCCCCCTTTTTGCATCAAAGACAAAGGGAGGAAGAACTGTGCAATTGCCTCAAGAAGATATTAGAAATAAAAAAAACCATCATGCTATAGAAATGGGAAGCAAAAATAGAAACTATAAATCATACCACGACTGTCTAATGGAGCATAAACATTCAGAATGGCCTGAAAGACAACTGCGTTGTCAATACCATAGAGATAAGCATATAAATCACCATGTATCAAAACAAGGACAACAACTGAAGATGCCCATCATGAGAGATAGAAAAACTAGAAATAAGAGAAATATCATATGATTAGAACATCATTATCACCAACATCAAGAACCAAATAGAATGCATGAATAGAAAGAAGCAAGAAATGTAGGCATCCAGTGAACAACACCAAGAAATCTACTGTTATAGTGAACACAGAATCAATGTTAGATCTAAAAAGTATAGTACTACATATTGAATCATAATGACTACCATAACATAGAAAACTCCCCCTAAAACCATAGATAAAAGATAAAGATGGAAAGCTCCCCCTATCTGAATGTACAAGGGAAACAACTAAAATTACTATCAGATTTCTTAATAATCACCGTACCAAAGAATCAAATACCAACTGCTACCCATGAATTAGGACAAAGTACTTGTCACTATCAGATGTAGCCATAAATACTAATGATGAGTTTAATTGCAAAGAATGATAGAAAGTAAGAAACACCAACTATAGTATCAAAAACTTGACAAGACTATTTATCAGACATCATCAAAAATTTATCAAGGACTTATACTTCATTTGCTTTGCATAACACCTACATTATCTAGCTGTCTCAAACCATTTTCACTATCTTATTTCTTAACATAATCACTATGGCACATTTTCAAGTCTATTATTGCCAAAACATAGAAGATTACTACTATCACTACTCATCTACAAGGTCACTACACTTTCAACAAAAAAATTGTCATTTCACTGTTAAGGCACCAACATAGCCCCATCATGGTCAAAAAATACCTGCCCTTTTTCAATTATACTATGATATATGTCTCCATTCAGTTCAAAAATTGCAACTTGAGCAGAGTCATGCTGCATTAACACTACTCAGTTGCACTTGCTTAGAAGTTTCTATTGCCTCTTTGCACATCCATATCATAAACTGGTTATCAACTTTCATCTAATCAGGAACATGAAACTATACTCAAAACAACTCAAAAAAACTTCATTTACATCTACCACTCTCATGTAGATTCTTGACTTAGAACACATACTAACACAAACTATAAGGTAGTTTGCAATCTCTGGAACACTTCTGAAACTTTTTTACTATATGTATCTTGGCATGCATCAATTCATTCTCATTGTCCAAAACTTAGATCACACAATTACTATGATAATGAAGATATATGCAGATGATTGTACTTTGATCAAGTCACAACACAACATCTAAGAGACTTAAACCAGAATAGTTACAAGATTCACAACACTGTCTAGACATAGTAGATCCATCAAGGAATTTTCATTGTCTCAAGACTGTCAGAATGATTAGAAACTGTCTTATAACATACACACAGAGATCATTGTCCTTTCCATATTATGCATACATGTCTACCTCAACACTTGTAACTATAAAGATTGATCATAACCTTCTCATTTATACAATGATGGATGCCATACCCTATTTTAAAGAGTTTGATTCTACAAAGGCAATCTTACTTGTCTTAATTTTCTGAAATCTTAATGACTGCTTAAAAAAAATGAGAGAACTTGATCACATTTCCACTATCCTATTTCTGCCAATGAACACATCACATCATCACTTCTAGAAACACTTTCTCAACTTGCTCCTTAAGGATACACTTTTATGATCTTGTTGGGGATGAAAGATAAGACATTGTGCATCTCCCCCTATCTTCATGGTTCATTTTATGCAACTAGAGATGTTTCTTGTGTATTTTTCACAAGATTGCGATTTGCTTTACCTAGACCTAGTTTTCTTCTCCAAACTATTATAGGATATTTGTTTTCCTTGCCAAAGGCATTCACTTGCTTTTGCTTGAACATGTAGCATCCAGTTGGTTTTATCCTTCCTCTACACCATTGTGCTTTGTTCCCAAACATATTGCATTTATAGCACAAAAAATTGTAGTTTTGATCAAGAGAAGAATAGTTTCTTCTAGGTGATCTGAGAGATTTATACCTTGCATGCATCCAATAGTTTCTTGCAAAATGGCCAATTTTATTGCAGTTATAGAAAACATTATTGTAGTTTTGATTTGACCAGCCATAAAAAAATTTCTCTTTATTCCACCCAAAACCATTTCTTTTACAATCTCTGGCCCTCTGACCATAAAAATTACATGCATAGCAATAACCATGAAATTGTAAATAATTATACCTGATAGATGGAGTTGTTAAAGACTCATTAGTAACATTAACTTTAGTTTTCTTCCTAGCTTCAACCTTAGGTGTAGCAGAGTGAAATGTTAGGTCTATCTTCTTCCTAGAATCATCTCTTATCTTGGAACATTATCCTTTCTCATAACCTAAGATAGTAGTATCCCTATAATACCTTTGATTACTCAACATGTCATTCAGGCAATCGGTACTCTTTTCAAATTGAATATTCTTTTGCAATTTTGAATATGCTTCTTCCAAATCCTTTCTCAAAGAGACTATTTCTTTCCCTAACTTCAAGCATTCTATTATTTCTACTTCAAGATCAAATTTTGTAAGGTCAACTATTCTTTTAACTTCTTCAATTTCTATTTGTAGACTATTGACAAATTTGTTTGTCTCTTCAATTTGTACCTTTGCCTCTTCAAGTTCTAAAGAAAATTTAGCAAAATCAGAAAGTACCTTAGTCTTGGAATCCTTCTCTTGTTGAAGTTGAACCTTTAATTCTTGGTTCTCTTTTTCAAGATACTTGTTCATTTCTAGAGCACATAAAATTTTTCCTTCAATATCAACTTCATAGTCATTTTCATCAAACTCCTATCCATCTTCATCTACAAAGAAATCTCCTTCTATATCATCAATCTCAAAAACAAAGTCATTGTTTTTATCATACTTTGTGTCAACCTTCAAAGGTGACTTAGGCAATGGCTCATCATTGGGATTGACTAGAGTTTGTTGTACAGTTATTTGTTTGACAACTTTTCTTCCTTTATTTCTTCTACACTTTCCCATAGTACTCTACTATCAAGACCTACCCAAGATAGTTATACTTCTATAGGGAGCCCACACTCTGGTAGCACTTGTTAGAGTACAAGACCACTAAGAGATGGGGGTGAATTAGTGGTATACTAATTTTAATAGGACTTTGAGACCTTGAAATAATCTTTCAGAACTTTAAAACAAAGGCAACTTCTATTGAATGGAGATGAGACATCATCTTAACTATTAACATCAGACATAAACATATAGAGATTAACTTGTAAAGTTTGATTGATCATAATGAGGATGAGCAGAGAACATCATTTCAAACAATGATATATGATAAATATGTGTTCATGTAGCCCAAATTAACTTAGGATAACTTTAAAACTAAATGACACATAATAAGAAAATGAACATGATGATCAAACACATAAGTAATAATAACGACCCATAACACAAAT
Source organism: Cunninghamia lanceolata (assembly GCA_027924645.1). Taxonomy (NCBI): domain Eukaryota; kingdom Viridiplantae; phylum Streptophyta; class Pinopsida; order Cupressales; family Cupressaceae; genus Cunninghamia; species Cunninghamia lanceolata. The sequence continues at coordinate 9,146 of BSBN01002137.1, read as the reverse complement.
ATTATCCTAAGTGGAAAACCCTCACGGAGAATAAAAACCACTCAAAATGGCACTGGCTCATTCAAAAATCTTGCCTCATTGGCTATAGTAAAGTGTCTCATTGACTTGCATCAATGCCTCACTGGCTTACACATTTCACTGCCTCACTGCTATTTGTGCCTCACTGGATATTTGTGCCTCACTGACATATTTCAATCAATACAATGAATAATATGAAACAATATAGAGGGTTACTTTGTTTCACTAAAATCTAGATCTTGAATATCTCATTATTTGAGATTCAAGAAACAATACAAAACTCTGACATAACCTCAATGATGGTGAAATAAACACATATCATCAACCTCTCCTCAGGTGTTTGCAATATGCCATTTTATACAATACAAAGTCTTTCTTTCTTTCATCAAACAGTTTGAGGATGTAACTATTCTTTTTCAACTATCTCAGATAGTTTGTAATTGCAAAGGTAACTATCATAGATGTATGGTCGGATAGACCCATGTGGGTTTAATACAATGCCTTTAAAATAAGATAGGGTTGAAGTATTACAACACAAATCTTTAATCAAATATGATACTCAAACTGTTCAATGAAGTAAAGCAAGCTTTGTGAAACTGTGAATACCAAAACATATTACCAATAAACTATCTTCATGCTCATGAGAAACTCTAGGGTAAACTTTCAAACCCTAACCATGGGTAACAATAACTTTAAAACCCTTCACCAAAACTGTCAAACCCTAACTGTTCCTTAACAAAAAGTTAAACAATGTATGAAATGATAATCATTGTCAACTACATTTTATAACTGTATCCAAGTCAAACCCCTTTAAAGATCAGACTACCATGGCTCAAAAAGAGCATTAAAAGATTATACAAACTTTCCCTTTTATCATAGACAGAACCCATAACAGAGGAAAGAAAACTTCACCATTTTCATTTAAAAATTATTAGACCATTGTCATTTTTATAAGAAACCAAAAAACTTACTATAGGCATCAAAAACATAGTATCACCTAATTATGCATCAGAAAGAAAAAAACCTATCAAGTAGATTTTGGACTAAAGTAACTGTCCAATTGCACTGTTGACTCCCGAGCTTCGTCAATTCACAATGATCACCAGAACCTTTGACATTTTGCATAAAAATAAAACCCTAAGTCGAAAGCATCATTCTTCTAAGTTTTGACAATATGAAATGATCACCGATAAAATCTTTTTTCCCTATATGTCATAGTAACCGCAAGTAGTAGTTTACCCTAAATTAAGTAGGTAAACAACAATAACAATTATAACCTTTTGACTTGAAGAACACGCCAACAACCTGCTGGTCAGGTAACCTCTTTAAGTGGCCCAATGGGAAAGTAAATTTGCTAAGTGATATCTTTTATTTTGCACAAGAATAACCTTTATCACACAATATGATACCTTATTAGTGACTCAAATCATTTTAAAGAAATGATAAAGACTTTAAAAACTTGGCTTATCCTTGCACTGCTCATGACATAATAATCTTGAGATCAAATTGTCTCATGACACAAATGATAACATAACACCAAATGAGCTCATTGCAATTGCAAACTAAGGATTCCAAAATGATACCATCACTGTAGTGTCAAAAGATTAAACCAATGGTACGATAATCAACAAGCACCTGTAGAGCAAAGTATGCATCTGTAAAGTGTCAAGTGCCACACTGAAATACAACCCACTGAGATTAGTATAAGTGAAGTGCATACTATACGAAAACTATATCAACTTTCTTGTATCATGATATCATATGCCATATGCCAAGTATGACAAGGACACCAATCATAATATCATCAAGAGATATATCATTGGGAGATCATGAACATATCAACTGTCATAGAGCATGTATGAGCATATCAACATCAACTATCATAGAGCATATAGAAGATCATGAGAACATCATGAGAACCTGTGCCAAGCATGTGTTAAATAATGTTCCAAGAGAACCATGAGAGTGCCAAGAACCAATACAACCATAGAATATGTGAATTTGACACCAAAGATGCCATACCTCAAAGATCATTACAAATCTTGTGCTAATTTACCTTAAGATGTGTCTTGTTGTAGAAACATGTGAACTATTTATGATGATGACATCATGAACCCTACTTGCATCCTGTCTTATGATGAAGACATCATGAAGCCTACTTGCATCATATTGTACAAGTTATCACATCATCACCTATTGGATATCATTGCTAAATGTTTCACCTATCAAAACATTATGAGCATTATAAAAAACAAGAGCACTTGCATCAAATGCTAAACATCATGAATACCAATACCAATGCCATATGATCCAACTTACATGTGCCATGCCCACAAAACTAAGAGTTTGTGTATTTGCCATCAAGGACAACAATTGATAGGGCAACACTATCTAACCCTCCCAAATATACTTGATCATTACCCTCTTCATTGGTAGCTAAATCCTACCCATCAATACAAGTGGCATGTATACTATATGTGGCATATATTTTTTGCACCATAGGTGTGTGAGTGTACAACTCATTCTTGTGATACACATGGACTAGCTACACAATGTCATGTTTCTTTAAGGTGATGTAAGCCAAGGTGCTCTATATCTTGTAATAGTTTTAGGGATTTTGAATACTATTTAATCATAACTAGATTACTCCAATCTGTAACTATATGTTTTACTTCATTAAAGGAAAGGTATTTAGTGTATATCTTTTCATGCTTTTGGATGTCTCCATAAGTTTCTAGTTTACCTTTGTGAATGATGTCTATTCCTCTAATTACACTTCCTAGTTTGAGTATTGTGCTGATTAATTAATCAACTGTAGGTTATGAAATTTTATGAAGCATTCATGAAGGCTCTTTTCTTCATAATACAAGAAGTTATCTACTATCCTATGGATTGTTGAAGTATGCTCCTCCCTTGGTACTGTAATTTCATTCTTTTTGTGTTTCATGTCCATAGAGTCCAACTTATGCACGTGGATAGAAAAATATGTCCTTGGTGTTATCATCTTTATTTGGTAGAACCTTTTGGATTGCATGTAAATTTACCTTTTTGGTCTTGAGATTGAACTATGTCACTAACATTGGATCAAGGCACCATCTGTAAAACACTTGGCCTTTCATTACACCAATACATATATTAAACAATGCATAAATCTTTTAGTATTTTATTGTTAGTTGTTCTTCCAAATTTACATATCTCACTACTTTGACAACATTACATCTTTAAGGACTAAAACTCAAGTAAAATATTTAAAGGGATATACATTATTGTTTGGTTTGTATTCATGTATGAAGTGTAGTCTTCAGACTAAAATACATCATAAGGGATAACAACTAATATATCTCTAGTCTCATAAATGACTTTCCTTTCTACTTAAAATAGGTTTCAAGTCTTTCCTATGGTAAACCAATGCACTAAAGCTTAGTGACAATTGAAGCTCTCTTCTGCATAGGGTATGATTTACTATCACGATAGGTTGTGTCTATTCATTTCTCTTTAATTTCCCTATAAGAAAACCTTAGGAAATACCCCCTTGGCCAAGCATATAGTCATTGGTTGTATCCATGTTCTTAGTGTGTAACATTATTTTATATCTTTAATTCTTGAACCTATGTGCTATAATGATTGAAAGAAATCTCTTTATCTCTCTCTCCCTTAGTAAGTGTGTTCACAAAGACAAAAAGTGTATGGAGTAGGAATGACTTAAATGTTTTATTGCACACATGGTATTCATTTTTATGACACTCATACATGTGACATTACATCTCTCTCTCTCTCTCTCTCTCTCTCTCTCTCTCTGAAAAGGAAAAGAATCATCCATGCATTTTAGAAATGAAATCTTCCTTCTTGAAACTATTTAACATGTTGGAATATGATAATGCTATTGGAAATGTACTTCATTTATTCAATTATAACTTCTCTTACACATATATGTGTTATTGAAAGGTTAACATAGGTAAATATAACTTCTATTAAAACATATATGTGTTAATATATGTGCCAAATTTTGAGACAACATGTGACTTGATGATATAGCTGCTCACATAAAAATGTATATATTTTAAAAAACAAATTAGTAGATAACATAGGCTACATGTAAAATTAAATTGTTTGAAATAGACACTTATGTGTTGAATTATACTTAAAAAATAGGTTATTTATACCGAGCTATAGTTGCATTAGGATGACCATGTTGATCCAATTTTCTACAAGATGACTAATATTTCTCACCAACATCAGTGATAACTAGTGCTACTTTGGAAGTTGTGGAACAACATCAACATACACACCTACATCAGAGAAGAAATTGTATGTTGATAGACAAGCACAACACAACAGCCATATCTACTTTGATGTAGGTGTGTATGTTGATACATTTGTTCCACAGTCCAAAGTAGACACTATCAATGATGTTGGCGAGACATATCAGTCATCAAGTGTAGAGAATTGGTTCAACATGGCCATCCTAATGCAACTATAGAGGTATAAATAAGGATTTTTAAGTACATATTTTCATAAAAAAATAGTAGATGACACAATCTACATGTAAAATTAAATTGTTTGAAATAGACAAATTATGTGTTGAATTATACTTACAAAACCTTATTTATACCAAGCTATAGTTGTATTAGGATGGCCATGTTGAACTAATTCTCTACAAGATGACTAATATGTCTCACCAACATTAGTGATAACTAGTGTCTATGTTTTGGAAGTTGTGGAACAACATTAACATACACACCTCCATCAGAGAGAGGGATGTTGTGTTGCGAGCTTAAATCACAAGGGGGTAAGCGAGCTCAACAAATCAGAAGCAAGAAATTGTATGTTGATAGGTGAGCGCAACACAACATCCCATCTACTTTGATGTAGGTGTGTATGTTGATACATTTGTTCCACAACTTCCAAAGTAAACATTATCAATGATGTTGGTGAGACATATCAGTCATCAAGTGTAGATAATTGGTTCAACATGGCCATCCTAATGCAACTATAGAGGTATAAATAGGGTTTTGAAAGTATAATTTAACATACATCTATTTTAAAAATAATTTAATTATATGTGTAGACTATACATCATCTACTCATTTTTTTCAAATATGTTTTTTTATGCGAACATATATCATCAATATATAAATGCTCGTAACATGAGGAGTAACATGAGGTATGTCAATCTATTTTTCATATGAATGTAGAGTATGAGTTTATGGGTGTAATGAATATATAAATAATTATTCTTCCTCACTATATGTTCACTTACATAAATAGCTTTTGATTCCTTAAATTATTATTTTTGTCTCTTCAACCCATGCTAGCCATTTGTTTCATTTCTTTTTAAACTACATGCTTAAAAACTACACTAGAAGTATTTTCTGAGTTTTTTTCTCCTCCATGCCTTGACTATTTTATAGACACTTTGAGACTTATTTTTTGTCTTCTTCTTTACCTTGCCCTTTTATAATATTAAGAATAGGGTGAAGTAGAATTCTCAATATATACAATCCTACATCCTTGATTCTTACTTCTTTCTAGAGTGGTGCATCTATTGTTACATCTATATTTTTAGATTTCAAATTGAGTGCTAAGAGCTATTACTAATTTTTGAATAGGATTTTAGCAAGCTCCCAAGAATCATCATCACTATATATCTTCTTCTAAAATTGCTAACCCACATGCTACTAACTAATGTTTGAAATAGTTAAATTGATTCATATGTTTTGCTTGATACATTCTAATTAGATCACATTTTCCATTGAAAAAACTTCTTTTGAAGAAACAATCTAGTATAGATATCTCTTGATTCACACATTTAAGTCAATTAATCCAAAGAATTCTTTGGTATATTTGAGTCACTAATATGTAGAATCACATTATTAATTAAATTATATAATATCCAAAAGAAAACTTTACCATATATCCATATTACCTCCCACTTGCTGATAAATTTTGTGAGGCTTGACTTTTTTTTATCAACTAAAATGAGTCCTTATTTTAGAAAAAATACCTTCATTATAAGCTTTCATATATTAAAACGTTAATCATTGAATTGATCTATAAGCTTTTATGATTCTCCAATGCCTTCTACTACCATCTCTTTTTCTTTATAAAGTTTCAAAATCTTACAAGAATTCTAGTTGATAAAAAATGAGATTTATGGCTTTGATAACATGTTAAAATATTGAGCATGTATTTCAAACAAGTATATACTAAATAAATTGATTCATAAATAACATACTCAAACAAAGGCATATAATATACTTTCCTTTCTTTTCTTAAGGCATATAAAATTTATAAAATGTTCTTGTATTGTATATTGTGTGTATTCTGTAGTAATTATTCTCTTTCTTGTTTTCTTATTTATATAATATATTTATACATGTGAGAACTATGAATTTCTACATGCACATGTTTTATCCAATTCTAGAGATCTTTGACTACATCACACAGGGCAAATTATGCACTATTTCCACCTAGGAACTATTTGAATGAACTAATAGTGAGATTGATAGATTGAGAGTTTCCATAAATGATGGTACAAACACAGGGATATATAAGGACACTTGTAAGTCCATAATGGAAAGCCTAGAAAAAATTAGAGATAAAATTTGAGACACAAGTGCTTATTCCCCTAATGCTATAACTGCTATTCTTTCCCACATGCGGGAAGAAGTTTGTGGTGATGTTCCCCTTTCTCATGTTCAGAGTGTTGTGACCAAAGAAACCATTATATCCCAATGTTTTCCATTCTATCAGGATAAGGCAAAGGTGAAGGGATACCAGGTAACCAGATGTGTCAATGGTGATATGGCCAAATTGATCTACCCTCGATTTCTTGCTATCTTTTGCTGTTATCTAAATAATGACCAAATTCCCTTATATTTTGTATAGCAGTTGTATGTTGAGATTCATTTGGGCCTCAAAGTTAACTACTGTGACCTTCTGGGATATTTTGGTCAGGGCAGTGGTAGGCTTGCTGATAGGGATGCTTATCATCGACCTGATCAGGTGGCCCCAGTGTATAGGGCATTAGTTGGTGAGAGGAATCCTGCTATCTCCCTAGCTGTAGCCCCCTCAGTAGATCATGTTGTCATTGCTTCCTAAAGGGAAGTAATTAACAGTATTGGCAATATTGCAGTTGCCACCACTATGATAGCTACTGATCGTGTGGGTAATTTTTTAATGGCATGATGCCCATGATCTAGAGCTTCATTTACAACACAATTTACTAGCACTCACTATGATCCTTATGCTATGGCAGGCATCCCTACACCTAAATAGTTGGATGGTCTCATAGGGGAGATGGCATGTAGCACTTTACATTATTTCATGGAGTATCTCTTAGATGCATATGCCTTCATTGCATCAGAGCTAGGGATCTTGATAGATCAGGTTAGAGATCACCTGGCTATGTCTATTCATTCACATTCATGATCTCATCATTCTAACCACCCTGCTAGGCCCAGCACTAGTGCACATCAAGATCCACCTGTAGATCATTCGGTTGCTACATAGGCTAGTGATCCTTCAAATCATGACCTTGAGAGGATGTAGTCTGCATGTTTTATGGAGATGTTGATGCACTCATATTCTATATCGATGCCATCTCAATTGGTTAGTCCCCTTCACTCATCATTACTATGACATGAGAGGGCTCAGACAACTCATTTGGATGATTTAGTGGAGGTAGACATTGCAGAGGGCTTAGATCCTGTGCTACCAGGTGATATGCAGGTATGTATGTGTGCATGTGCATGTTCAATTATTTTTTTTAAAAAATTATTTAGATATTAGTTTTAGCTAAATGATATATATATATATATATACATACATACATACATGTATATACATACATGTATATACATACATGTATATACATACATGTATATACATACATGTATATACATATACATGTATATACATATACATATATATACATGTATATATATATATATATATATATATATATATATATATATATATATATATATATATATATATATATATATATATATGGGTAAGTGGACAAAGATGGGGGACCAAAGGGGGGTTTTAAGATGCCACTTTTTTTCTTAAATCAGGAAAAATTGATGTTGGATGAGAAATTGAAGATAGCTACACTCAAAATTTGAAGATGGAACAAAAACAAGAGTCGTAGTGCTCCGAATCTAGTTTCTAAACTACTATTTTTTTCCAAAAATGGTTGAGATTAAGGGGTTCAAAAAGGGGGAGCACACAAATTGGTCCTATTTTTCTCAAAAAAAATAACATAGCATATGGTGTGCTCCCCCTAAAATGTTAACCTTTTTTTAGTATTTCAAAAATCACTTCAATGAGAAATTAACTAACACCATGTAGTTTATCCCTAATTTTTATGATAATTTTTTCATGAATAATTGATTTTTTAGTAATTTTCAAAGTGAACACATCCTGAAAAATAGAAAATTGAGTATGCTCCCCCCTAAAATTTTTGAAAACTAATTGAAAATTGATTTTTTTAAATATGTGTAGAATGGAATCTAGTTTCTAAAAATGTAACTTATTTCAAATTTCGATTAATGGTTAAAAAAAAGTCAAAAATACTAGACACTAGTTTTTGACAAAAAATGGATACACTAATAAAAGAAATTAAGGATGAAACCCTTAACGTACTCAAAATATGAAAAAAATTATATGGTTAGATAGATAACAAAGAGATCAAGATTATGGTGGTATTTTTTTTGAGTTTTCATCCAAATAAGTGCAAACCTAATGGGGAGCACACTCCAGATAATGTGTTTTTTGCTATAATATATTAAAACACCTCTTTGGATGTTCTACAGTCCAAGACTTTGGGTTGGAAGCCCAAGATAAATCCAATCCTTAGGCTTTAAAATAACCAAGGCAACACATAACGTGAGCATGTTATAATGTGCTCACATTTTGTGCATTCACATAATGTGATCACGTTATGGTGAATGCACATAACACGATTGCGTTATGGTGAACTTAAACATTTCTCTCTCTCTCTCTAAACCCAAGAAACCCTAAACCTTTATCTCCCTATCTCTCCCTATCTCTATCATCCTGCTACATCTCAATCTCTCTACCTATGTCTTTGGCCATGCCCATCACTCTCTATCTCCCTATCT
>BSBN01002136.1:0-182643 GCA_027924645.1 Cunninghamia lanceolata | reverse complement strand
AATGAGGTTTCTGGTGGGTCAAACCCACAAGCTCATGCATTAACTTTGGTGGGTGAGTTTGAACCTTGGTGGTATGGATAACAACACCATACTTTAACCATCACATTGTACCATGAACAGGGAATTTTTTATTATATTAAAAATATGATTTGATTATATATTAAACACAATCATGAATCAAGAATAATAAAAAAATATAACTAGAATATAGATTTCTATATTTACAATAAATATATAAATTAATATAATATTATATTATAAAATTATATATTTATAATAAATATATCAAAAATTTAATAATTTACAATATGTAAAATTTATATATATATAAGCACCATCTTTAGAAATGAAGTGAAAGTAGCATTTAAGTGTGTATGCATTCTCCCATTCTCCCATTGATGGCAATTTAGTCAATTTTAATGCACATGACGTTCACAAGACCAAGCAGTCTAAGGGACCAAAAAAAACGACCCCTCAAGACATTTCAATCTCTTGTCCTGCTATAAATCTTGATCAATAAATCAGCCGTGCCCCCTGAAATAACTCACTTATCATTTATCTGACGGAAAAAGAAAAAACGGAGATCAGAACAAACCTAGAAAAGGGAAATCAAACGGCCAATAAACTTTCCATAGTCTTACACGCCTCTGAGAAAATGTGAGCCGTCGATTGATGCCAACCCGGTCCCTCTATAACAGAGGGAACGCCGGCGTAAATATTCCTTCAACATCAAATTTATTCAAAGATGCTTTATTTTCTTTATTTTTCTTTTCGCTTATCAAAAGACACATTTTTCAACACCTAATTCTGACGTTCCTTCGTTTTTCTAAAGTCAAGTGAACCTTATAGCTTTTTAGTTTTATTAAAATTCGCTGAAGAGTCAAATAACTGCTGTAGATTGAAGAGAATCGTAACAGCATCACATACTTTTTATTTAATATTACGGTGGCAGGTATAACTGCTGACAGCATCATAGACTTTTATTTAGTATTACTGTGACAGGTATAATTGCGGTATATTAATGGTAATTTGCAGCAGTTATAACCACCATATGAAAGATTTTTATTTAGTATTATTGTGACAGCTGCCACTATCAAATATAAGTGTTTGAGGCCGCCACGGCGATTACCTTCAAATTTCAATATACAGCAGTTCTTTGACCCTCTTCAAAGAATTTCAATCAAACTTAAAAACGTTGTCCTCGTGCAGGTTAAAGATAGAAGAAAGTATATTACTTGTATTACGGCCACCTGCCTTTAGAGAAAAACGAAGTAACACCAAAATTGGTCGTTGAAAAATGTGTGTTTTGATAAGCACAAGGAAAAACGAAGCAGATTGACGTTAAAGTGTATCAGATGCAGGTTTTTAATTTCAAATTGCTCTCGTCTGTCTTACGTTTGCAAATATTTGTAGGTTGTTTTTTTACATTGTCAATTTACATGTTTAATCGGAAAGGGATGGTTGTTTTTTAGTTTTTTAAAGCTTTCACATTGTTTAATATATATGGTTTTGTGTTTTCTAGATAATTATAAAGAGTATGTAATTAACATAAAAGTGGGTTTAAAGCCACTTCCTAGGCTCATTGTATTCAACCCAAAAGCAAAGGTGGTCTTGGACTTATTGACCCAAAAAGACAAGGAATCTCTTTCGCACCAAATGGATTATTAGAGCGGTCCATAGAGAGGAACCTTGGAAAATTCTAATCCGACATCGTATTAACTTTGCTTCGGTTAAAGGCAAATGACAAGCAGAGCCTCTTCTCCTTTACAAACTATTTGGAAGACCTGGCAACATGTTTGTCATCTGCTTGAGTGGAGGGATTTATCTCTACAACATGGGTTCAGTGTTGCTTCTTCTTCCATATGGTGGAATAAACATATTCAGTACCATGGACAACCCCTGGTTGTGAGCTTTCCCCGGCATGCATATTTTTTTATGTAAGAAAGGGTTTCATAACTTTAGTGATATTTGGGATTTTGATGTGTTGGATTGGGTGCCTTGGGATGCTGTTAAGAGCCATTTTGGTTTGAACAATAAATATAAACAATTCCTTATCTTTGTCCAATCACCGGTTCCTGTTGAGCTCTCTACGAAAATGTGTACCCCTATTGTCTGTAATTTTCTGAAAGACTGGGATGGCTTTCATCTCATTATTTCATTGCCTTTCCATTGAAGAGAATATATTGTCAGCTTCTCCCTTGTTTATTTCTTAATCCACGATTGAATCTTAAACGGAAATGCAGATATAATGAGAAATTTTGGTATCGTTTGAATACTCTTATTTGGAAATCCAAAATGGATGTGGATGTTCAGGTTTTGAATTGGAAAATTCTGCACTATAAACTCCCTATTGGTAATAAGTTAAAATGCTTTAAAATCCAATGTGTTTCCAAGTGTTCTTTCTGTCGTTTTCAAGAAAGTATGAAGCATATTTTTTGGGACTGTTCTTTTGCTAAGAGTCAATGGAAGGCTATTTTTAATGCTTTACCTGCTATTTTTGAGCATCATCTGAATTGGAAAGAAGCTTTGTTGGGCGTGGGCCTTCGTAATATTATTGCTAATTCTATTCGACAAGTTATTCTCATACATATTTGGAAAAGCAGATGTATGGCAGTTTTTCCTAATTCCATATATTTGCAGGAAGCAGGAATTGTAAGGTTTTACTCTGACGTGTTTTTTGCGCAGCTTTAGAAAGCTGCGAAGTTGGATTTGATTTTAGGAACTCAAATTCAGCTCATTAGGTCTCAACTATCTTAGCTACAACAAAATAAAAGGCCAATGCAGTCAAAGCTTTCATTTGATAGCAAACACTGCAAACATGTTCTACAAGCTAGTCATCTTGGGTACGGTTTTTTCAATTTCAACTACTAAAGGCTGAGAAAGACTTTTTATTTGACTCTCCACTTGAGTGACTGTAATTCCCAGTGTAATCTATCTGTTTGTTGTAGCAGAGTCAGTTCATCTTCTTATATGGCCTTGTATCTGAGCCTTTGGCTCAGATTGATTCAGATCTATCGGCCTGTTGTTCACTGTCATGCACTTTGTATTCTTTTGGATGATTTGATAAGCACTTTGCTTCAGTGCTATGCTTTGATATTTTGTTGGTTGTTCAATGCTACTTTCTGGTTGCAAATGTCCAAGCCTGGTGATGATATCTCTTCTCACAGTCAAGCTACTGCTAAACAGGGTAGAGGTTCTTGATGGATAGACAGAGGACTATCCATGCCGGGTGTTGATTAATGAAGATGGACCTTCAAGATTATCCATAGTGTAGGGTGTTATGTTATTTTCTATTTTTCATCATATGGCTGCACCCATGGGATTATATTACTTGTTAATCAGTGCAGACTGGCATGGTTTTCCTTCTGTAGCAGCATCATGGTTTTGGTGCTCGTGCTGAGCTGTGGCAGTTTTTTGCTACTTTTGATGCTTGGTGATAGTGGATGTATTCAGAAATTCATGTCTATTTTTGGTTGTTTCCTCTTTGGAGGGTTGGGGAGTAGAATTTTGCTTGGGGTAATAGTTTGTTTTGTGTAATCTTTTGCCTGGGAGATGTTACTTTTGAGCATTTGGTGTGCACCATTTAAGAAGATTCAAAGAGCCAACAAAGCTTCAGTGGTGCTTGAGTGCAGTGCAGTGCAAGTACTGCTTTGGTTCACATTGGTTGCAGCATACAGACAGTAACAATAGTATTTTGCACTGAGTCTTGTTTGGTATTCTGTGTCTTTTTTAATAGTTCCTTTGAGGATCGTTTCTATTCTTCCTTGTATTATTGCATTTGTTCAATACAAAAAAATGTAGTTAGTGTTAAGTTTTTTTAAAGAAAACAATTACCTATATTTGTCTGCACTAAGTTCAACTAAATTTTACAAGGTTACATTATTCTTTATAAATTTCAAACACCAAGCAAAGTAGAACCTTAAGAACCTCTTCAACACTTATGAAGCTTATACAATCCTTACACCATTACACCCTTCCTTACCAAGCAAACACAAAGAACCCTTAAAGCCTCTTCAACACCTACAAATGAAGTGAGAATCGAGATTTGAGATACATTTATATTTGTCAATATAAAAGCAAAAGATTGATTCTCATAAGGGAACGTAACACAACACGGCACCAAAATAATTTATGATATTTATTTAATCCAGGTGATGGGAGTACAAACATTAAAACTCTTTATTATCATTTAAAATTGTACTAATGAGGTGGCCTATAATAAATATTTAAATGGTTTACTAAGTTAACATATGTAAAACTTATTGTTTTCAAAATTTATTGTTTGTATATATCTACATTTTCTCTTCAATTTAAGTTGTAAAATTCAACCAAAATTAACAAAAAATGAGCCATAAACTATCAATTTCTAAGCCTAACTAAAAGTCCTTGTGTGAGGCAAAAAATTGATGAGAAGTAGATTGTGATTTATTTACAGTCCGAATTTATATTACCTTTGCAATGAAATAATTATTTTACAATTATGGTGGTTCTTGAACAACATTTATATCCAAAAATATATATTATTGAAAACATTTATATCAAAGAATATATATCATTTAATAAGAACAAAATTAGGAATTAGAAATAGGTTAACAATTTGATGCTCTATAGTTTTTTCTAAAGAGAATAAAATACAAACAAAAATTTAACTTCTTATTCATTGGAAAAAAAAAACAAAAATTTAACTTCTTATTCATTTGGAAAAAAAAAACAATTAATTTGATTATTTATAAGTTGACAAAAAAGTCAAGCTAAAACATACAACACATTAGTAGGAATTATCTAATATTAATATCTAGTAGTTGTATAAGTAATCTACTTATTGGTAAGAATTAATACAAATAAATTTAAGAACTGGAAAAAGGTCACAAATTTGATGCTAGAATTTAAGTAAAATGTAATTAAAATTTTAACTTCTTATAGTAGACATTAATATCATTCTTTAATATGACAAGTATAATTTAATATAATTTGAAGACAAATATTTGTTATTTTAATATATTATTGAGAAATTGAATGTGAATTTGGCTTTATTAGGATTGTGTATGAGTACATTTACATCATTTCTAGTATGGGAAAACATAATAGTGTGTCCCACTTTTCAACATTATTGGACTATCAAAATCAACATTTTTAGCATGTTAACACTTAAAACTGCATGCCTCACAATCCTAAAGAATGAATTCAAGACCTAGACCTATGAATCTTGTCAATCTAGAATAGTGAGGAAATCCTATTATCAAACCATAGGTAGTTAAGGGTCAATTAACAAGAGAGGGTGGCTCTTCTTCACTTCAAGACCTACATGACCTAGGAGAGTGTTCTTAGAGGTTTTGATAGGGCAATTAAAGATAAATTAAAATAACACAATTGATTTCTTAGAAAACCATACCCTGTGTGTAGGAATGCCTTGAAATTTGTCACTGAACGTCAATTATATTGGCTTACTAATTTAATACCGAGAAACTTCTCTTAAGCAGGCACAACAAACCATGCATACAATAAAAAATTCAATGAAGTTATTTCCCCAAATTTAAGTGTAGCTCATGAACATACTCCATACATGATTATATGGAAAATGCCAATAGATACTAGCAGTACCACAAATAGCATCATACTACCTCATATAAAATTATCTTATATTGCAAAGGGTTTGTGGTACTATACAAGAAGAGTTCCATATCCTATAGAGACACATAAGAAGACTATGCAATGTTGCACAACCTCTTGTATCCCTCTACTAAGTGTCTAATGTTCATATGTGACACTCAATAGAGGGATACAAGAGGTTGTATGGCATCTCACAACCTCTATAGATGTCATTAGGGTCATTTCTAGACCCATATATGGGTCCTATATCCCTTAAATAATCTTAAACACACCTTAACATGCCGAAATGAGTTATGATAAGGATAAATATCATAAAGAAAAAGATAAATTCATTGGAAGAGGATATTTAAGAGTGTTTATGAAATGATATAAGGAAAAGACATCATGAAAAGGCATTAAGAGGCTATATAAGGAAGGGAAAAGAGAGAAGAGAATAAGGGCTTGAATGAGTAAGAAGAAGATATACGAGAGATATAAGGACATGGATGAGTAAGAGGAAGATATATTAGAGATATATGTGGGAATGAGAGGAGAAGATATAATATATATATATATATATATAGCTTCCTTTTTCATATTGATGTTATATTAGAGTTAGTTCTAGGTTTTTGATGATAAATTTCATTCAAAAAAGGTAGAAATCTAAAATGACTTAATGGATTCCATATGGAAAAAATGTGCATATTTTAACACATATCTCACTGTCCTAGAAATCAAAACTGAATTCTTGAAAATTGGAATGGATTTTCATGAATGACGTTTTATTTTCCACTCCACAAAATCTTAGTTTTGAAGTACATATTGCCATTTTAAGGGTTTTAATTATTTTAAGTCCAAATTTAATGTCAAAAATCACTTGTGGTGATCCAAGTTAGTCTAGGAATTCAAAGGACAATAACTAGTCAGGGACTCGTGGTATTGTAAAATACACAACAAATAATATGCAAAATAGCTTTATTCAGAATATAAGGAGTTCATACAAATTGACAAACTTGCTAGAAGATATGTATGCCTTAAAACTATGCTCATTGGCTTCAAATTGAGCCCATTTATACATTTTCAAAGAAACCAAAAGGTCACCACACTTGTGTCCTCCTTGGAACTTGAAATGGATAGATGGATGGAGACAAAGTTAGTTAAAAAAGTTGAAATATACTAGAAAACTCTTTAATTTTAGTACCCCAAATTGGTGGGGTCATAACTCCTAGCCCACTGGGAAAAATTGGACTAGTTTGATGCGTTGGAAGATCTCCAAGAGAACTAATTTGAGTTGTTTGGAAAGAAACTTTTGTAACCCTTCCTAAGAAACAAGTGAAAGTCCCTAGGGATAATTCTAATTTAAAGGCCTCCAGAAATGTAGATTATGAAATCATAGAAAATACTAAGAAATTAGATTTCTAATATTTTCTAAATTTGATCATTCTAATGCCACCCAAATGCTCCTAGATCTTTGTGGGGTCATTCATTCCCCCTTGAGAGGAAATGGGCCCATTTCACCTATGCTTTGTAGTAGATGAGGAAACCTTTTGTCAATTTGGTCCCTGGTGAACCACTTGCCCTGGTGAGGAAATTGGCTTGCAAGTGTAGACATATAAATTCATCCTAAGTACAACCTTATTCTAAATTAACTAAATAACCAAATTAGTTAATTTACCTTACCTAAATGTATTCCACATATTAATTAAATATAATAGACTTATTATTTAATTAGCTAATTTCCTTCTCACAAATAATTAAATTATTTAATTATTTACCTTTTCCACCTCACATGGACACCTCACATAGCACATGGCTATTTTTCCTCCAACATGTTTCCACCATTTTATCAAATTAAAATACGTATGGCTATTTTTACTCAACATGTCTCCACCTTTTTCTAAACTAAAAGACACATGGTCATTTGTTCTCCACTTTATCGCCACCTTTTTCTAAACTAAAAGACACATGTCGCATAACTACAACAAACCCCCCTCAATCCAATGAAAATCCTCTCATACATTCTCCATCGTCTATCTTCTCATGCATCCTCCACTGTTGATCTTTTTTCCTCAAAAATCTATAAATAAGACTCTCATCCTCCAACAAATGCATCCACCTTCATGCTATCCATACTCTATTATATTTTCATCCACTATTATGCTAATTACATGTTGTCAAAATAGTGATTATTTTTGCAAAGGAGCACCCACATCTCTTCACTATTTTGGAGCAAATCTACCTTGAAAAAATAGAGTTTATGGTAATTAATTTCATTGTTTATTTTCTAATTTAATCTCTATTTTTGTTGCTCTATCTCAAGTTTACATGCAAGTTCTTAGATTGGTTTTGTTGAATATTCATGTTGCTAATGGTTTTCTAAGTTTTGTATGATTACAACATGTACCATGCAATAGAGAGGGATCTATTGATTATTTAGTGGTTTTACATGAACATTAGTAACTGTAGACGCCTAAAATTTACCACATCATTCCATGATTATTTCTTCCATAATTGATCAATTAAATTGAGCAATTATCCTATTTTCGACATCCATAGTAATTAAATAATATTTAATTAATATTTTTCTTGATTTTCCTCCCATTCCCCTTCATCATCTAAAATCACTCTATTTACCCATCTTATCCAATTTAGCCTTAGACAAATATTTATTTATCTAAGACTATAGTTCCCCTTCCTCTAAAAATTAGAAAAATACATCTATTTATTTAATTAATCTTTTATCCACTTTTGATTACTTTTTGGTAATCATCATTTATCCTCCTAATCATTTGCCCATGCGTTAATTTGGCCTTAATCAAGGATTTGACTACTCCAAATTCCCATGGAGACACACTTGTCATAAGTTGTACATATAGTGGTACTTGGAGGAGTGGCCAAATCTTCTATTCCTTTTTCCTCCAAGCCTAAATTGTGTATGTACTCATACTTGTCATTTTAAAATTTACATAAAATACAAGCCTTACCTTTTCATTTATTCCACCATACCTTCCATCTACCCACTTAATCTTGACCCTCCAATCATCCCAAGATCAATCCTCCACCTTTGATCTCCCTTGAATCATGGAGCCCTTATCCTCATCAAATCTTCAATTGCCATTTTTCATCATGTCCTTGCTTGAGATGTCTAAAGCATTGTGAGTCATTGATCTCAATATTTGATCCTAGCCCTCCAATCACACTCTCAAAAATCTATAAATTGGAGCACTCCTTTGTCATTGTCATCAACACTTTGAATGCAAATACATGCTACTAGTTTGAGCACTTTAACATCTAAGCAATTCAAGAAATAATCCAGGACATATCAAAGGAATTTCATAGTCATGGGTGCACTTATTTTATTTTGAAATTTCCTTTTAGTCTTATCTTGAGGTTGTAATTGATTGTGAATTAAATAGGTTAATGGTATTTTAACATGTTTATCATAGTTCACTTTGACTTGCAAACATTTTGGAACACCCGGTGGGACCTATGTCCCTAGTTTCTAACTTGAATTTGGTGTTTGAGTGTGTTTTATAGTTGCAAGTTCTGTTCAATGGATACGTCCTAGTTTGGTGGATATTCTCTATGGATCAGCGGATGTGTCTGCAACCTCAAAAACATATTTGAACATTTTTCTAACGCTTTTATGTTATTTGACCTTTCAATTTTTTGATAGGGTGTTGAACTAACAGAGTGTTATGCTACTTGATTTAGTCTAAAATTTCAAGTTTACACTTCTAACATCATTTTCTTGCAGATTCTAACACCTTATCCTGGTTTAGTGATTTTACACTTGGTTTAAGAGATTTTCTCTACATTTCAATAGTTTTGTTCTCTAGAAAATAGTCTAACCCCTTCTATGTTTTAAAAGCATTTTCATCATTTTTTGTGCACTAGTACTTTTAGATTTTTATCAGAGATCGATTTCATAAGGGGAAATGCTATCAAAATTTGGATTTGTACCTACTAAATTGCACCTAAACATTGATTAAACTTTCATTGCTAGCGCAAGTTTCCAGTTCGGCGGATCCATTTGCAAATCAATGGATACGTTCTACATTTCGGCAGTTGTGCACTAAACCTTCTATTTTGTGGTTTTAATTTATCTTTGGCTAATCTAATGTTATATCTTGCTTTTTTGGCTGTTGTGCTTGACTCTAACGTATATTTTATAGCTTCATCCACAAGTCAAAGATAATAGAAATCAAAACTACTAGCATCTTGTTTGTAGCACCATGGTCAAAGAAATTATTTAGACCTTTGTAATGCCAAACAACATAATAGAGAAAGCTTTACCTCTTACCTACAAAGGTGGATAGGGTTTGCAAGTTGAATCCCATGGGCCATCCCCAAAAACAATTGGTTAGTATCTTCATCCAAAATTCTTCAAATCCATTGTCTTTCCACATTTGAGGAGATAGTTGAGAAAGGGATTACCATTGAAAAAGCCCTTATATCTAAATTTTTAATCAAATCTCAAACCAAAGACAATAGCCCTACAAATGATAAATTCAAACCTTGGGCCAAGAAAAAACTTGTGGTTAATGATGGAGTCACCAATGTTAAACATGTCTAAACAACTCAAGCCTCTCAACCTAATTTGCCAAAAGTCCTCTCGACTAGTACCATCATTCTTCCTGAGTGACAATTTAGAACTTCTTCAAATGCACGGTGACATTTCACACATTTAGAAGAGCCCATTGTGTCAATCTTTCAAAAGCTTGTGCAAGTCGACATGGTCACATACCCCTATACAAGACCCTGTGCCGATACTGAGTCCAAACCCACACGGTATAATGAACAAGAATATTATAATTATCATCATGTCCATGATCACCCAACACATAATGTATGAGGCTCAAACATTATATCCAAGACCTTATTGATCAAGGAATGTTGGAGGTCAATACTAAGCCTAAATCTTCCAATGAGGTGTTTATATTGATCCTTTTCCAAAACATCAAACCAAATCTATTGGCACCAAGCCCAATCAATCCCAAGATAATCGTACCAACAATGTTCTCTATAAAAAACTCTTATTGATTATGACAATGTCATAAGAAGAGTGGATTATGATCCTTTACATAAGTTTCCACCATCACCATTAGAGCCCCATCCTCTAGTTTCTAGATCACCACTCGTCATGCAACTGTTACCATCCCCCAACATTCATCTCCCTCATCCACTCATCCATCCCGTTATAATATCCTTGATCACCTTAGGAAGACTCCTGCACAAATCTCCATCGTAGATCTCCTTAAGGTCTCCCCCATACACAAAGCCATATTAGACTGTGTCCTCCAAGATTCTCAAGTGCCACATGATATTGACCCTAATCAATTCCAACATCTTTTGAGTCACCTTTCTTCCACCTATCACCTCATCTTTACTTAACAAGATATGCCATCTATCGATCCATTTCATAACAATGCCCTTCATATAGAGGTCTTGATCTCCAAAACCAAAGTCAAACGTGTCCTTTTGGATAATGGAGCTAGCTTGAACCTATGCACCTTGAAGTTAATAAAAAAATTGGGATATTCACAAGCTAACTTGGAACCATGCCCTCATACTATCAAAGGCTATGATGATACTGAGAGAGAATGTGAAGGCACCATATGTCTTCCCATACAAGTTGGCCATGTCCTTGTACACACTACATGTCGTGTCCTTGACCTTGAGCTTCCATATAACATCTTACTTGTCATCCTTGGATCCATGCTATGCAAGTGGTACCTTGTACTTACCATCAATGTATCAAATTCTCACATAATGGTGTTTAAATTACTATCCAAGTAGATCCTTGACCCTTTGCATATTGTAGGGCCTTGGGAGTTTCTAGTCCTAAAGATAAACTTCATCCTAACAATGATATTTCCATTGAGGAGAAGGTTACCTCTTCCACATCTTATGTTCATCTTAATGACCTTGCTTCCACTTCATTGTCCTCTAAAGATCCTCAAGTTACCAAATTCAAGATTATTTATGAAGAGTATGAGTTACATAAATCTTGCCATGTTGAAACACTCCATGACACTTCTTATGGTCTAGGATATGTATGCCTTCTAGTGTGGAAACTAAGGATCCTCATGTTCCTCTACAAGTCTTGATGAACCCTCTAATGTCATTGAATGTACCGTCGATGTAACCATCAATGCCTCTACTGAAGACCTTGACATTTCATCCTTATTCCATGACAATTCCATCTCCACCATTGAGCCCTCATTGTCATATCTCGCTTCCACTTCATGGGACCAACAAAATCCAACCTCTCACACTACTTGTCATAATGATAAAGTACATATTGAACTCCTTAGTACTGTGCCTACAAAGACAAAGAATCCTAAAAATCCTAAAGCATTGGACTTCAAAGAAAAAAATCCTAGGGTATCCAAAGTCAAAGAAAAGTCCATTTTAGCCCTAGCATCCAAAAAGCATTTACTTGCAGAAAAGTAAATTCAATTGAGTATGAAAGCAAATCCAAAGAAACATCCTAAAAGTGAGATTGTTGGTCCCCCATCACTTTCACTCCATAACACTTCCACCACCTTACATAATCCCATCCCACATACACCTCGCTCCATCCATAATTGATGAGGCTATGATGGTTCCCATTTATGTAACTGCCTAAACACAAAAGAGACTAATCTTGTACTTAAGGAGGTGCATGATGGTATCCTTGGTGCCCATCCTAGTGACATTATCCTTGCAATGCAACTTCCACCTTTTGCCCACCATCATGATCATTGTCCACTTGGTCTAAATCCATACTTCCACCTGATATTCTACCTTTCCATGCTTATCTTTTTGCAATATCCCAATCAAAAAAATAAAAAAAAGTAGAAAAATAGAAAAAAGAAAAAAAAATAGTAAAGAGAAATAATCCGTCCTATGGTGAAAACCACTTTTGTGGTACCTTGGATAAGTACCATGGTGAAAACCTACTCGTAGGCGCCATGTGTAGTTACCATCTTCCATTATCCTCTAGGTCACTTGTCCATGCTTCCCCATCATTCCATTTTCATCTAATATATTAGTCTCCCATTACATATCCTATTTACCATCCTTGTTATTTTTTAGAATCATCCCTTCCATTCCTATCATATAAACTCCATCCATTTCATCCTATCACCCTGCTTACACATGGGGGAAGTGGATTGTGTTGTATTTTGGACATAGATTTTATAGTAACCTTCTAATTGTCCTTGGTATAGCTAATTTCCTCCTCTTTGGGACTCATACACTTGCATGTTAAATGACCATCCGCATATGTTGATATCACTTATTCTATCTTACACCCATGGCCTTAAACATTTTCCATAGCATCCTCACACTTTGTCCTCCATCCCATAATAAAACAATCAGCTATCCCATCTCAAAATATCCAAAAATCCAAAAAAAATCACAACATATCCAAAAATCCAAAAAAAATATAAACATATTCAAAAAGCCAAAAAAATCAAAACATGGACCCAAAACACAAAAACATCAAATATCCAGAAAACCCAACCAATAAATCCAAATTCAAGCCATCCTTAATCCTTACCAATCTAGTCAAATAATCCAATCACATCCTTGGTCTTGATCCTAACCTTGTTGTCAACTTAATCAATCAATCAATCATCATCATCATCATCAATGGGATATATTGTTCTCACATCCTTTTTTGGATCTAGGTATATATCATTCTCCACAATGAAAAAACTATCTTAATCATTTCTGCATTCAATCATTGGTTTACAACTTGATAGGGGCAATACCTTGTTTGTTTTTGAATCATTTTGTGCTTTCTTACTTATGTGTTATCATTTGATCTTGCATTTTTGTGTGTTTGTTGGATGTTCTTATTACTCTAGCTAATATTCATATCTTGTGTGTCATGGAATAGATTTTTGCATACCAGTCGTCCTTTGCATCTAAGGTCATTACATATCTTTTGTGCATTTAAACTTTAATGCTTTAAGTTTCCTTCCTAACACGTCTAGACAAGGTTGTATTACGTTGGGAATGTATAAAGACACCCTTTTGTTTACCATCTCAAGTCCTTTCATGCATGTGACACATCGTCACCCTGGTATTTATACCTTGGTGCATAATGTCTAGTGCTATATCAAACTATGTGGTTGTTCACTTAATGCAGCATAATGTCTTTCTCATCCATTTTTTTCCATCCCTTATCTTTTCATCCATTTCGAGAGCATACCTGTATTCTTCCAACCCACCTATCCTCTCGAGGGGGCATCCTATCCTTACATTGTTCCTCCTTGTCACTCCTTTAAGTGGCTGGGGCATGCTTTTCCATCCTTTCTCTTCATCCATACCTTATCTTCTTTGAAATGATGTTACTTCTCTTAGTCGCAACATCATCTCAAAGAGGGGCAAAATGTAGACACCTGAAATTGACCATGTCACTTTCATCACCTTGTTGATACCACCTTACAGTGACACTTTGCGACACTTTTATCCTAAGAGTCCCCTTTACCATACCCCTTTCCCAAATTAATTAAATAAATTCTATTTATTTAATTAATCCATTTCCTCCATCACCTAGAAATTAAATAAACAAATTATATTTACTTATTTAATCCATTTATCCATTTTAGCCAAAATTAATTAAATAAATCTTATTTATTTAATTAATTTATCCTCCCATCATCCCCTCTCCAATAATTAATTAAATAATTTTATTATTTAATTTCATTATTAAGAGTCACATGACTACCTTGTCCTTATCCTCAACCACTTGCCACAATTAATAAATGAGTGTCTACAATAAATAAATTAACTTTTCATCTCAACCATCCGTCTCATACTTCATCTCTCAAACCTAGCCATTCACATAAGGATAAACCCTAGAAGCTTCCTTTGTTGCCCTAGAAATCCTTATCCTTGTCCTAATGTGCTCTCAACCAATTCTAGCAGTTGATTTAATCTTCTAATCCTAGCCCTTCATTCATCATATCCAACCTCTATAAATCAAGCCTCAACCAAGCCATTTGGGCATCACATCTTCATACAACACCATGATATCAAAATCATCCTAGCTTTCCATCATTATCCATTATCATTATCTAGTGTTATGTTCCAGAATTAATCAACCAACATATCAAAATCATTATCAAATATCATAGGATTGTTTATCATTTTCATTATATCTCTTAGTCCTTTGATCCCTAGATGAGGTGTTGTTCAAGTATGGAATTTAAGTACTTTCACTGTGTATTGTTTCCTTATTTGATTCTATATTTTTGCATACACAATTTTGATAGAAGGAGGCCTACAAGTAGTTATGTGCTCACTCTTTATAGAGGAGCTGTTGGTTTGATGAGTAAGTGGAAATGTATAGTTGCACTATCCACTACAAAAGTAGAGTACATGATTGTGACACATGTCTATAAGGAGGCAATGTGGTTATTGAAATTGTATTTATATATTGGCTTTGAGTGCAAATAGATTAGAATTGGATCTGATAGTCAAAGTACTATCTATTTGACAAAGAATCATATGTATCATGCTTGTATAAAGCATATTAATGTTCAATATCACTTTTTCCATGAGATGGTTGAGGATGATAGGGTCAAGATATAGAAGGTTGACACTTTGGTTAATGTTGTAGATTCTCTCAACCATTTTCGCACTAAGCTAGTCAACATAGATAAATTTAGTTAGTGTAGAGAGCCCATGGGCCTTGCCTCTTCTAGCACTTAATTTATTTTTAGTTTCTCTTTATATCTTCATACTACAAATGTCAAGTGGGATAATATTAGGATTAGACCTTGTGTCATTCCTCTTGCAAATCCTAAGTCTTGTAAATTGTATTTAATTATGTAGACAATGCATAATATATGTGTAATGTCACAAATTACATACCCTTGCAATTTCATGCTATATTTTGGCCTTGCTTTAGTGTCCATTCCCTTAGTTTGTTTGTAGGCTCATTTTAGCCCTTACATTTGGGTTTTTCCCTCCCATGGTGCTTATGCCTTGTTTTTAGTGTTATCTTTTCATCAAGTTTCATTGTCACTTTTGTGTTAGCCATAAGATGTTCTTGTGTCTCATCATTTTGAGCCTAAACTATCTGGAAATTGGCACTTCACAGACGTTTACACAACACACTAGTGTCCCACGACAGTTTCTTGTTTAGTGAGCATTTATGAGCATTTTGCCACTTGTTGATTTTCACCTATCAGCTGTAACACTGAGAATATTTTGAATGGCTCATTGGCTCTTTCATTTTCCCTCCTCTTTTCATTTTTGAATGAATATTTTGGTGGTTGCATTCATTTGGGTTTTCTGGTGGTTCTCTCTTGGCTCTCTTAAAAACTCTACAGCTCTCTACAACTCTACAGTTTGCTACAACAATATCTTTACTTCTTTCTTGTTCTCTTTATCTTTGTCAAGCCCTTTCAAGGTGATATTTATATTATTCTTTGTTATTGCAAACATTTTTTAGTTGTGCCCCTGAGCACCTTGGGATTTTTACATCCTACCAGTTTTCATTTTAGTCATTGTTCTTAGATCTAGACACACTTAGATTAAGAACACAAACACACTTTTATATCTATCTATCTTGGCTGTTGTGGAGGTAGAAATACCAAAGCCAAACAATCCTAACCATTTTCCCATCTATGTTGTGTAGGTTGAAGAAGAAGATTTGAATGCACGAGAGTTTGATCAATTCTCTCCTTTTTTTCTTTTCATTCTATTATCTTCATTATCTTTCATTTAAATGCATTATTTTATCAGTTTCTTTGTGTACTATGTGTTAGAAATGAAGGCAACAACTACACAAGTGGAAATCTGATTTAATTGAGATTTATGATCTTTAACAATGTACATAAACTATGGAGATAGCAAATAGAATCAAAACCCATAACATGGGAATTAACACCATAGAAGAAACATGAACACATAACACAATATGTAACATGGAGAAAACCCTTTTAGGTAAAAAAACTCCACCAAGAAAAGAGGCTTCAAGTTGTATTATCTTAAAATATGAAATACAATACATGCACTTCCTCTGTCTCTTCAGTCTTCAATCTGGCAAAACCTGTGTACAAAACTTATGAGATGCATAACACATACAAGGCACTATTTTTATAGAGGTTTTACACTCCTCAAACTAGGCATCCACTTTCTATCTCCTTGGAAACTCCAACATGCAACATTAAATGACCTCTTACATGTCCATGCCACTTGCCAATAGTCAACCATGCAAACTTGGATGCCCAAGGTGAAGAATGGCAACTTACAGCTCATAAATACTTGTAATAGGCTGCCATATTATCATAGAATCTTATGACAACTTACAATTGTCATAGATTCTCTTACATTATCTTATCAACCTTATGACAGTTGTCATACAAGCCAAAAATAGTAGATTCCTCCAATGTGGCGTCTACCCTCATTTACTTTATCTTTTCATAGTAACTATTGAGTAAATGTTATCTCGTAACTACTGCTGATAAATCCAGAACTTACCAGTACATTAACTCTGTAATTACCATGGATAGTTAATATATTTTACTACTGTCAATGAAACCATTTCATCCCTTATGGGTAATTACAAAAAATAAAAATGGGAATAAATCATACATGGATTTACAAGGTTAATGGCACCTTAATCCCAACACTGTGTTGTTAGGTACTCATTCTGGCCTTGTGTGTAGACTAGATGAAGTTTCAGACCTAGATTAGATTGTACAATATAGATTTTTACTATTTTACTACTATTTGGATGATAGAACGACACACAAACATCCTCGTGATGTGCTAGCATCCTAGACTGAGACTCCCATCCTCTAGTGCCAGGTACCTCTGTTTTTCCTCTTTATGAATTTGTAATCAATTTCTAGAATTTGTACTTCAATTTTTTGTAAGTTAGCATTTTCCATTCTAGCTTGTATCAGTGTAGTGTAGAAAGTGGGGATATCACTTTTTCTATATTACAATATGATCCCCAAACATCATGGAGTGGGCAAACCGGAATGCCCATGTGAGGGTTGGGACATTATGTAGGAGTGATCAACTCCTTCCCAGGATCCTCAGTCTGCAAAACAACACCCTCACAGATACATGAGAGAAGCGACGTGCTCTTCCACCAAATATCAATGAATTGATATTGAGAAAAATGAGATATATTACACAATGTACAAGCACCTATTTAAAGGAAAGGAAAAAAACATGTAACGGGTGAAATTACCCGATAACCAAAAATATGGGTAACCAATATTAAATATTGGCAACTGCCTATAATGCTAAACCTAAGTTAAGCTTAAGAAATTGTGTATGGGTAAAAACCCGTTCACACTAACACCCCCCTTAAGTGCAAACTTAGGGAGATTATTATGCAAGATGAGATGCAAGATGGGTCCCGGCTACAAGGCCATGTTAGGTACCCATGCACAACTACTATGCAATGCAATGCAATCTCTCACAATCAGAGAAAGGAGAAAAACCCTATGGGAGAAAACTCCTCTCTAAAAGAGAGAAAAAAGATGAAAAAGGTGAAAGGAAGGAGGGCTCCACAAGACCCCCCAAGGACAACTTTCGGTATTGATAGCAACAATCTCAGCAAAATACAAAAGGAGAGAGATTATGTAGCCCCCCATAGGAAAGAATAGAAATGTTGAAGATCCCCCCCATGATGAAGAAACTCCTGTGCCGATCCTGGAAGCCTGAAGACAAAAGAATATCCAATGTCTGTGTTTAGGGGTGGAAAAGAGGGGTTGTTGATTTTGTTGTTGTATGGGGTTTTTAGTTTGAATCCTCCTTTCCACTAAACATTCCAAGGGGTTTTCAATCAAGTTGCTTCTTCACTCGAGAGGAGAGTCACCTATTAGGTTAGGTTGTCACAAGGGAAGCTGGGAAATTTAGAAGTTATCACACAATGTCTCTAATTAATGCTTTAATGCTCTTAAAACCCTAGTTTAAGCAAAATAGTAAGTAAATCTGTAAATTATGACATATGCTATTGAAATTTAAGACAAAGGGTAGAGAACCTTAACTCACTGTCTTTCGCAGTTCAGAAAACAAAAATGTCGAGGACAATGGTGAAGGCACCCAAGTCCAAGGTGCAACTTTTTCTATACAATCTCGATCTCCTTCCAACACTAATCTCCACTGTACCTTCAATTTATGGTAATTTAGATGCGGAGGACACTGTTGATGGTGTCCTAGTCCATTGAGGGATATTCTTCGGGATGTTGGAAGGTCTGCAATCACTGATTGTTACTGTTCAGTCTGTTTCTATAGATCCAAATGCGAAGGACAAGGTTGATGGCACCCTAGTCTCGAAATGTCGCCTGTGTTTGCTTCTTTGTAGAGCTCGAATCTATACTGTCCTCCAATCTTTCCTGCAACTCCACTTTCTCTAGATCTGATCCCTGTAACCTGTAATCAGAAGGAGAATGGGAGGGGGTTGTGGTGTTTAGAGGCTTGCCTCAGTCAAGCCCCAGAGAGACATTCAAGTCTTCTGAACACCGTTGTCAGATGAGAGTGTGTATCCCTACAAGATAGAGGCAAAAATCCAAATGATAATGATGATAAAACACAATAGATGTCACCTTGATGATGAAGCTCTCATGGAAGGAACATTCTCTTCAATGCCATGAGGAGAAGATGAAATCCAACCTGCAAAAACAAACACAATAACAACGCTCTACTCTGCAACACAATGAAAATCACAAGTATGCCAGTAGCTCACAATCACAATCTAATGTAAACATCTTCTAGTTTCTAAATGATAACCTACACATGCTTATATATGCAACTACAAAGATTCCTGCCAAGAATTTCATAATTAAAACTTATGATGTCAGCCTAGGACCCAAATAATGGTCACAAACTTGACATTTGAATTTAGGGTAGAACCAAAATAGGGTTGGACTAGGGCACTAGTGCTCAAGTCCACCCCCTGTCTTTATTTCAAGATCATCAAAATAGTCCTCCTTAGGTCCCATTTGTCACAAGGCCCATGGGTTTTCTCATCAGGAGTCTGAATTATCATGCAAGATGCTCTAAATGCAATCTAAAGACCCATGAGCTAAACCTTAAGAGGAAAAAGCCCCCAAAGGTGGATTTTTCTGACATAACATTTAACCCCCACTTTAATGTATGTATAAACACAAGGCCAATACATGCATTAAAGTAAGGTCAACAAACACATCAAACATGCCAAGCACGAAGAAGACACGCCAAACACATTGAAGACAATAACAAGCACACAAAACATAGAGAAGACAGTTACAGTCACGCAAAACATGGAGAATACAACATTGAAGACACGCAAAGCACAGAGAATACAATGAATGTAGTAATTATTTTCTTTTTAAATTTATTTTCCCATATGAAATGCAAAATGCAAGTACAAGGAATGTAAACAAACAAATCCCAAAAGAGTGTAGAGGAGCTCATCGCTACCAGTCTTGCACTTTTTGAGAATATACACACCAAACAAAATCCCAAGGTGTAGAGAAGCTCATCGCCACCAGTCTTGCACCTTGAGAACAAACACGCCAAACAAATCCCAAATTGGAGAGGAGCTCATCACCACCAGTCTTGCACTTTGAGAACAAACATGCCATACACACACATGGAAGACACGGAACATGACAAACAAGCGATGGAGTGAAACTATTGCTAGGTTCATCACCATCTCAGGCACATTACAGACACACACTGACGATTGGGCTTAGCCACAACAATCACCGAAAACACGCTTAAGGGTTGAGTTAGTCATAGAACCGCTCCCCGCCTCTGGGCAGAGGACTTTTAAAAATGACAAGATAGTGCAATCTCCTCGAGAAATACACAATCCATGCCTTCCGTAGAAGGGCTTAAGATAAAAGGATATGCTCGATATCCTGCCTCTACAGAGGGCTTAAATGATTGTGATTGATTTTCAGACTGTTCAAACATGCTTTACTATCATCTAAAATAGACAACTTACCTTATATATGCCCCCACCTTAAGGTGGTTGATTCACGTACCAATATCAAGCACGTTAAGGTAGGAAGAAAAAACACAAGGGAACACGAGCTCTTGCAAAGTCCATGCCCCCCAGAGGTGACATGTGCTTTATGATCGCCAAATTTTCCCACAAACACACAATTTCCTGCAAGAAAGGTGTTAGTGTCCATATAATCATGATAAATAATGATGCATATGATCATATACATGAAAGAGCCATGCAAGGCAAATTCCATGATAAACAAAGTGTGCGGAGCAATAGTATTGTTAGCAAGATAAGATAACATCAACATCAAGATAGAGAGATCACATGGAGTGATTCCACTAGCCAAGCGTTGGATAGTATGTAACAACCCCGTCGTCATGTATGGACTAGGTCCATTTTTTGATTACTCGCTCAAGAGACACTAGGTCCGCATCAGTATAGTATTTTTTTGTCATCCACCCGCTAGGTAGAAACACTAGAGGAAGGTAAACAATAAATTAGAGAGGAGAATAAGTGTCTTAGGGACAGTCATGTAGGAGGATGCCCCCAAGTCAACAACCACAATGCTATGTCCGTAAGACACAACACACAACAATGAAATTAGAGGAGAGGCAATATAGAAGAATGATGATACAAATAGAAGAAGGTCACGACAGAGGCGATCTCCTAGTATCCTTGACCTTACAAGAGAATCAAGGGTCATCCTAAGAGGCCTAACAACACATAACACATCACGGGGGAAACACAACACGTAGGTAAAGGGTTAGAAATACTTGTAGAGAGATTCGTGCTAGAAGTCATCATCGAGGAGGTCATCATCCTCCCAGTCTCGAATGGCAGATGAAAGAGGTGTGTAAGGCACTGAAGCCCAACTGTTGTTCTTATTTTGCTCATCTTTAAGGTTTTCTTGATTTGTTTCAACATTAGGTTGAATGTTCTCTTGTTCATTTGTGATCCATCAGGCAAAGGCTTGTCTTCTCCTCCTTTCTTTTGCTAGTCTATTCCTTCTTGTCTTAGTGCTTATTTCATCATGGTTATATTTTTCCATAGCTTGCACAATAGAGGAGGAAGCACCATGTTCAAATCTCATTGGTCTTGGTGGAATATTTTATTGTTGATGAAAGCCTCCCGATCCTTGTATGGATGACGGGGGAGGGACCTCAGCATAAATGCCATCTCTTTGTGGGTGAGGTGGGTCATGGAACCTTTACTTATCCACATTTCTCATGCCAAAAATTTCATCAAAGCCATAATAATCTTGTTTTATGCTTGTTTATCATTCTTCTCTTATTGGTTGCAAAGGAGACCTGGCCACTCAAGCTAGTTGTTTTGCTTTGTATTTTCTGTATTCTATGAAAGTTCTATCTCTTCGTGGCTGAAGATCTGTCTCGGGTTGTGGCCAAAAGTAATCAAGTGTGAAGTTCTTGTCCTTAGTTGGAGGTTGATAATCATTACAATGGATAGTACGGATCTCTCCGTGCAAAGGGAATTTTATACATTTGTGAATAGTAGAAGGAACAACATTCATAGCCTTAAGCCAAGGATGTCCAAGTTTTACACAGAAGAGGTCAGATAAAGGGATGACATCAAATAATTGATCTACAACTTTATCATAAACCGAGACCATTAGAGTTATCTTGCCCATTGTTCTCAGTAAAGCCCCATTGTGTGTTTTGAATCTCAAATCTGACGGCTCATAAGATTCTTGCACCAATTCATGTTTAAGAAGGAAATCTTCCATAACCAAATTTGTCATACAAGTAGGATCTATGAGTGTTCCATGCACAGGTTGTTCCATTATCCTTACTGTGATGAAAAGAGGCCCTTTGGTATCTACCATTTCTTTGTCATGAGGTGTGAATGTTATTTCAAGCTCAGAAGTTCTTCTTTTCAAATGCGGCCTAGGAACAAACCTAGCATTGTTATTGTATTGAGAAGCCATGTGTAAGTTTGCAAAGGAGTGTCAAATCAAATTTTCAAGATCTTCCAAAACTTATGCAAAAAGCAAATGCAAAAGTGATGTCGAATATACTCTAAAATGCTTGATTTTTCAACTTTGTTCAGTACAAATGAATGAAAGAAGAGGTGTTGTAAAGATTTCAAGAGGGAAAGCACATGATATGCCTTAAAAAAGTCCACTAATGCAAAAATATCTTTTACAACACGCTTTTGAAGCAACTCTAGAGGGTCGATAAGTTAAAACCTTGTGAAAATAGGCCAAAATATGTGATTTTTCACCAAATCTCAATGCAAAAGATTAGGGAAAAGGGTGCTGTAAGAAAAATGATGATGGAAAGAAACTTATAACAGTAATAAAAGCCACCTAATGACAAAAAAATCTGTTAGAACACGCCTATTTTACCTATTACCTAGTTTTCACTACTAGCTAAATCAAGTAGAACTTTCCATTTTGTGAAAGGAGAGAAAAGATACATTTTTATTGCTGCTGCATTGTATCCATGTGTGTATTTGGTACAAGTTGAGATTAAATTGTATTGTTACATTCAGGTGTTTTCAGAACTTAAGAGATTGTACAAATCTTTTAAAAGATCAACAATATGTATTGAAAAATAAGTGTATAGGATCTCACACAAGCCGTGAGACTAACTGTTTCATTACAAAATGAAAAGGACAAACTATACATTTATAAAAGACCAAAAAAGTAAATATGCATGTGGGGTAGGGTGACTCGTCATTGCTTGAATGACGAGCCTTCAGACTGTTGCCGCGTCTTGTGTCGTCCTGGATTGTCTGTGTGCCCCCGCATCCAACTACTGTCTCCTCGCTGCCCCCTAGTCATCTGCATAAAATTTTGAAAAGAACTGATGTTAGAGCAATGACGGGGCATCATACATCACATGATATGCACACATAAATATACAATTTATCTTTTCAGATGCAGTAAACCAGTTAGTATCACATAAACTGTTGAGAATACAAATCAAGTATATCAACTGCGAGCCCTTGTTTTTTCTTAACATGTTTGCTTCATGTACAGATACAGGTGTAATTATGTTTCTGTTTGATCCATCAGTTACATTATGAGTGGAGGAAGTGTGGCTCCCACAAGGGTTGAGCCCAGCTCATAAACCTTTATAGAACATTTCAGAAGCAATGAACAAATGCAAAAGCACAGCTCAGGGATCACTTTCAGAAGGCAGATACAGCTGTCAAGAGGTTTCAATCCTAAAAGGACAGCCAATAATCGACAACAAAGTCCAAGCAAAATCGGAGCAACAAAGCATGAAGGAGCAGCAATATACAACAAGAGAAACAGTCAAATGGAAGGTACAACTATATATGGAAGATAAAAGATATTAAATGCAGATGTATTATGCAAGGACAACAAATACCTCATATTCTTCTTTCTTATACATATTGCAACGCATTTGTATTCCATGAATGTAAAAAGATAGATAAAGTACAGTATCAACATGTGAAAGCTTGTGATTTTGTGTTGGAAGGTATAATAAATTTTTAGAAAGAAAAACAAAGGTGTATCAGATGAGGTCAACATCTTATTGAAGCAAAAGGAGTCAGACGGTTTTGAAGTTCTACAATATTGTTTCGGGGTCTGTATACAACTGTAGACAACTAGCATACTGAGAAGAACAGTAGTATATGCCTCAACACAGCAGCAAAAAGAAAGCAATCATGATGTAAAGAACAACATTTATAGTTAAGAACATCATGGACAACAGTCACATGACTGCATTCAGATCATTTTTGACACTCTCTCACTCGTTCAGAACAACAGAATCAATGAAATGCAATTATGGAGTGTGTTGGGAGTAAGTGATCACAGTTTCTAGATGTTCCCACTATGCCAAAAAGAACAGAGGTCAAAGTTCTATGTTAAAATCAAGAAGTCACAAACATCAAAAATGAGGGGACTGTCAGATGCTGCTGTAGAGTTGAATCAAGTGATAGGGGAGTAAGCTGATGTATAACAGCAAGACAATGAAGTAATCAAGAGTCATTTGTGAGCATGGAGCAACAATCTTACCAAGAGACATGTGAAAGATGAACAAAACCCTCTGAAAATCAATGAAAAGTGGAGTTTCAAGATCATGCACAGTCATCAAAATCATAAAATTCAGATTTTCCAGAAATATATGCTTAGTTTTTCTTCCAATTTTATGCCACAGGACAGAAAGAAGACACAAAAATTTTCTAAGTTCAGGTATACAAATTCCTCAACACAACAACGAAAAGAAAATGCAATTTTGTTTTCAAGTTCAAATACACAACCATCAGACAGAAGAAACATAATTTTTTCTAGGTTCAAATACACAGAGCCTTTTGAAAGAGGATCACTAAAAATGGAGTTTCAAGATCATGCTAGAGCACAAGAGAAAATACAGATTTTGAACAGCAAGGCAGTATGTCATTTTTCCAAGTTTTGTGTTAAGATGGAGCTCATTTTTAGTCAAAAATGCAGATGTGAAGGAAAATTACAAACTTTCAATGCATTTCAAGCATTAATACTCAGAAAGTATAGTCCAAATCGCAGCCCCAGGCAACGAGATGAGGTAAAAAGTTTAGAAAATTAAGGTTTTTTTGTAGTTTAGTAGGAACATCCTCAGTTTTTGATGAAATCGTGCCTCAGCATTGTCAGAACACAAAGTTTTCAACTCATTGCAAGGAAAATGCTCACAGAAATGCCACAGAATTCGCCAACAATAGAAAATGGAGTTTTGAGCTCTTTTCGAACAACAGAAAGGAAAAATCAAAGGTTTTAACTCATTGCAAAGTAGAATATTTATAGAAATCCCTCAGAATCGCGGCCTCTGGTAGCGGATTTAGGTGAATAGAAACAAAAAAAATGAAGGAAACTTGATGGTAAAGGAGTTACCTCTGAGGTTGTTTGCCCTTCACTATGAAAAAATCACGTTTCTTTCTCTCAGATGGCAGCCTCACACAGTCCACAACAAATGCAGAAGATCGACCATTTAGAACAATAGAAAATCCATCAAAACACAGTTAAAATAAAATTGAAATAGCCCAAAATTGACTCAATAGAGTTCGAATCTCAGAAAAAATGCAACTTACCTGGCATCTTCCTTCACAAAACGGCCAGAATCCTCTAAAAATTGACACAGATAATACATATTTTGGCCTTCAAACCTTCATGGCGGCGGCCAGCTTGAACAACAAAGAAACAAAACGCAGAAATGAAGGTTCTTTTAGGTTTTCTTTCTTTTGATTCGATTGAAACCTAATTCCCATTCGTATTTTTACTTTCATTTTTTGAAATATCCATATGGTGACGTGGGGGAGAAACTTCATTTGTTAAAACCTAGTGATGCAAGATGGGGCCGTGGCATGTTCTATGCTTTTTTGTTTCTTTAAGACAAGTCCAAATGTATTGTGGAGAAGCACAAGGTCAAAGAATATGTTTTGCTAGAGGCTTGTTGGCTAGGAGTTACAAGGTGGTTAAGTTGTGAGATGTTGATACAACTTTGCGACATATATATGATGTAGATGTGATGTGTCGTGTCATCTTGCCTAGGGTCTCAAAGGTTTTCATCTTTTTTTTGCATAATCAAAATCAGGGAATTGGATGTTATTTGTTATGTCATATATGTCACTTTTTCTGCATAGACTTGTGTAAATTTTGGAATTGTAAACATTTACTAAGGTGGTATAATTATAAGCCTCTTAGTTAAATGTTAATTGAAATGCAGAAAATATGTCATTATGTCATGTATTTAGATAATATCAGTTATTTATGATGCTGCAGGAGATTATGACACAGATTTGACGTATGTCAGAAGCCTCAGAAATCATTTAAAGGCATTCTATGACATTTTTAGGTGCCTTTATGATAGTTGATGGCATGCCTTGACCATTTATGCCTTAGGAAACCTTTTTGGAGGATTTTAGAGTGATATTTTGTGGGCATTTGTAAGATGCATGGGAATGGAGGTGGTGGATGTTTATCTATTTACAACTATTTAGGAAGTATATAGTCTTCTTCCTTATTCATTTTAGAGGAGGTTCTGATTATTCACTACTCTG
This sequence comes from Cunninghamia lanceolata, assembly GCA_027924645.1. Taxonomy (NCBI): domain Eukaryota; kingdom Viridiplantae; phylum Streptophyta; class Pinopsida; order Cupressales; family Cupressaceae; genus Cunninghamia; species Cunninghamia lanceolata. The sequence goes on along the minus strand of BSBN01002136.1, from coordinate 156,074 downwards.
TATATTGTAATTTTCTGAGTTCTTTTGCAGAAGTGAACAGTCTTATAACCCATTTTTAGAGATATACAGTATTGTAACACCTTTTTGGCAGTAATAAGCAGTTTATACCTTCCTATTTCTTCTGATATTGTGTGTCTTCAGTGTTAGTACAGATTTTGGTGATGTTCTTTGTCCTTAGAACTATCTTTCATGTTGGTGCCTTTATGCAGGGGTTACATAATTTTTGCAGGTTGTGAGATGTGCAAGGGATAACAATCAGTTTGTGGGTAGTGAGACTCTTTCTCCTTAACAAGACTACTGTTATTTAGCCTCCTTACAAAACAATGATGCTAGGGTTATGATTTTTTCTGGGTTGTGTAAGGGTTCTTATTATTACTGGTTCTGAAGTGTGTCATTTCTGTGCATTTTCTGATGATCTTTTGGTGCATGACCTTGGACAGTAGGTTTCATTTTCATGTAATCTTTCTTACCCTTTTCTCTACAAAGACCTTAGTATAAGTAGTTTAGGTGGAGTATCAATAGGAAGCCGGCCTTCTCCAGAGGTTCTTTCCATCACAGGTGACCCACAGACCTAGAAAGATCCCATGTTTCTTTAGATTACCAAGTTCTACAACTTAGCAAGGGTGCAAATCTGAGAGACAACAGTTTTTGGCACGCCCGGTGGGATTGTGGAATTAGAAACAGTTCAAATACTACAGTTTATTGCTAGTTTTGATGTGCAGCCAGTGATTTTTAGACCTGTAAGAGGTTAAAACCTGCATATCTGGCGACTCTGAGCTTTGGTTTAGCAAATCAGTATATTTTTGCTTATGAGAAGGATACAAACTAGAAGCAATTCTTCATCTTTTGAATATTTGCAATTATCCCCACCTAGTAAAGGAGGGATAACAACTGAGAAGCCCAAAAAGACTCGCGTCTATTCTAGAAGAGCCAAGTCTACTCCTCCTTCTGTTGGAACTCATACTGTCCCAAGAATCCCAGTTACAATGCTTCCTGTAGTCAGGAATCAGCCTTTTGTTGCATTCAACCAGAGCAGCCCCCTGAATTTAACTCAGCATGATGCTATTCCTATTGCTGCCTTGAAAAATTTACCATACTTTAATGGTGAAGATCAGACTACTCCGGCTGAACACATAAAAGACATTGCAAACCTATGTGCTGTCCATCATGTGATAGAAGAGAATGTCGCAATCAGGTTATTGACAGCCTCTCTCAAAGGGAAGGCTTTGTAGTGGTTTAGAAGCTTTTCGGTGAACTCCATAGATTCATGGGATCATCTGGGAGAGGAGTTGTGCAATTTTTTTGAGGACAAATCAGACCATCTGTCATTGGTGGAGCAGTTGTCCACAATAAAAAGAGCTCCTCACAAAGTTATGTCAGACTTCAATCACCGTTTTCAGAAGACGTGGGATAGAATCCCACCAATGGTAAGGCCTACAGCTGACCATGCCTTCTTATATTATTTAAGAGCCTTAAATAGTGATATTTTTGTTATGATTCAATCTATGGGAGGAAATTCCTTACCTCAGGCTTATGCCATAGCCATAAGAGCTAAAAACAACCTCATATAGGCTGGTAAAATCGCCCCTAGACCTCCTTTGCCAATTTTTCCAGCTATTTAGCCACCAATGCCAATGCATGTGCCTCCTATAGCTATTATACCTACTGTGCCATCGTTACCAACACCTAATGCACAACCAAATAAGTCAGAAAATGCTGTCCAAACTCAGTCTTTTGAATTATAGGAAATCAAAGGACTGCTACAGTCTTTTGGTAATGAGATTGTGAACCTCAAGAGATAGCAAGGTCAAAATTTCAGACCTTATCAGCCACCATTCCAGTCCAATTATCAACAAAATCAGCAAAATAGGCCACCTTATCAGCCTGTTAATCAAGGTCCAAGGCTAGCCTTTAACTCTAGACCTTATCAGGCCTACAATCCAAACGCTGTCAGTTCTTCGAAGGAGGTTGTGCCCACACAAAACAATTTTGCTCAAGAATATCACTGGTGCTTTCCTTGTAGCCAGCCCCATAACCAAAATACATGTGCCAATGGGGTGATTAACCAAGCTCTAATGGTTTAGAACAGTCCAACAGTGCAGTCTAATGTGCCTGTAGAACCTACTGTCCAACAACAAGGAGAACAGGCACATGAAACAACACTCCTAAATTGGCAAGGAGAAGAATTTTGCGGTATGAACCAAGTTGGTTCTTCAGTTGCAGACAATACACGCAGCAAGAAAAAGGCTATTGATGAGGGGCAGCAAGCTGGTAAAGTTTAAACTCATGGGCATCAAGTGCCAAACGTCAATCAAGGTGTTTCTAACCCATCAAAGGCTAAAAGAACTCAAGTCCTATCAAATGATCAACCTTTGATAGGCAAGGAACAGCTTAATCCATCAGTTTATCCAACTTGCGCTCAAGGTGACGTGGCTGCCCCCAAAAGCCATGCTAAAATAGGTACATCTGCTTTCAATATACTTGAGCATATGAAGAAAATAAATGTATCTATGACTATGTGGGATTCCCTGAGTATCCCTAGCCAAAAAGACCTGCTCCAATCAGCCTTGTCAAATTTAAAGTTGTCTCAAGAGTCTGATCTAAGTAAGTCCAAAGCTGTTTTGACAAGTAACCTTGAGAAAAATGCAGAACAACAAACTTCACAGGTTAAACCCCCACCATTTTACATATCTTTGATCATAGGGGATCATCTAGTTCATAACTGCATGATAGACTTAGGTGCTAGCAGTTCCATCATGCCCAAATAGATTGTTGACAAGCTGGGCATTGAATATGAGCCATTAGAAAAGGGAGTTGTTCAGCTGGATGGAACCGCTGTTAATACAGTGGGTGTCATCAAAGGATTGAGTTTAACTCTGCATGCCTGCCCAAATTTTTCTATCCCGCAGGACATATATGTTATTGAGTTACCGCCTTATTTTGCCATTTGTTTGTCAAGGGATTTTACAGCAAAGATAGGAGGTTACCTATCCTCAGATTGGTCTCATATGTTGTTCATAACAAGGTACGACACTAAGGTGACTATCAAGTCAGAGCCCATTGCCAAAGACCATATTGAGCCCTACACTACATGCCCCGTCAATGCCAACTTGGTTGTAAATGAATCAGAAACGGAACAACCTGCTGTTCAAGAAGGCAATACGCTGATTGAAGGCATACCAGAGGTCCTTCTTGATGAATGGGCAGATCAAACTCAAGTGGTTGAGCCATGTGAACACTTGGATGAGGTAGGTTTGGGCGTGTATATGATGCACGAGGCTGATTTATTTCTGCCCAACATTGAAAAAAGTGCAGAATAGCAGAGTGGGCAACAAGAAAATGAAGTCTGGGAGTTGTTTTTTGATGGCTCAAGGAGTAGAATGGGTGCCAGAGGTGGATGCATGCTTGTTTCCCCTAAGGCTGAAAAGTACTATTCAGCTTTCAGATTCTGTTTCAGCTGCACTAACAATGTGGCTGAATATGAGGCTCTGATTCAAGGCTTAGAATGGGCAAGACAAAGAGGCATTGGCTATCTGAAAGTTTATGGGGACAACGAACTGGTTGTAAATCAGGTGAGAAAGCTTAATGTCACGAAAAATGACCTGCTCAAGTCTTACAAGCATAGCGTATGGGACCTTGTGGAAGGTTTTGATGCATTCAATCTGATCTCCATACCCAGAAATCAGAATAAACACGCTGATAGGTTGGCTGCTGTAGGGGCAGAATTTAACATTCCCAAGGAAATCAGCAATGGTAAGAAAAATTAGCATATTAAGATTGTTGTTAGGCCTACTGTGCCAGATAATAACATACATTGGTAGGTGTTTGACAGTGATTAGCAGATTATAAACTTCTTGAGAGAGGAGGTTGAATTTTCTCATGCAAATCAGGGGAAGCTACATCACTAGTACGGTGACCAAATCATTCAGCTGAAAAACAACAAGATGCCAAAGGGTTTGGTCACCTTAGAATCCATCTTTAACACTGATGATGAAGTTGTAAAACCCAGGTCTAGCCTACAGGTTCAGCAAGACCATTATGAAGAATTTGAGATCTTTAAGGGCAAACTCCTTAAATTGGGCAAGGTATGTACAACAAAGGAAAGACGTGCATTTATTCAACTATTCCAAGAATTTAGTGACATTTTTGCATGGGAATATGGCAATTTAAAGGGGTTTGACCCCCAGCTTGCTCAACACACTATTGAGTTGGAACTTGATGCTAAACTGGTCAGGCAGAAATAATGGCCTTTGAATCCTAAATTAGAGCCTCTCATGAAGATGGAACTGAATAAGCTGATTGAGAGTTGCATAATTTTTCCTATAAAGCACACCTCATGGGTTTCCAACCTTGTGCCAGTTAGGAAGAAAAACGGGGAGATAAGGCTGTGTGTGGACTTCCGTGACTTAAATAGAGATTCTTTGAAGGACCATCATCCTTTACCTTCCATGGAGCAGATACTCCAAGTAGTTTCAGGATCAGAAAGGTTTTCCTTACTGGATGGCTATTCTGGTTACAATCAGATTTTAGTCAAGGAGGAAGACCAGTACAAAACAACCTTCACCACAAAATGGGGGACTATGGCTTACAAAAAGATGCCTTTCAGTTTGTCCAACGTTGGAGCAACCTTTCAAAAGGAAATGGATATGGCCTTTCAGGGGCTGATGTACAAGATCGTCCTAGTCTACCTTGACGACATTACCGTCTTCTCCAAAGAAGCCAAAGATCATCTCAATCACCTAAGGCAGATTTTTGAGAGGTGTAGGGAGTTTGGGATATCACTTAACCCCAAAAAATGTGTTTTTGCTGTCCATGAGGGCAGATTGCTTGGTTATGTGGTGTCGAAGCAAGGTATCACCATTGACCCTGAGAGAATAAGTGCAATTTTGGCTCTACCTTTACCAGCACACAAGAAGGGCCTACAAAGTTTCATTGGTAGGATCAACTTTGTCAGGAGATTCATCCTCGATATTGTTGATTTGTTAAACCCATTGACTGCTATGTTGAGGAAGAACATGTCTTTCAGCTGGACTAAGGACGGAAAATAGAGTTTTGAGCTTATCAAGGAGTCTTTAGCTATTGCACCTACACTGCTAAATCCTAATTTTTCTAAGGATTTTACCTTGTATGCATATGGTAATATTGATTCTGTTTCAGCCATGTTGGTACAAAAAAATGAGCAAGAAATGAAGTAGCCTTTAGCTTTTTTCAATCAGTTGTTGAAAGACTATGAGCTGAGGTACACTTTTGTTGAGAAATATGTACTTGCTATTATAAGAAGTTTAAAAAAGTTTAAACACATGTTATCAAATAACAGGATTAATTTAATGGTTGCTCATCCGAGCGTGAAAGAATTTCTGCTAAGTATAGATCTCAGTGATAAGAGGGCTAGTTGGGTGACTAAGGTCTGGAGTATGACGTGGACATTAAGGTTACCAAGTTGGTCAGAGGAAAAGGGTTGTGCAAATAGCTTACTGATGGTGTTATTAGCAAAGAAGAATGTGATCAAGAAGCTGTTCTATCAATGCAAGATCAAGAACAAATAACTATTTCAGATCCTGTTGCTAATTGGGTGCAAGAAATGGTTCATTTCTTGCAGACCGATGAGTGTCCTCAGGGTTTGGATAGAGCCAAATGAAGGTATTTCAGACTGCAGTCCATAACTTATGTGCTCATTAATGACTTGCTTTTTAGGAAGGATTTTAATGGAGTATTGTTGAGATGCATTAGAACTAACCAAGTGGAAAAGGTGTTGCATGAATTTCATGAAGGGTCAGCTGGAGGCCATTTTTCACCTAGAGCAATAGCTCTTAAGGTATGAAAGGTGGCTATTATATGCCTAGTTTGTTTAAAGATGCACATTTATGGGTTAGAAAATGCAAGGAATGTGCCCTGTTCACCGGAAAAGAAAAGTTGGCAGCCTTACCTTTGCAGCCAGTTCAGGTGGAACAACCCTTTATGAGGTGGGGTTTAGACTTTATCAGGGTTATCAACCCTTCATCTAGTGTTGGCCATAAGTGGGTTCTTACAACCACTGATTATTTCACTAAGTGGACTGAAGCAGTCGCACTTAAAGAAGCTAATGAGTCGACTGTTTTGAATTTTTATGAGGAGCTGGTTATCATATTTGGGGTGCTTGAGTCCATCATTTTAGATAATGCCCTTGCTTTCATTGGTTCTAGAATTTTTGATTGGGCTATGAGGAGTGGCATTTATCTCAATACATCCTCAAATTACTATCCGCAAGGCAATGGCCAAGCAGAATCTACAAAGAAGAGCCTGATCAGAATCATCAAGAAGACCATGGAGGGCAACCAGAGATCCTGGCACACACAGTTGAAATCAGTACTATGGGCTGATAGAATCACTACAAAACGGTCAACAGGGCATTCGCCTTTCACGTTAGTGTATGGCAGGGAAGCAAGGCTTCCTATCACACTTGAGTTACCAGCACTTGATTTGGTAAATCAGCTGGACATGCTAGAGGAAGGCCCTATGACAGTAAGGCTAGCTCAATTGGTTGAGCTTGAGGAAACCAGAAATGATGCTATGAGAAACATAGAGCATCATCAAGCCCAAATGAAAAGGTCTTTCGACAAAAGGGAATCTCTAAGAACATTCCAGAAGGGTGACATAGTGCTGAAGTGGGATGTGCTAAAAAGCAAACCTGGGAAGCACTCCAAGTTCGACACTTTTTGGAGTGGGCCATACATTGTTTCAGAATGCAAACAGCATAATGCTTTCCAGCTGTCTAAGCTGGATGGCGATGTCGAGCTAATCCCAGTCAATGGGATTCACCTCAAACATTGCTTCTGAGGTAGGATCTAGACTGTTTGTACATATTTCATGAAGTTCTGGTTGTTGAATAAGTGCTGCTGCACAATAGATTAGTTGTAGATTTCTTTTCCCTAAGTGCGTTTCTGCACAGTTGTGAGTTTTTCTTCAGTCTGGTTGGGAAAGGTTTGAAACTATTGTAATGTACTACAACTGTAAGAAAAGACAACCATCATATGAAGTAGTAAATACATGTATTCACTGTCACACATCATACCTGTCCTCATAGAGCTGTAATAAATCACAATAGTTAGAAAGGGGTGTTCTTGTTGATCAATCAAGTAGATGCATATCATCAGTAGCAGTGATTTTTATTCACCATCACTGACCATACCCATGCATTTGATGGTTTAGAAGAGATGGCAGTTAGAAATTAGTTGCAGCAAGAAAGGAAGAGGTTTTTTCAAGGTCTTATCAAGTATGTGTGACTCTATGCCCAATGGTTAAGCTTTAGGCCACTGGTCTGATGTTTAGCAGGCAAACATATAGCAGATGTCGTCAAAGATGTTACCTAGTTTTCACTACTAGCTAAATCAAGTAGAACTTTCCATTTTGTGAAAGGAGAGGAAAGATACATTTTTATTGCTACTGCATTGTATCCATGTGCGTATTTGGTACAAGTTGAGATTAAATTGTATTGTTACATTCAGGTGTTTTCAGAACTTAAGAGATTGTACAAATATTTTAAAAGATCAACAATATGTATTGAAAAATAAGTGTATAGGATCTCACACAAGCCGTGAGACTAACTGTTTCATTGCAAAATAAAAAGGACAAACTATACATTTATAAAAGACCAAAAAAGCAAATATGCATGTGAGGTAGGTTGACTCGTCATTCCCTGAATGACAAGCCTTCAGACTGTTGCCGCGTCTTGTGTCGTCCTGGATTGTCTGCATGCCCCCGCATCCAGTTGCTATCTCCTCGCTGCCCCCCTAGTCATCTGCATAAAATTTTGAAAAGAATTGATGTTAGAGCAATGACGGGGCATCATACATCACATGATATGCACACATAAATATACAATTTGTCTTTTCAGATGCAGTAAACCAGTTAGTATCACATAAACTGTTGAGAATACAGATCAAGTATATCAACTGCGAGCCCTTGTTTTTTCTTAACATGTTTGCTTCATGTACAGATACAGGTATAATTATGTTTCTGTTTGATTTATCAGTTACATTATGAGTGGAGGAAGTGTGGCTCCCACAAGCGTTGAGCCCAGCTCATAAACCTTTATAGAACATTTTAGAAGCAATGAACAAATGCAAAAGCACAGCTCAGGGATCACTTTCAGAAGGCAGATACAACTGTCAAGAGGTTTCAATCCTAAAAGGACAGCCAATAATCGACAACAAAGTCCAAGCAAAATCGGAGCAACAAAGCATGAAGGAACAACAATATACAACAAGAGAAACAGTCAAATGGAAGGTACAACTATATATGGAAGATAAAAGATATTAAATGCAGATGTATTATGCAAGGACAACAAATACCTCATATTCTTCTTTCTTATACATATTGCAACGCATTTGTATTCCTTGAATGTAAAAAGACAGATAAAGTACAGTATCAACATGTGAAAACTTGTGATTTTGTGTTGGAAGGTATAATAAATTTTTAGAAAGAAAAACAAAGGTGTATCAGATGAGGTCAACATCTTATTGAAGCAAAAGGAGTCAGACGGTTTTGAAGTTCTGCAATATTGTTTTGGGGTCTGTATACAACTGTAGACAACTAGCATACTGAGAAGAACAATAGTATATGCCTCAACACAGTAGCAAAAAGAAAGCAATCATGATGTAAAGAACAACATTTATAGTTAAGAACATCATGGACAACAGTCACATGACTGCATTCAGATCATTTTTGACACTCTCACTCGTTCAGAACAGAAGAATCAATGAAATGCAATTATGGAGTGTGTTGGGAGTAAGTGATCACAATTTCTAGATGTTCCCACTATGCCAAAAAGAAGAGAGGTCAAAGTTCTATGTTAAAATCAAGAAGTCACAAACATCGAAAATGATGGGGCTGTCAGATGCTGCTGTAGAGTTGAATCAAGTGATAGGGGAGTAAGCTGATGTATAACAGCAAGACAATGAAGTAATCAGCAGTCATTTGTGAGCATGGAGCAACAGTCTTACCAAGAGACATGTGAAAGATGAATAGAACCCTCCGAAAATCAATGAAAAGTGGAGTTTCAAGATCATGCACAGTCATCAAAATCATAAAATGCAGATTTTCTAGAAATATATGCTCAGTTTTTCTTCCAATTTTATGCCACAGGATAGAAAGAAGACACAAAAATTTTCTAAGTTAAGGTATACAGATTCCTCAACACAACAGCGAAAAGAAAATGCAATTTTGTTTTCAAGTTCAAATACATAGCCATCAGACAGAAGAAACATAATTTTTTCTAGGTTCAAATACACAGAGCCTTTTGAAAGAGGATCACTAAAAATGGAGTTTCAAGATCATGCTAGAGCACAAGAGAAAATACAGATTTCGAACAGCAAGGCAGTATGTCATTTTTCCAAGTTTTGTGTTAAGATGGAACTCGTTTTCAGTCAAAAATGCAGATGTGAAAGAAAATTACAAACTTTCAATGCATTTCAAGCATTAATACTTAGAAAGTATAGTCCAAATCGTGGCCCCACGTAGTGAGATGAGGTAAAAAGTTTAGAAAATTAAGGTTTTTTTGTAGTTTAGCAGGAACATCCTCAGTTTTTTGATGAAATCGTGCCTCAGCACTATCAGAACACAAAGTTTTCAACTCATTACAAGGAAAATGCTCACAGAAATGCCACAGAATTCGCCAACAATAGAAAATGGAGTTTTGAGCTCTTTTCAAACAACAGAAAGGAAAAATTGAAGGTTTTAACTCATTGCAAAGTAGAATATTTATAGAAATCCCTCAGAATCGCGGCCTCTGGTAGCAGATTCAGGTGAATAGAAACAAAAAAAATGAAGGAAACTTGACGGTAAAGGAGTTACCTCTAAGGTTGTTTGCTCTTCACTATGAAAAAATCACGTTTCTTTCTCTCAGATGGCGGCCTCACACAGTCAACAACAAATGCAGAAGATCGACCATTCAGAACAATAGAAAATCCATCAAAACACAGTTAAAATCAGCCTGAAATCGCCCAAAATCGACTCAATAGAGTTCGAATCTCAGAAAAAATGCAACTTACCTGGCATCTTCCTTCACAAAACGGCCAGAATCCTCTAAAAATTGACACAGATAATACATATTTTGGCCTTCAAACCCTCATGGTGGTGGCCAGCTCGAACAACAAAGAAACAAAATGCAAAAATGAAGGTTCTTTTAGGTCTTCTTTCTTTTGATTCGATTGAAACCTAATTCCCATTCGCATTTTTACTTTTATTTTTTGAAATATCCATATGGCGATGTGGGGGAGAAACTTCATTTGTTAAAACCTAGTGATGCAAGAGGGGGCCATGGCATGTTCTATGCTTTTTTGTTTCTTTAAGACAAGTCCAAATGTATTGTGGAGAAGCACAAGGTCGAAGAATATGTTTTGCTAGAGGCATGCTGGCTAGGAGTTACAAGGTGGTTAAGTTGTGAGACGTTGATACAACTTTGCGACATATATATGATGCAGATGTGATGTGTCATGTCATCTTGCCTAGGGTCTCAGATGTTTTTGTCTTTTTTTTGCATAATCAAAATCAAGGAATTGGATGTTATTTGTTATGTCATATATGTCACTTTTTTTGCATAGACTTGTGTAAATTTTAGAACTGTAAACATTTACTAAGGTGGTATAATTATAAGCCTCTTAGTTAAATGTTAATTGAAATGCAGAAAATATGTCATTATGTCATGTATTTGGATAATATTAGTTATTTATGATGCTGCAGGAGATTATGACACAGATCTGACAAATGTCAGAAGCCTCAGAGAGCATTTAAAGGCATTCTATGACATTTTCAGGTGCCTTTATGATAGTTGATGGCATGCCTTGACCATTTATGCCTTAGGAAACCTTTTTGGAGGATTTTAGAGTGATATTTTGTGGGCATTTGTGAGATGCACGGGAATGGAGGTGGTGGATGTTTATCTATTTACAACTGTTTAGGAAGTATATAGTCTTCTTCCTTATTCATTTTAGAGGAGGTTCTGATTATTCACTACTCTGTATATTGTAATTTTCTGAGTTCTTTTGCAGAAGTGAACAGTCTTGTAACCCATTTTCAGAGATATACAGTATTGTAACACCTTTTTGGCAGTAATAAGCAGTTTACACCTTCCTATTTCTTCTGATATTGTGTGTCTTCAGTGTTAGTACAGATCTTGGCGATGTTCTTTGTCCTTAGAGCTGTCTTTCATGTTGGTGCCTTTATGCAGGGGTTACGTAATTTTTGCAGGTTGTGAGATGTGCAAGGGATAACAATCAGTTTGTGGGTAGTGAGAAAACCTCTTTCTCCTTAACAAGACTGCTGTTATTTAGCCTCCTTACAAAACAATGATGCTAGGGTTATGATTTTTTCTAGGTTGTGTAAGGGTTCTTATTATTACTGGTTCTGAAGTGTGTCATTTCTATGCATTTTCTGATGATATTTTGGTGCATCACCTTAGACAGTACGTTTCATTTTCATGTAAGCTTTCTTACCCTTTTCTTTGCAAAGACCTTAGTATAAGTAGTTTAGGTGGAGTATCAAGAGGAAGCCGGCCTTCTCCAGAGATTCTTTCCATCCCAGGTGACCCACAGACCTGGAAAGATCCCATGTTTCTCCAGATTGCTAAGTTCTACATCTCAGCAAGGGTGCAAATCTGAGAGACAACAGTACCAATCAAAGTTAGACCCTAGTGAAAATATAGCTAAAATATGGAAGTTTTCACAAAATTTCAATGCAAAGGCCCAAAAGAAAGGGTGTTGTAAGGAAATTGAGAAGGGAAAGAAGATAATAACCTTTACAATAGCCAATTAGCTCAGGAAAATCCATTACAACACGCTTGGATTGCAAATCTAACATGACGATAAGGCGAAATCTCCTGAAAAATGCAAGTTTTCAAACCCTAGACATGAAATTTCACAAGGAGGCCACTATAATGCAACACTACAATTAGAAATCAGACCTAATGAGAGTTTTAACAAGGTAGTAAAATCTAAAACAAGATTTTGACTACAACCCTAGCTCATGCAAAACTAGGTTTTCATGAAAAATGCACAATTTTCAAGCAATTTTTTTAACATGTCACGCATGCCCATGCAATGCAAATGATTTGTAAATGATGAATTTATGTAATTTAAATTATATCTAATGAAAATAATAGAAATTAAATTAAATTAAATGCCAATTAATTCAAATTTTACAAAAATGCAATCCTAATATGCCAATTTTTTTGAATTTTTCAAAATTTTCAATTTTTTTGCAATTTTTTCAAATGCAATAGAATGATTGAATGCAAATCTATCAAACAACACTCAGCAAGGTGCCAAAAAGTTTGAAAACATGGGTTCACCAAAATGTTTAGGGGTGGAAAAGAGGGGTTGTTGATTTTGTTGTTGTATGGGGGTTTTAGTTTGAATCCTCCTTTCCACTAAACATTCCAAGGGCTTTTCAACCGAGTTGCTTCTCCACTTGAGAGGAGAGTCACCTATTAGGTTGGGTTGCCACAAGGGAGGTTGGGATATTCAGAAGTTATCACACAATGTCTCTAATTAATGCTTTAATGCTCTTAAAACCCTAATTTAAGCAAAACATTAAGTAAATCTATAAATTACGATAGATGCTATTGAAATAAGACAGGGTAGAGAACCTTAACTCACTGTCTTTCGTAGTTCAGAAAATGGAAATGTTAGGGACAATGGCGAAGGCGCCCAAGTCCAAGGTGTAGCTTTTTCTATATAATCTTGATCTCCTTCCGACACTGATCTCCACTGTACCTTTAGTTTCTGACAATTTAGATGTGGAGGACACTGTTGATGGCGTCCTAGTCCACTGAGGGATATTTTTCAGGATTTTGGAAGCTCTACAATCATTGATTGTCACTGTTCAGTCTGTTTCTGTAGATCCATATTGCGAAGGAGAAGGTTGATGGTGCCCTAGTCCCAAAATGTCACACAGTGTGGTTCTTTTTAGATCTTGAATCTATACTGTCCTCCAATCTTTCCTACAACTCCTCTTTCTCCAGATCTGATACCTGTAACTTGCAATCACAAGGAGAATGGGAGGGGGTTGTGATGTTTAGAGGCTTCCTCAGTCAAGCCTCAGGGAGACATTCAAGTCTTCCGAACATCGTTGTCAGATGAGAGTGCATATCCCTATGGGATAGAGGCAAAAATCCAAATGATAATGATTGTAAAACACAATAGATGTCACCTTGATGATGAAGCTCTCATGGAAGGACGATGAGGTAAAAATCCAAATGATAATGATGATAAAACACAATAGATGTCACCTTGATGATGAAGCTCTCATAGAAGGAAGATGCTCTTTAATGTCATGAGGAGAAGATATAATCCAACGTGCAAAAACAAACACAATAACAATGCTCTGCTCTGCAACACAATGAAAATCACAAGTATGCCAATATCTCACAATCATAATCTAACATAAACATCTTCTAGTTTCTAAATGATAACCTACACATGCTTATGTATGCAACTACAAATATTCCTGCCAAGAATTTTGTAATTAAAACTTATGATGTCAGCTTGGGACCCAAATAACGGTCATAAACCCAAAATTTGAATTTAGGGCAAACCCAAAATAGAGTTGGACTAGGGTGCTAGCAGCCAAGTCCACCCCCTGTCTTTGTTTTGGGATCATCAAAATAGTCCCCCTTAGGTCCCATTTGTCACAAGGCCCAAGGGTTTTCTCATCGGGAGTCTGAATTATCATGCAAGGTGCTCTAAATGCAATCTAAAGACCCGGGAGCTAAACCTTAAGAGGAAAAAGCCCCCAAGGGTGCATTTTTCTGACATAACAGTCTGCAAACAACATGCCTCTCTTTAGGGAGGAGCAAGTCTAACCACTGATGCAAAAGAAACTCCAACTCTAAAACAAGAGAAGGGAGAGGAAGAATCAACATGAAAGATGCCTCTAAAAACTATCCTAGTGCCTCCACATAACAAAATGTCACATCATGATCAAGTGCAACCTTAACTAAAGAAGGTGGATCAACAAGACCATGTGGAAACTCTGAAGCAACAATATCCAAAGACACAGATGGTGTGACAACAGTGCTGATACTGTCATAAAAAAGAAGGGATATACCCTCAAATACATCATCCAAATCAGCAATGTGAGATTCACAAAACAACTCTGAAAGACCTGTCAAGTGACTATCCCACAAAGCAAGATTTGAAGGAGAAAGAACATCTTGCTGTGTTGAAGAACCAATCTCTGAAGCAACAGGATCTGAAGTAGGAGAAGAATCAATACAGGTCTGAAGAACTCCAAAGTTTAAATGACCAATCTCTCTCGAGGAATTGCTTCCAACACTAGCAAGTGGAGTGTGAGGCTCATAATCATTATCCTCAACAAAATGAGGAAAAGCATAGAGACGAGACTCATGATCAGCTTACCAACTGTAATGACTTTTCCAGTATCAGCCTCTCTAATGAAAATAAAATATGTAGTGAACTCTACAGTCTTAGGTACTTCACCATGAGTAATCTGATAGATAGAAAGAAGATTTGTGTATAAATCAGGAATACAAAGTACATCTTTGAAACAACCATCACCAATCTCAACATTGCCTATCCCTATAACATCCAAAAACTTACTATTCCCCAACAAGATGTTAGAAGTATCTGTAGGATGAAGATCCAAAAAGGATAGGTAGAAAAACTGATGCAGGAGCATCCGGAAGCATTGAGAACAATTGAGACAGTTAACAGTAAGTTGCAGAATACCGAGAGAGCGACCTTGGAGAATACCACATTTTACCGCATTTGCATATCAGAGGTTGTGGAGTTGGACTTAGCATCTAGACATAGTCACCTACAACATATCCAAAATTTAGATCATTTGGGTTCATTTCTAGAGAGATATCGCTATCAGAAGATTACTTGTTTTCACATAGCACAGCTAACAGTGTTCAGTAAAGTCTAATTGGCTTGTGGAGCAAATCTGTGACTCGTGGAGCCCAAAGGAACATTATTCAATGAAGTATAGGACCTAGCTGACCTTCATGGAGATCCGCACGAAGTTTTATGAACCAGCGGAGCAATACCTTGTATTTAGGTCCGACCTATCCATGTCTAGACGCTACCTGACTAGCCGTTGCAATCAGGCTGACTTGATAATGATTTGAAGGCTTGTGGAGGATATAAATAAGAGATAAAGAGTTGTTTCTAGGTAGTGGTCGATAGCACGAAGATATGAAGCAAGATCCTAAGTTGCGATCCGAATGAGTAGCAGAACAAAGTAGAAGGCAGGGCAGGAAGTAGAAGAAGTTGCAGAGTAGAGAATTGAGATACAGAAGAAAGAAATCATGGAAGAATATTATTGTATGAATCTATTGTAATCCTTGTGCAGTGGACTAGCATCTGTAAAGCCCTTGAGGCATGTGTAATTCTATTTGAAGTTATAATATATGAGGAATGAGGTTTGAAGGCTGGGTTTTTCCCTGTTAGGGTTTTCCCATTATACATCTTGTGTTATGTGTTCATGAATATCTTTTATCTTTCTATTGATTAGCTATTAGCTTCCATTGCATATCCATTATGATCATGTGGTGTTAGTTGATTAGGCTACAGGGTTGGATAGTCCCTCACTGGACCCTCCTACCTTGATTGCATCAAGTGGTATTAGAGCTGGTTTTGAATCTGCTTGGCTGGTTGCAAATCTACTGTGAAGATTGTGAATATGTTGGGAAGGAAGATAGTGTTGAAAGAAGTGAGAAACCCTAGAAGTAACAAGTGTCACTGTTGAAGAAGATCAAGACAAGGAAGCTTCAATAAGCTTTTCAAATTAAGTTGTTTATCTGATTTGTTTCAATGGGGAAGATTGGAAAAAGGATGAGGAAAGAGAATGAAACCCTAATATGTGAAAAGGACATTTTGGAGGAAGAATTGTGTGAAGTCAAGAAGTGTAATTCAGAATTGATGGAGAGGATAAAAGAACTAGGAGAAGATAAATATGATGCTCTTGAAGAAGAATTGAAAAATGTAAAGAGGAGAAATGAAGACCTAGAGGCAGAGTTGAAGTTGTTTGAGGATGTTGAAAAGAGATTTGAAGAATTTGAAGAAGGATTCAAGTTGTTTGGGAAGGTGGAAAAGAGGAACAAAGGTTTAGAAGAAAGTTTGGAAGAATTGAAAAAGGAAAACATTCTACAGAAGGAGATATTTGAATTGAAAGAGCAGATGGATCAGTTGGAACAATCACTTATAGCTTGCAGAAGAGAGAATGAAACTTTGAGATCTAAGCCTGAGTTTTGTGATGTTTCTTGTGATACTAATGATTTGTGTGATGATGAAGAAGTCTCTTTAGAAAGTGAAATAGAAGATGACAATGTGACTGAGCCTGCATTTGTTGGTGATGGTATTGGTTTCAAAATCATGCAAAGAATGGGATATGAAGGAAAAGGATTGGGAAAGCATCATCAAGGAATTATAGAACCTATTACACTAGTAATAAGATCAAGAAGTGAAGGTCTTGGATATGACAGAGGTAAGGATGTTGTTGCAAATTCAAACAAATCAAATCAGGGAAGAAGAGGTATGTATTGTTCACATTGTAATAGACATGGGCATGAAAAGGAATTGTGTTGGGATCTTTACCTTTGTAAGTTTTGTGGATTAAGGAATCATTCTGAAAGGATGTGTTGGGTTAAAATGAGGAGAAAATCTATGGCAGGTTGTATATAGAAGAATTATTGATGGATTGATGGACAGGAATGGAAACATGTTACTTGTATGTTCAGAGGGATGTATAGACTGAAGTATTCATGTGTTGGATTAGGATGCAGAGAAAGAAGACCTTATGTGGAGCAGAATGAGGATAGTAATTCATTCTATAGAGGGATAAACGACAGGAGTCACAAGTCTTATCACAATGAAGGATACCATTTAGAAGAACCTATTTTCAAGTTTGGAGAAGAAAATAATCTCAACAAGAACCTGTTACTAGAGAGGCTAATGATGAGGAAACAACAACTGATGTAGAGATAGTTTATACAAAGGCTAATGAAGAAGAAGCAGAAATAATATAGAAATGATTTATGCAGAAGAAGAGCATGTTGATATAGAGAAAGAGGAACCTTTTGAGGCATCAGATTTGATAGATAAACCAAAAGAAGGTGAAAGATTGTTCTTGAGAAGAATTTTATTATAGACTAATCATCTGAAACAGTGCAAGAGAAAGTTTGTGCAAGATGACCTGAGAGACAGTGTAAGAGAAAGTTTGTGTACCAGAGTGAAGTAAATATGGATAAGGAAACAAAGAATAATATAGGAGCAGTGTATGCAGAAAGGAAACTGTGAGATCCTGATGAGTGCAAAGGAAATTGTATCTGAAATCAGAGATTAGAAAGTGTTCAGGAATGTAGTGACTGTTATGAACTGATGGCAAGAAGTAGCTGATTGTTCTGGAGGAGGCATGTATGCATTTATTGACTCTTAATTAATTGAAGTGGGCATTGATCCTGAGACAGTCTACAAGTGCTTGACAACAGAGCGCTGAACTAAGAGGCAGTTGCAACATTGTAGCCAGACCGCCGAACCTAGACCATGACAAGATGAAGAATTTGAGGTAGCTTGCGAAGAAGACTTGCTCAAACCGTCGATCATTGAGGTAGTGCAGGGCTTGCAAGTAGAATGCTGAACCTAGAAGAACCAGAGGCAGTTTTGCAGGGTGGAATTGAACAGACCGCTGATCTTGAGGCAGTTGCAAGTACCTAAAAATAGATCGCCGAACCTACCCTAAGGGATCACATTGAATTTGACATAATATAGACCAAAGTGAAGAGGCTCACTTTTCAATTAACCCGAGAGTTTGATGCAGTCCAGTATCCGGAAGTATTCAGAACAATTGAGACAGTTAACAGTAAGTTGCAGAATATTGAGAGTGCGACCTTGGAGAATACCGCATTTTACCACATTTGCATATCAAAGGTTACGAAGCTGGAATTAGCTTCTAGACATAATCACCTACAACATATCCAAAATTTAGATCATTTGGGTTTATTTCTAGAGAGATATCGCTATCAGAAGATTACTTATTTTTACAGAGCAGAGGCAACAATGTTCAATGAAGTCTAATTGGCTTGTGGAGCAAATGCATGACTTGTAGAGGCTAAAGGAACATTGTTCAATGAAGTATAGGACCTGGCTGACCTTCATAGAGATCCGCGCGAAGTTTTATGAACCAGCGGAGCAATACCTTATGTTTAGGTCTGACCTATCCGTGTCTACACGCTACCTGACTAGTCATTGCAATCAGGATGACTTGATAATGATTTGAAGGCTTGTGGAGGATATAAATAAGAGATAAAGAGTTGTTTCTAGTCAGTGATCGATAACATGAAGATATGAAGCAAGATCCTAAGTTGTTGTGATACGGATGAGTAGCAAAATATAGTAGAAAGCAGGGCATGAAGCAGAAGAAGTTGTAAAGCAAAGAATTAAGATGCAGAAGAAATAAGTCATGGAAGAATATTGTTATATGAATCTGTTGTAGTCCTAGGATAGTGGCCTAGCATATGTAAAGCCCTTGAGGCATGTGTAATTCGATTTGAAGTTATAATATATGAGGAATGTGCTTTGAAGGCTGGATTTTTCCTTGTTAGGATTTTCCTAGGATACCTCTTGTGTTATGTGTTCATGAATATTTTTTATCTTTCTATTGATTAGCTGTTAGCTTCCATTGCATATACATTATGATCATGGTGTTAGTTGATTAGGCTGCAAGGTTGGATAGTCCCTCACCAGACCTTCCTACCTTGACTGCATCAAAAACCCATGTGATGTGATGCTCCTAAATCCAAAAACCATCTATCACGACTAGAATTAACTGTAGAAGTAGCCAATGCATGTCCTTTGAGCTTGTCTGTGGAACCCAAGAGTGCTTGACCTTTCATCCCATTTGCAAATCCTGCATTACCTGACTATGTAGGTTTAGATGGAGATGAAGATGCTATCGATGGAGAAGTTGTAGAAGGAGTCACTGATGAGGGTAGCTAAATGTTGTTCTTCTGAAGAAGGTGTGAAAGCTCATCAATCTTCTTAGTATAACAATGGTGTTCATCATGACCTTTCCTCTTGTAATACACACAACTAAACTTCTCCTTCTTAGGTTTATCCTCCTTGGAAGAGGTGGAGGACTCATTAGATTCCTTCTTAGCCTTAGGTTTCTTCTTCCCTTTGCTTTGAGATGCTTGTGCAACTAATACATGATTCTTAGAGGACCCATCTAACTAAGCAAGTTTGGCTTGCTCCCTAGTCAAAGGATCACAAAATATCTCAAAAGAAGGCATATTGAAAGCATTACCCAAAGCATCCATGGTGGAGTAAAAAGTAGAAGAGAAAACAACAAATGGACCTCTTAGCTTAGACAGAATCAAGAAAATAGACTCCTTAGCAGTTTTATCCTTCCCACATCCTACCAATTATGACCTCATAGATTTGAACTTGACTAGATAATCACCAATGGAAGGAAATGCATCTAGGGAAAGAGAAGTCAGTTCTACCTCTAATTACAAAGCATAGAACTCATTGATCTTACCAAACAAGTTATTGAACTTATCCCATACCTCCTTGGGTGTATTACACTCCTCAATGTGGAAAAGCAAACTGTCAGAAACATGCAAAGCTATCCAACCTATAGCTTCATCACACTTGTTCCTGTGAGAAAGTATCTTATTCTCCCTAGCAAGAGTGGGCTATTGATCATGCATTGTGGACCACAAACCCTTAGATTGGAGAAAACTACGCATTTTAATCTTCCAGGTATGATAGTTATGAGGAGTTAAAAGCTCAAATGAATTAGGAGTAGCCATGATAATAAATGCACCAAAAGCAAGCAAAATAAACACCAAACTGATACAATTAGGTCTGAAACCTCTAAGATATCAAAGACAATAGCAAATGAAGCCTCTCAAAATTGATTTCACCTTTCCAAGATCCAAAAAAGCTCAAGATATCACTCATGAAGCAATAATGCAAAAGGCTGAATAACATGTACCTGAGGAAAAATCGAGAAAAAGTGCATGGACAGAACTGAAGAGCTTTGAATCACCTCCTTCCCAAATGACCTCCTATAGAGTTGGAGGCAAAAATTAAGCCCCTGAGGGGTGATTGGTGGCAAGTTCCTGCGCCACAAGCCTCCACCAAGGTAAACCAAGTTCGGTCAAGGTAGTTAAACGTAGGTCAAATCTCATGCCACCACAAGCACACAAGCCCTGTCACTAGTCTACGTCAGCATTCAAGTCAATAGGTCACCATATGTCAACACAGGCTGAGCCAACAACAAACTACCATCAATAAGTTGAACCAAGCCTTCATAAGGCGTCACGTGCGCATGAGGCACTCACAATGCAAGAGAGGTGAGAGTAGGCTTATAAAGGCCAACAAAACACGTTTCACTATGTATGTGGGATATGTATCTCAAAGGAAAATTATAGAATAACCTGCAAACTATCTAGGAAAACCCTAACGTGAAGTTTGATGCCGATGTTCATGCAAACCCTAGACAGGAACTACCAATCAGACGTCGAACAACAACACTGATTAAAATGGCTAGGATGCACCAAAAATGCAGGTTGGTGATAGTATATGCCAAACACCAGACACACAGGAATATAAATACCCAATAAACACTTCAACATAGACCAGTGAAAAATAAATATCGGCTGGCAAATTTGGAATTTGCAAAAAATTTCAAATGCCAATAATCTCTAGCAAATGCAGGCAAGATCATAATGCCTGGATTTCCTCAATGCGATAGAAACTCTCCAGGAAGGTGAGAAGGAAGAGGAGATCTGATACCATGTAGGAGTGATCGACTCCTTCCCAAGATCCTTAGTCTACAAAACAACACCCTCACAGATACACGAGACAAGCGAAGTGCTCTTCCACCAAATATCAATGAATTGATATTGAGAAAAATGAGATATATTAAACAATGTACAAGCACCTATTTAAAGCCAAGGAAAAAACATAACAGGTGAAACTACCCAATAACCAAAAATATAGGTAACCAATATTAAATATTTTCAACTACCTATAATGCTAAACCTAAGTTAAACTTAAGAAACTATGTAAGGGTAAAAACCCGTTCACACTAACACATTATTTATTTATTGTTTATCTCCTAGGATACTTAGGAAATTGTGTAAGAAGGCATTGGATAAGGAGATTACATTAGAAAGGTCAAAATTAGGAGTTATAGAGTATCTTCTCAATTTCAATGTTATGAATAATGCATTGAATACCTTTATTGAGTGTCTAGATTCAGGAAATTGATCAATGTAACCAATTTGATGGAATATATGATGCGTAAGTGAGGTGTAATATGTGTAAGAGGAGTTACTATTTTGAGTCCCTTGACAATGACCATGTGGGTGTTGGATTTTGCTATGGCTCATGGTTTTGACTCATAGTTATGGATACCACTTGGTGGTTTCTAAATTCTAACTTGTCTCTATATTGGAGGCATGGGATAGAGGGTTGTAAGGTTCTTTTGTAGGTACTTTTTTGCTAGCAAATTATTGTCAAAGCGATAAATGATTGTATTGGTGTACGCATTTGATTGTGATTAATACAAGTTTGGGTCTCTTTGGTGGTGGATTTTTCCCACAAGTGTGTCTCTATGTATATTTGATGTTATGGTTTGAATTTTTTATGTTTTCTTCTTTATTGATACAATAATCTTATTGGCTTAATCATATGTGTAATTCAGTTAATCACTATCTTCTTAATATTTTCATTGTGCCATTTACCTGATTAATCAACAATAATCTTGACTCAACCTTCAATAGCACTTACATTTTAATTAGATTCCTTTAAGTTCTTTCTATATTAACATTTTCACATTTTTGTTATATTTCAATGTGAGTGGTATGCAATAAATGAGTGTTTTTTAGGAGAAACTAGGTATTTATCAACAAGATATAGTTTTATGTTTGACCAAAAATGGGAATGGCAATGGAATGTTGGTGTATGCTTTTTAAGTTGAAGAATAAAGATTTATTATTATATTTTAGTGTGTGCAAATTGCGTGTATGTGAAGTATGCTAGTTTCATTGATCTTGTAGAATAGTTTATCTTGTTTGTTTCCTATTCTATAGGTAAAGAAAGAGTAGAGCTCCCCTATTCTAAACAAGGCTTTTTGTCAAATATTAGACTCCTTCAGGTTAGACTAGGTCATGTGGTGCATCCTAGTTAGGGACTAGGATAGAGGCATGGGTTTGTACTAGGCACTAAGATTGAAATCTTATAACATCTTTGTTGAAATCTCATGATCATTGTTTTATATTCAAATCTCAACTTCCAATCTTCTATCACAATTCATAATTTGCTCAATAAAATCAAAATCAACACCATGATAAATCCAAACGAGCTCATTATTCCTTCTTTATTATTTAGTTTCTTAACTTCTCAATTAATTAAATCTCAATATTTAATTTCAATCTCAATTCATTAAATCTAAATTTAATTTAATTAAAAATTTAACTTAGATCTTTTAATTGAGGATAAGCAACTTATTTATTTTCAATTAGATATTTGGAGGTTTCTAAGTTCATCATAACACATAAGAAAAGATAAAAGTGGGTATTTACTTTTAAAAATCTCTAATTATGCCAAGATGCGTTCTACAATAACAACATGGCATGGAATCTTAGTCTTATCACATGATTGTGTACATAAAAACCAAAACACAACCAATATATATTTTAATAGACTAGAACTATAAAATTAAAAATATAGCCAACATAATTAAATATAAAAATAAAACATATAAATAAATTATATATATATATATATATATATATTATTTAAAATTATTAATTATTTTATTAAGTATAAAGACATCAAAATTTTAAAA
The DNA here is from genome assembly GCA_027924645.1 of Cunninghamia lanceolata. Lineage (NCBI taxonomy): Eukaryota > Viridiplantae > Streptophyta > Pinopsida > Cupressales > Cupressaceae > Cunninghamia > Cunninghamia lanceolata. The sequence goes on along the minus strand of BSBN01002136.1, from coordinate 133,220 downwards.
TATGTATTAATGTTTACAAATAAAATTATTAAAAAAAATATATAAATACATAATATTTACTATACTTTTTAAAATAAAATAAAATAAAAGAATTTCTAAAAAAAAAATTAAAAATTATTTAAAAAATAAAATCATTCTTCATAAATATAAAAATAATTTTTATAGCTAGAAATAAAATAGTTCTAAAATAAAATAAAATAGGTCTTTACCCGTAGCAAAAACTTGTAAACTGTGATTTGATCACAAACACGAAACTAGTGAAAGAACTCAATCTGGTTTGATGGCGACACACCTGTCGATAAAAAATTATGGCCTGCGTTAAGATTATTATTTAGAATTGGAAGATATCTGAGGAATTTCCACAGAAGATAATTTCGAAATTAAAAGAAAAGAGAATTGCCTCAAATAACTGCTGTACGGGACGGTGTGCATGCACTGCAAATCCCTGGAATCTTCTGTAATGAATCTACACCTTACATTGCCCTCTTATTTGAGTCAAAGAAAATTGCACAGCTAGGGAATTACCGGGTAATAATGCAAGCTGTTTTATGTCATGACATGACCTGTGATTGCAATCTACCTATATGGTTTGTAGAAAATTGACGGGCAATCTAAAGTTCCGCCACTCTCCGTGGTGACGGATTTATTGGTAAAACCATGAAAAAGTCCAATACGGCGGCAACTCTGAGACTTTAAAAGGACTAACCTACAGGTTTGGGGTGTATGCGATTAAGGTCTTCCGTCAACCATTATTTAACAACGGTTGGATACTTTTATACAGACGGCTGTTTATGCTACTGGATGTTTAAGGAATATCCCTAGTTATCTGTCTTAAAAAGGATTCAGCTATTTGATCTTATTCTGAGTTAACTTAAAGAATCAATGGCAGGCATATCTGTCGTCGTTGTATTTTACCTCCTCCTCCACCCGTGGCTGTCTGCTCAAGCCCAGACAACCTTCATCTTTCCCAGACTGAGTGGTTTAACCAGTAGAAATTTGTCAAACCTGTATTTGCATGGGAACGCTATAACGAAACCCGATCTTATAGGCATCCGCCTCACCAATCAATCAGAATACATGACTGGTAGTGTTTTATATTCAGAAGCTGTGCGTATGAAAGAGCGCGGGTCCAAGGATGCAACTCTATCATTCAGCACTAGTTTCGTGTTCGCCATAGCTCCATCTTCACAAGATTCGCTAAGCGGAGATGGACTGTCGTTTACCATAATGCCCAACAAAACACGTGAGGGAGGACAAGCAGGTTCATACCTTGGTTTGTTCAATTCAACAAGCGTGGGACAGCCTTACAATCATCTGTTTGCGGTCGAATTCGACACATTTATGAACCCAGATTTCGATGACATCAACGACAATCACGTAGGAGTAGATCTTAACTCTCTCCATTCTGTAGAACCTAAATCTGCAGGTTACTGGGCTGGCAACCAGTTCGTAGACTTAGATCTGAACGGGAGACAGAATATTCAAGCTTGGATTGACTATGATCATCTCCAAGAGCAGCTCAATGTTACCATAGCACTGGCTGGTTCGCTTCGCTCGGAAACACCTCTGATATCTACGAAAAATTTGAGTCTGCCCAGCATTTTCGAGGAAGAAATGTATGTTGGTTTCGTGGCAGCTACCGGAAATTTCTTTCAAGAACATTACATCCTCGCCTGGAGCTTCACTACAAATGGAACGGCACCGGCCTTGAATGCATCTATTCTTCCATTCTTAACAGACACACAATCCAATTCCAATAACCCAAAATCCCGACTAATAGTCGGCGTGACAACAGCTTTCGTTGTTTTCCTACTGCTCGTGGTTGGAATTGTGTGGTTCAAAAGAAAGAAAAACAGAGTCGTAATTGAAGAGTGGGAGTTGGAGTATTGGCCTCACCGAATTAGCTACAAAGACTTAGCTATTGCAACCAAAGGGTTCGGGGAGAAGCACGTCTTAGGATTTGGAGGTTTCGGCAAGGTTTACAAAGGAATTCTTCCTACTAACGGTCTCCAAATTGGGCTGGGCTTAAACAGCACACCCTAAGCTTTGACTTGTTTGGGTGAGGCCCGCTTAACCCGTCCAGCCTCTAGCCCCGCAGGTAACTGCTGCCAGTCGATGTCAAGTGCGGAAGTTTGGTCGATGTCAGCGGTTTAATCAAACGGCTTGATCAAACAGTTTACGGGCACCTTTGAATTCACCGCCACTCCCGCTGCTTTCTTGTTTTGTTTCCCGCCCGTAGCAGAGTTCCCGCCCAGACCGTTTCCGTCCACCGTTTGAGATCGACTGGCATATAAACATATTAATATTCATTTGATCGTATCAACAGACAATTGCACCAGGCTACCAGCAACCGGAGCTTGATCGAGGACATTGTATCGGCATTTTAATCAGACAATGTTCTTTCTTTTGGATTATAATAGGTCAAAATCAGACCATGTTCTTTCTTTTGGATTATGTTTTGATCAGACAATGTATATTAAGCAAACCATATTTGTAACTTTGCATGTAGCGATTTGGTTATCAACTAATGTATTTATATCCTCTGGTTATATCTTATTTGATAATGAACATACTATAGTGTTACTTATGTATACGACCAAAAATCCTCATGTTAGGACACTTAGAGATACGTTCATATCCATTTTGGCACGCCGAGGATGTTAGTGAGGATTGTGAATCAGTTTTCACCTGTCTATTGCTTTTTATGATTTTAATACAGATTCTTTATAATTTTCATAGCTCAAAAGGTATTTCACCGGTGGAAATGTGGTAGAGAAGTTGAAGCTTCCAGCAACGTTTACAAAAGTTGATGATATTCCTACTTCCCAATGCATTTACTTTGACAATCATTGCCCACATTGATATTGGATATCCTTGGGATCTTTACAACTAATCTTGATGATGGGCATAATTGCAATAATTAGACATAACATGTTTCAAATGGTTATTAAACATGTCTTGAATTTCTACCAAGTGTGTTATATAATGTGTGGACATTTTCTAATCAAATGCTAACATTTTTGTTTGTCTGCTAGATGAATGTCAATTGGTCTCGCATCATGGACAAAGTTGTTCAACACCCCCCTAGTGGAAAGTTTTCCTTCAAAGACCTTTCATGGGAGACGTATATCCTTCAAGGCTCACGGTTATTTTCAGCTTGGATTGAGATTGATAGATTGGATGACTTTATCGAGGGAGAAAGTTCAAGCAAATCCTACCCAACCTTCTTTCATAAGAGTCATTCAAAGAAACCCCCTCTTGATTCTGATGCAAAAACCAGGATTAATAGCTTTTTGGAATACAACATGTAAGAATAATTAGTTAACTACAAATGTTCATACTCAATTATAAATTGTAAGAGTGATAGAATCATTGATTAACTACATATGTTAATAGTTTGAAGCTTCTTTATGATTTTCATAGGTATTGGTGTGCATATGGACCAAAGGACTTCAGGAAAAAAGATGCAACACCTTTTGATCCTTCTTCAGTACCCAAATCAGGGAAGGGTAGTAGACTTGGCCGCAAACATATACAATGTGGTTGTACCTGCCATTTTAGCACACAAGTCATGGTTCGTAAGCCAAACCATGTATTAGTATGGTACCACCAGGTTCAGCATGTGGACAAGGAAGGCATACCTTGTCACGGTCAAAGGAATAATGAGTTTTTGGGAACAAGGTCCTTCTTTGCGCCATATATGAGTAAACAATTGCATGGATGGGTAGAGTCATTGTTGTTGCTTGGCATGCCTACAGATGTAGTACATAAAAAACATAAGCAAATGGTGCATGAGAAGATGACCATGTTTTAGGGTCAATCTTCTAGGGATGATTTTCTTACCACGGATGATATTGCAAACATTGATCATAAAATTAAGACATCAAGCTACATGTTTGATGGTAATGATGCTCTTTCGGTGCAACGATGGGTTTTGGTGAACCCCGACAAGTGGTTTGCATATCATGAGTACAATGCCATTGATGTCGATGGAGATGAGCAAATCCCATTTGTTTTGGGAATTCAATTGCCAAAGCAACTTGATTGGATACTTGAATATGGACACAACAACATATTGGCCATGGATTCTACATTTGGTACAAATGCAATGAAGGTATGTTGTTCATTCCTTGATAGAGTCGAATTAAAAATGTTTATGCTCAAATAAAACATAGTATTAATACATTGTACCCTATGTCTTATAATAGTTTCAATTGTATACAATACTTGCATTCGACTTGAAGCATATGGGTGTGCCTGTAGCATGGGTCATTATGTCCAAGTCTTGTGCATATGATATTGTATATTGGATGCACATTCTTCTCCAATGGGTTCACTTAAAGAATATTGAGTGGAGACTAAACGCATTCATGGTGGATGATGCAGGTGCTGAGATCAAAGCTATCAGGTGTTTCATCTTTCATTAAAACCTTGTATTTTTTGTAAATATTTCAATATTATCCCATGGAAGAATATTATATACTAAGTAAAAGTATTCATGATGTAGAGAAGTGTTTCAGTGTGATGTATATCTATGCTCCTGGCATGTCAGATGTGCATGGCTAAAAAACTTGATCGCAAAGGTCAAGGATAATGTAGTTAGGCGAGAGATGTTTGATAGACTTGGATATATCATGCATCGTTCAATAGATGAGGATTCTGTAAGGAATGGGGTTCACATGTTTATTGACGACTTTAAAGATACTCAACCCTTGTTTGTGGAATATTTTAAGGAACGGTGGTTTGACAGATTGAGTATGTGGGCTAGATGTTGCCATACACTAAAGCATGCAGGCTAGGAGACAAATGGTGCCATAGAGTCTTATCACTCACACCTGAAGAGATGATTCTTGAAGATAATCGAGCATGCCGCAAATCATCATGTTGATTGGTTGGTACACCAACTAACAACACATGTTTATGTCTATTATTGGTGGACACAAGTTAGCAAGAAACATGGTTTCTATAGGAACTTTGGTATTGAGAAGATTGAAAACACATCTTGGGTTCGAGCCTTGCAAATTCCAGATAGCCATGTTATGTTCAATGACACTAATGATCGCATAGCATGGGTGACAAGTGAAAGTAATCCTTGTTTTCAATATGATGTGTATAGTTCCTCACCTGATCTATGTATGTGCTCTTGCAACTTTTTAATGCAAGGATACATGTGTAAGCATGTCATCAAGGTGAACTTGATGAGGGAGAGACAACATATATCTAACAACTTGCATGTAGACCTTGATAATCTTGTTGGTACAGTTGCATCTATAGAAGAAGGATGTGCCACCGGTGTCTCAAATCATTTGGTAATTGACAAATATGATTTTTTTGCTCTATTGGTATATCATTCTTTGCAAAACATGTGTTTAAATTGCATCACAATGTCAATGTATGAAACAATTGATGAATTTGATGGGATTGGAGGTAATGAAAATTGCCAACCCTTGGAGGATTATTGTGTGCATACGCAGGTTATGTTATAACCACATTTTGCTCACTCCAATTCTTGTTAGTTTCATTCATAATTTCTAAAACGTGTCTAGTTTTTTGTAGACCATTGACAACAGAGATGGAAATGAAGTTCCAAATAACAAACAAGATTCAGGGAATTTTGACTAGCACATCTAATTTGGAAACACTTACTTTCATTGATAAGTATTTAGAGGACTTGTCAAACAAGGTCAAAAGTAGACACATCTCATCCCAGCTCGGATTAGACCATCCAAGTGTGCATCCATTTCACCCTGTACAAGATAGATTTGGTCACACTCTTCATCGACAAAGAGACTTGATCGAGTGCATGAATGTGAGGAGAAGGCCGAGTATCTCCAACAAAAGACCTATGTTTCCACAAATGCCACAAAATCCTAAGCGTCAAAATTGGTTTGATGATCTTAATAGGGCAAGCAAACGAGACAAGGATCATACTCAATCCAATGAATGTAATTTTGACATGGTTGATGACACTAGGTTTGCAAGCATGCAAGATAATGTAGAAAACACACAAGATTTTATTAAAAACACATAGGATAGTGTCATCACACTTTTTTAGGTAGGTTCTTGCTAAAGGCATGCTATCATGTGTAACTAGCTCATTATCTAGACAAACTAAAATTTTGAACCCTAACCTTGTTAGCATATCTTATATTGAGATGGTCCTGAAGAGATTATGTATAGAGTTAAATTACATAAAATGCATAAAATAAGCAACTATGTATCAATCTATGAAACATTTTTATATTTAGTACTTGGTTTAAAATATATGTTTTGTTCTTGTTGGCCCTATGTGTTCAAAGCCTCTCACAATATTTCAAGATGTATTTTTTGCATTAGTGCTTTGTTGTGGCTCTCTATATACTTGGTGACCATTAATCCTCTCAAACCAATGATTCATTGATTTATTACTCCATTTTCATGGTGCAATCTTATGGTTTCATTTGTAGTTGTATGCAGTCCTATAGATCTCCTAAGTGCTATGATCTTTGGTTTGTCTTGCATCAACCATTAGATTTATTTAGATCCAACAAATCATAAAACTTAATGCTTTCTTTAAACTCTAGAAAATCCCTGAGGTGTGACAACCATTGAACTCTTTGACTCCACTTTTAATCATCCAATCATGTGATGGATTTAAAAATGTTGTTGTAATAGTGTTGATGGGTATGGCAGTGTTTTTAGTTATGTGTGGCAAATGCTTCAACCATAGACATATATAATCTTTGCACTTATTTATCTAAATTGAAATGTTTGCATATTCATGTGCCATCAACCAATGTCAAACACATGTCTAAGCTTCTATGGTAACATGGTTCGCTATGTTCAACCCCTTGATATGTATGGCTTAGCATACATCCTTTTCAAAATGAGAGTGTTGAGTGTAAAGTTGAATGCATGTGTACATACATGCATTGAAAGTGGATATGAAACTCTAATTCTAATATCAAAATATTTCATGTGGAGAAAGGATATGATGAGTAGAATTTACATTACAATCTCTTTGTGAGAATTCATTTTAATAGCATCTCTCCATGTGTCATAATAACCAAAGTACTAGGTAAAAAAAATGTATAGGTATATTTCCTATTACAACATGTGACATAATTCCTCTATCCTTTATCCTTTGATGGACATCCATACCCTATTTGAAACCTTCCTTTTTGGCACAGGCAAGGAGGATGCTAGCAAAGGTTGTGGAGTCCGGCTTTACACTGGCCAATTACATTTTGTTACATCCCCAATTTTGGCTTTGCTTTACTTTTACTTTTACTTGGACATAAGTAAATTCATTATGATATTTAGATTAATGACAAGGAAAAAAATATGGATTATATTGAATGTCATTTATTGAAATTATAGGAATGATTATGTTAATATCGATTTAATAATTGTTTCATGAGATTTGATTTATTAGTTGATTAATTGAATAATGATGCACTGATCACATGTATTGTTTGATGACAAGCGAAACATGATTACAGGTTATCAGATGACTCTCGAAGAAGAGAGAGAGTATCTTTCCAGGAGAGAGATAGAGACCTTGGGATACGAATGGTTTATTTGCCAAACCGAGTTAAAAGTGTTTAACGAAAAAGTGAACCATTGTGTCGTATGAGGTAAGCTTAGTTTGTTAGTTCACTTTTTGAACCTAATCAACAGGTAGTCGATATTGTTTTACAATCATTCTTAGTCATATTAAGTTGTTTAGGTCATTAAATACATTGACGATGTCGTTAAGTTGATTTATGACTATTTACGTTTAACGTAAATATTATGACGTTATTGTCATAAAAGGGTTGTCATATTATTACTAAGTCTTTTGAAATGTTTTAACCCATTCTTAACGTTAAGACTTTATCGTCGAGTTAAGATGTCTTTCTTTGTTGACGGATCGTGATGAGGAGACTAGCTCAACTCAATCATGTTATCCGTAACTTTCATTTTAGTATATTTCTCTTATTGATTAAATCATGAAATCAAATAGAGATAATGTTATTTAAATAATATTTGATTTGGTCGATATATATATATATATATATATATATATATATATATATATATATATATATATATATATATATATATATATATATATATATATGAATGAGTCGAATGAGGAAATACCTTATGATTTAATAGTTTGGTTTTTAGTTGAGCGGCCAAAGGCATCTTTTGAGAAATGCTTTAAATGATAAAAGCATGATGGATCGAACTTAGTCATTAAGAGTAACTGATTGCTTTGGTTAGTTTTGAGAAGTTGGTGGCCTCGTATAGGAGGAGTGGCGGATGACTCCACCACTATCGCTGATCTCCTCAAATGATGTATCCATCATTAACATTTGTCTATGTTTACTCATTTTTAGCTAAGTTGAAGTCGAACCGTTGGTCTTTACCATTGGATTTGTTATGAGTTTTGATAACTATCTTGGAGTGGGAGAAAACAGATAGAATGACTCTTTATGAGTCTGTTTTAAGCTCTTAAAATCCATGACTTGGCTTATTGATGGGATATATCGAGTAAGTGTTTAAGTTTTTGTAGAGAGAGAGGTCAAAAGGGAAGGTAGAAGAGAGTTCGCGGCGGGCAGTGAGGAAGCTGGTAAAGTTAAGTATAGTGTGGTCGTCAGAGACGAACACAGTAGCTTATCACTGGTCTATATACTTAGTAAGCCGACACTTTTAGGTAGACATTCTTGTATGTTGTTTTATTAGACAAAGATAAACATATTGAATATTTGATATGAGTAATCGTTATCTAAGTTTGGTTCTTCTGTTAGTGTTAAATATAAGCTATGTTATAGACCGTTTGTGTCAACTTTATTACTATCATTGTGACTAATTGTCTGAGTCGATGGTAAAGGTGAGTTTAGTATATCTGAGAAGCGTCGTTTAGCCGGTTATGGGCCGATGCTAACTCTGGCAATGTATTTAGTTTTGAATAATCACAGTGAGTCAATAATACAGCTATCTTTCACCGATAGGAAGACTCTTCTATTGTTTAGTTTATTATAATCAAATTTTCTTAGAAACAATTATAGTCTTCTATCAATTAAAAAAACAATCGCACAGTGAGAAGAGTAATCTTTAGGACTAAGTTGACTATTCTTATCATAGGTGAAATATGTATGGAATTCTTATGAGAATAGTGTAAGGGATTTCATTAGTAAAACTCTCCATTGAAGAGTAATACAGAATAGTGTATTAGTGAAGTCAATGGTATTGAAACCAATCATGTTTTTTTTTCTGTGTTTTGTCTAAATGGTATCTTATCCAAGGAACTAGATTCATGGAGAACAATGGTGACTACGAGGTATCCTTTGAAACGATAGAATAACTATTGATAGTTAGTTGAACAGGATATTGAGTCAAAGTTCTTCTCCTATCTAAACTAGAACCATGATGAGTTCGGTCACTAGTACACCAATATGTAGAAATAGACCAAGTCTATATAGAATAAACTTGTATAAAGCATATAAGGGTATAAATGTGTAGTGATGAGCATAGGCTTCATGTATGGTTGAATTGATTAGGTACTCATATTCTTGTTGAGTAGAGGATAATACCTTAGCAATATATATTATAAACCTAGTTATGTTTGGGTTAAACCAAAGGTCTTTTCTAAATCTTTCATGATAATGATAAAGTAGAAATGTTATAGTACTTAATGGTTATTTAAATACCCTAGAGTCAATTTGGACCAAATGAGGGTTAATGTCATTTAGACTTAACTAAGTCTAAGTAGACTATTATCAAGTCATGATGATTTAACCAATTATGTATAGATAGTCAGAGTGAATAAACTGCATGAATATGACATTATCCAAGTCGAGTAGGGGTGGGTGAACATAACGACTACGTTCATATGAACGTTATTTATAGTTAAAAACTTTGGCCAAAGTAAAGCATTTTTTTTCTGCATGCATTGTCGGTTCACTGTATTCGGATTACTCAACATATTGGAAATCATACTTAGCTAGAGGGTATCTAGGGTTGTATGATTGATAGAGTTAGTAGAATACAATACTATGTACTCGGATAAGGCAAATAACCACTGGTCACCTATGGTCTATATTCCTCGTGAAGGGTAGGGCTACTTCCTATGTGGAAGATGTGTGGGAGACCGCCGGTTTGTGGATGGAGGTAAATCACTAGAAAGATGCTTTCTCTCCAAGCAGGAAACATGCTAGGACTTGTGATAAAGATGTCGAATATTCAGAGGCAGTAAATATTCCAAATTTTTTATATTGTAATTGATTTACTTTTGTAAACAATTGTACTTGTAATGAACAATATAGTTTATTGTATTTGTATTGAGAAATCTTATTATTGTAGTTACTTTATTTGATATTGAATAAAAGAAAAATTCTCTCTATCTCATTTTGTTTACCTTGTTAAAATTACTTCATGGTAAATTTTTCGATTTTATTATGTCTATAGAAACTGGATGTTACACATTTGCTTGAAAGTTTCTAAAGCCTTTTCAACAAATCCATTTTGTGTTTATCTTGCAATCAGGGCATTCCATGAGAACAAATTTCTTTGAGGCATTCTATCAGATAGTTCATGTGACTTGTCTATGCTTCCACAGTATGGATATCTTGCCATCATGGCATTCCATGAGATGACATCTCTTTGAGGCATTCTGTCAAACACTTCACGTGCCTCATCTATGTTTCCACATTTTGCATGCATTTACAACATTTGACAAATTCTTGTATCTTTTATCATGTGATGGATTTCCATACCATGCTTGAAACCTCCCATTTTGGCACAGGCAGGGAGGATGTTGGCAAAGGTTGTGGAATTTGGATTTATACCTGCCAATTGCATTTGGTTGAAAGTTTCTAAAGCCTTTTCAACAAATCCATTTTGTGCATATCCTGCAATCAGGGCATTCCATGAGAACACATTTCTTTGAGGCATTATGTCAGACAGGGTTCATGTGCCTTGTCTATGCTTCGACATTTTGGATATATTGCCATCATGGCATTCCATGAGATGACATTTCTTTGAGGCAGTCTGTTAAACAGTTCAATTGCCTTGTCTATGCTTCCACATTTTGCATACATGTCTACTTGGGCAGTTACAACCACAACATTTGACAAAATTCTTTTACTCTTTATCATGTGATGGATGTCCATACCCTGTTCGAAACCTCCCATTTTGGCACAGACAGGGAGGATGCTGGCAAAGGTTATGGAGTCTGGATTTACACCTGCTAATTACATTTTCTTAGGTTCTAAAGCCTTTTCAACAAATCCATTTTGTGCATATCCTGCAATGAGGGCATTCCATAAGAACACATCTTTGAAGCATTCTGTCAGATAGTTCACATGCCTTGTCTATGCTTCAACATTTTGGATATCTTGCTATTATGGTATTCTATGAGATGACATCTCTTTGAGTCATTCTGCCAAACAGTTCATGTGCCTTGTCTATGATTCCACATTTTGTATACATGTCTACCTGGGTAATTACAGCCACAACATTTGACAAAATTCTTTAATCCTTTATCATGTGATAGCATACCCTGTTCGAAACCTCCCATTTTAAAACATGCAGGGAGGATGCTAGGAAAGGTTGCAGAGTTTGGATTTACACCTGCCAATTGCATTTGCTTGAAAGTTTCTAAATCCTTTTCAACAAACCCATTTTGTACATATACTGCAGTCATAGCATTCCATGAGACCACATTTCTTTGAGGCATCTGGTCAAACAGTTCAGGCACCTTGTCTATGCTTCCACATTTTGCATACATGTCTACCAGGGCAGTTACAGTTACAACATCTGACAATATTCCTCTATCCTTTATCCTGTGATGGATGCCCATACCCTGTTCCAAAGCTCCGTTTTTGACACAGGCAGGGAGGATGCTGGCAAAGGTTGTGGAGTTTGGATTTACACCTGCCAATTGCATTTTCTTGAAAGTTTGTAAAGCCTTTTCAACAAACCCATTTTGTGCATATACTACAGTCATAGCATTCCATGCGACCACATTTCTCTGAGGCATCTGGTCAAACAGTTCAGGGCCCTTGTCTATGCTTCCACATTTTGCATACATGTCTACCAGGGCAGTTACAGTTATAACATCTAACAATATTCCTCCATCCTTTATCTTTTGATGGATGCCCATACCCTGTTCCAAAGCTCCCTTTTTGGCACAGGCAGGGGGGATACTGGCAATGGTTGCGAGAGTCTGGCTTTACACCTGCCAATTGCATTTGCTTGAAAATTTTTAAAGCCTTTTCAACAAACGCATTTTGTGCATATCCTGCAATCGTAGCATTCCATGAGACCACGCTTCATTGAGGCATCCGATCAAACAGTACATGTGCCTTGTCTATGCTTCCACATTTTTACAGCTACAACAACTGCTGTGTTTGAATCCTTTATCTTGGATGTCCATACCCTGTTCGAAACCTCCCATTTTTGCACAGGCTGGAAGTACGCCGCAAAAGCAAGCCTTAAAGGATGGAGACCTGTTTGTTGCATATGGTGAAACAGGGTGACTGCCTCGTGAGGACATCCATGTCTTCTAAGTGGATTTGAAATGAAACAGGCGGGAGTGGATTTAAATTGAAACTGGCGGCGGTTAGTTTAATAAGCTGCTAAAACTGCTAACTGTGGCGGTTGTTTATTAAGCCGCCAAGAGCCGCTGACATCGACCAAACTTCCGCTCTTGACATCGACTGGCAGCAGTTACCTGCGGGGTTAGAGGCCGGACGGGTTAAGCGGGCCCCACCCAAGCAAGTCAAAGCTTAGGGTGTGCTGTTTAAGCCCAGGAAATCTATCTTTCGAGAGACCAGTGAAGGAGTGAAGGAATTCATAGCAGAGATTTCAAGTCTCGGTCGTCTCCAGCACCGGAATCTAGTGCAAATCAGAGGCTACTGCAGGCGGGGACAAAAGTTTTTCATAGTGTATGACTTCATGGTAAATGGAAGCCTGGATAAGATGATATTTGGGAATCCTTCTCGAGTTCTAGGATGGGTTCAAAGGTACGCAATTCTAAGGGACGTGGGTGCAGGATTGCTGTATCTTCACGAAGGATGGGAGCAAAGGGTGGTGCACAGAGACATCAAGTCTTCCAACGTTTTGTTGGACTCGGAGTTTCATGGAAAGCTGGGAGATTTTGGGCTTGCTCGGTTATACAGACATGATGAGAACTCCCAAACCACTCGTGTGGCCGGAACGCCTGGCTACATCGCTCCAGAATTGGTATCCACAGGAAAGGCCACTACCAGCACGGATGTATTCAGCTTTGGCGTTTTGATGTTGGAGGTTGCATGTGGAAGGCGCCCTGTAGACAATTCTTTCGATGCTTCTCAACAACAATAAGCTCGTGGATGCCGCCGATCCAAAGCTTGATGGTGATTTTGTTAAAGATGAGATGGAGACAGTGCTCAAATTGGGACTCTTTTGTTCTAATCCTCAACCAGAAGCAAGACCTACTATGAGACAAGTGGTTCAAATACTTGAAGGTGAAGTCTCCCTTGCGGCCTCTGCTCTTCCTCTTTCATTTGTGATGAGTGAATCAGACCGCATAGAGGAATCTTCAGATGCTTTCTGTTCCAACTCCTTCAAGGTGCCTGCCATTGATACATGAATCGAGGGCATTCTGTTTTGCCTTTACTTTTGTCACCAGGTAGCTTTTTTGCTGCAAAAAATGTTTTAAAATTATTCTAGTTAGCCATGAGGCTGTCTGATCTACACTAATTTATTATCAGACTTGAATATTGGATTTATTTTTCAGACTTGAATATATTATCTTTGCCTTCTAGTTGCAACTTCTGCTTCTGTGTCTGGTTTTGGATTAGAATTAGAAATATATTTTTTAATTTGATACCTGAAAATGTTCAAAAGATAATTGTGTCCTGAAATGGTAGTCTCCTAAAATGAATTATGTAGACGTTGTCTTAAAAAGGCATTTTTATATGGCACCTCTGCCATTTTCATGGCACGGACGTTTTAAAAAGTATTTTTCTTTAGGAGTGTGTTTTTGTTTCAGCACATGGATGCTCTGCTAAATAAGAAGTGACAAAAGTTGTGAAGATTGTAATCTGTTACCTGTTAGTTATTTATATCTGTCAGAAGAAAAGCCAAAAAAAGGGTAAATTTGTCAGCTCGGCAACACAGACCATATCTACCATCACAGTCCACCACTGCCCATTATGCTACTTTTGTTCTATAATAAATATGAATCTAATCCTTTTAAAGGGGCAGTACAGTTACGTTTGAATCAGTCAGTCTAAACTATCTAATATTTGTTTAATATAATAATATATTAGCCAAAAAGTTCGCTCTAATGGGACCTTGGAGTTCAAGATTGGAAATGTGGGTAGGTGAATAAAAACACTCTGTCGGGTAGTTTTTAAAGGTATTGTGTATAGCTTCTGGAAGTGACTGTGTGTTGCTTTTTTTGGATTGACATTTCGGATCACACTCCGTGATCCATCATCAGGTTGTAAAGAAGAGAAAGAGTCAAATTGTAAAATTGTCAAATTGTAAACAAACAAGTATATTTGAAAGGCGTTGTTGCAACTAGATAAAGTTACCGAGCTAAGCTCTAATTTACAAACCAAAAAGATAAAACAAAGACACTAAGTAGGAGAGTTATACCACTAGGGGATGCATGGGTCATGGTCATCTAGTTTTTCTCATATATCAGTAGACTCTGGGCCATCAAGAACCCGATCCTAACGAGAAAGCATAGTTGTCTTCATTTTCTTCCTTTGAAGATGGTTGAGCATCAAAATAGGAGAAATGGCCATTACAAAGTGAAGAAACTTCCCAGAGTCTGGCCATCTAGAAGGAAACCACTACAATATAGAAATCTGAAATAAATTGGTAAATTATCTAAAATATAAACTGTAGAATATCAATGGAGATGTGATTTAGCAACAAAGAAATCGGCAATATTCAAAAGCCATGCACATGACACAAAGATTTACGTGAAGAAAACCCTTTCGGGTGAAAAACTCCACCAGAAAAAGAGGGCAAATTTGTATTATCTACAAGGAGATTACAATACATCAATTTCCTTCAATTTTGTATCCAATCTAACTATACCTGTGTACCTGTAAACAAACAACTCTCAAATAAAATGCACTTTGAAGCTTCTATTGAAATAATAATAAAGCTCTCAGAGAAAATGGTGCTCAATATCTAGCAAAATTGAACACCCACTTTGTGTGGCTAAAGATTCTGGCAATAAATGCGTTATGACATTTGTCATAACCACTTCCTCAAATAGTGCACCCAAATTTGACCCAAACTCATGCCCCACCTCTAGGAATTCAACAACTGGGTAATAATAGCCTCTTACATGTTGTCAAAAGATGCTCTATCATAGTTTGTCATAACTGCCCAAAATTAATTGATTTTCTTACAACACGTAAGATACAATCTAGGAGATTCTCTTAAAATTGTTATAAAATCAATTAATGAACTTTGACCCCCTATTTCACTTGTTTACTATCCTAGGATAAAAATAAATAAATATTACAAGTCACCGTAATTAAATAATTACTAAGGTTAGTGGATTCTACTTCCCTTATGTTTGCATTTACAATTATAATAGTAGGAGTAATTAAACTAATTGGATTTACAAGGTTGATGACACCTTAATCCTAATGTTATCCCACTTGACATCATACATTGTAAATATAGTTTGGCACATGTTAGTGTGGTACAAGGACATGGTTTGATTTGTAGGTTCTCTCTTTCCCAGTATATTGTCTTCTTCTTGAAGGTTCTTATGTTTATGGAGTTGAGGTTTTCAATGGAGTCAAGCACTATTGTTTATACTTCATTGTTTTTTAGCAATAATTTGGTAGCTTCTTGATCTCTTTCTTCATTGTTTTGGAGGACTTGGGAGAGTTATTTGGATTGGTAATGAGAGATACATTTTGCATATCATTGTATGCTTCTTTGACACTATGATAGAGGAGTTAGCCACATCCTCTATGTGAAGTGCTATAGAAAGACTTGTTAATTCCGTGATCTTGTTTTCAGTTTTGACATTATCCAAGTAGTGGGAGTTCCAGAAGGCATATGTGTTCTATATGAGAGTGGTCACTCTCTTGGACTAGTTTCACTTTACTATAGTGAGTTACTTCAAAGGGTTTTTTATCACACGTCTATATTGTGTTGTTACCTTGGAGTCTTCTTTTCCAAGATGGTGGATATATAGGGAATTGTTTGTAAATTTGGGTTGTTATGTTGATAGCATGAAGTTCTATTTATGATAGTTTGTTTACCCTAGTTTGAGGTATGGATAATTTGGATGACCTAGCAACTTGTTATGGTTGCTATTCCAACTCTAGTATGAGTGTGACAGTCACTCAAGGTCATTTGTTATCATTTGAATTTAATATTTGTGTTCATGTATATATTGGTGCAGGTTTCAATGATAGTTGATATGTTTTCACCTTGGCATGTTCCTTGTCCTATCATGGGTGACATGATGTGAAGAGTTCTTTCTTGAGATGGTGGTTATCTTGGTTTCTTTTGCAAGTATCTTGTTGGAGCGTAAAAGCATGTTAAAGAATCAATGGTACATGGTTAGCTAAGGGATATTTTTCCCTTGTTGGTTATTTCTATGGATATGTATTTACAACATATGATTCCAAGTGGGAGAATGTTAGGAGTAAAGTGCCATCAACCTTGTAAATCCAAGATTTCAACGCAATAAATGACATGAAAATTAGAGTTCATAGGCCCAAGTTATGAAGGTTTTTGTGAAAGGGGTGCTGTAGAAAACTTAAAAATTTTAAAAATTTATTATAAATAGTAATTTTTTTTTCAAATTTACTATAAATAGTATTTTTTTTCAAATTTACTATAAATAGTAATTTTTTTTCAAATTTACTATTCATTTGAATTAAAACCTAATTTGAAAATTTTTGAGCCCTAGAGTGATTTAGAGAGCCAAAATGCCATGCAAATGAGCTTACCGACTGCCAGGATTGGACACCCTAAGGGAGCACATCGAGTAGGGAGTCACCATGCTGAGGACTTGAGTAAAAATTTAGATTTTTAGATGCTAATTTTCTCATTTCTCATTCTGAATGAGGCTTATGTAGAGTGTTGGCATCCCATTCACGTGCTAGAGTCTATCAAGTGCATTAGCATATGTCTGGTGCGCTCGGGTCCTTCAGGCATGATAACATCCAACAATATGCACAAATACAAGATGAAGCATCCAAAAAAAGCATATGTATAGAATGAACAAAGAAATGATTGGATCCTATTGCTTGAAGCATAACAATGATGAATGACCATTCTATGTGATCATAGGCTTTAGCAAAATTAAATCTGATAAAAAAACTTGCTACTATGAATGATGAGCCCATTCCATGCTTTCCCAAACAACATAATATTATCCAAAATAAATGTGGATTTGATAAAACTAGTTTGTTCAAGTCAAATCATTTGTGGAAGATGTCTCAATTTCAAAGCAAGGGCCTTGGTGATGATCTTATAGGAGACATTTTAAGCAAAGTGATTAGCCGCCAATTGCAAATATCGTTCAAATCACTAGACTTAGGTATGAACCTAATGTTTCCTTTGTTAATAATGTTTCCTAAAGAATTATAATGAAAAGCTTCAAGATAAACCCTATGAAGATCTTCTCCAATCCATCCCTACATTGCCTTGTAAAATTCAAAAGGAAAACCATCACATCTTAGAGCTTTATCATTGGCCATGGTGAAGATAGCTTCATGGAGGTCAGCAATGGAGAACAATTGATCATAGAAAACACACTGAGTTGAAGAAATCCTATAAGGGACGACCTTGAGGCACTCTTGCAAGGTGTAATCACGTTCAAGAAAATTCTCTTAAGCTTTGAAAACCTGCTCATAATGGTGAACAAAATCTTGAAAAATATCCAAGAGCTCCTTTAGAAAATGGTGGCCATCATTGATTTGTTTTATTTCTTGGGAAGTATGATGAGCATGAAGAGATTGAAATGATTCTTTGGAATTTTGATCCCCAATTTTAAGCCAGTACATCCAAGGCTTAATCTTAGTACATCTAGTTGTATGATTATTGGCAATCTAATTTTGGTGATGAAACTCAACCACCTGCAATTGAAGAGTAGGAGCAAAGGGGTTTGATTTAAGTGCAACAATGGCTTGGTGGATCTTTGAAGTGGTGGCCTCATAGGAGTGACGATGAAAACAAGTCAGCGGGTTGCCATAGATGTGAAGAAAGTGGGAGATGCATTTGATGGCACTGTTCCACCATTCAATCCAACCTATCTTTTGAGTGGGTCTCGACTCAAGATTCCACACATGTCAGATATGAGCCAACATGGGTTGATGAGTTTACAAAGAGATATTGAGAAAAACTATGTCTCCTTAGTCATGGGATGAGCTAGTTGCCATTCAATATGAAACCAAATAGGTGAATGGTCAAATAAAAGAGTATTTGGCAAAGGCACCATTGGAAGATGAAAACAACTGGCAAAGGAAAGAGGATTCGGTGTAGAGAGCATAGCATGATCTAGCATTTATAAACTCTATCAAATTCGGACCTGAAATTGCTCCATGTAAACTAGTGGGAATGATTATGATGACAACCTATATTAGGATAAAAAAATCCTAATTTATCATGCATGTAATACCAGGCCTCCTTTTTTGCAGTTATCTAGCACATGGGAAGTGAATTGTCTTTATCATAAGCCAACTTAACCATATTAAAATCATTGCATAGAACCCAAGTGGTGGTGGGCATTGAATCAGTGATCTAGTGCCACAAGGAAGATCTTTTAATAACATCATTGGAAGAATAAACATTAATAATACCAAAAGAATAATTATTAGTATTGAAGAGGATCCATAATGCCTAGTTGGTTGGGTCACATCCATGATCAACAAGATGTAAATGCCACCTAGGAGAGAGAAAGGTGAGAACTCCATGATCCATGTCATGATTGTTATACCAAAAAGAACAATCTATCCAAATAACACGAAAAGCAACACAAAGCAAAAAAATGAACGATCTTAGCTTCTTGCAGATAAAGAATATCCAAATCTATAAATCGCTGACATGAAGTAGATCTCTCACAATATACTTTATGGGGAGATCAGTAAGACCTTGAACATTCCAGGAAAGGAAATTCATTGGTGAGAATCAAGAGGTATATCATCACTATATCTAACTCCATAAGATAAGAATAATGGTTCTACAAAAAATCATCTCAAGAAAAACTACCCAATTGAATGTTGGGAAAACTAACCCTTCTTTTCTCTGAAGTAATTTCCCCTTCTTCCAAATGCCTAGGTGGATTGCAAGACCTTCGTAGACCCACTTATGAAGAAGAAGTATGAGCAACCACCTCCAACTGAGGCATTCTGGAATATTTAGGCCAACTGGATGACTCTCCTATGAGAGGAGCCACCTCTTTCCCCTTATCTTAAGGGTTTGAAGGGGCACCATGTGATGGCTTTATTGCTTGGTTGCCATTATTAGCTGAGGGCTTGGTTTGAGCTCTACCATTGCTAGAGTTACAATTGTTTTTATGGTTTTCTACAATTATTTTTACGGTTTTCTACTATAGTCCACTCTTCATCATTTTTAGAAAAGGGAGATTTAGAGGATCAAGGGGAAGACTTATTACAAGGAGAAGCCAAGAGATAATCCTTGATCTTGTGGTCAAAGGATTGACACTTGAAACAAGTGTTCGAAAAATTTAGATAGAGGACATGTTGGATATGATGCATTTGACCAATTTGAATATCTACAGTGTCTTTCAAATCCTTGGATAGGTTATTATCGACACAAATTTGAGGGTGATTCGAGAAAAATCTATTAGGCTTAACACAAACAACTTTTCCAAGCGAGATAACAATTGTGGTAAACAAATTCCAACATGGCAAGGGTAACTTGGGAAACTCAACTCAAACTGAAACATGAAGGGCTCTTTCATTGGAGACCGCAAAGTCTTGAGTCCAAGGTTGAAAAACCAAAAGAGACACATGGACAAACCAGGGGCCATGACTGAGAATGGCCTTCACATGATTGGCTTCTACAAAAAAAAATAGAAAGAAACATTTAATAAGGTTTTGAATGGCATCTAGCCAGACCCCATCCAAGACCCAAGCCTTATTGACCCATTCTTGAAGCATACTTTTAGGGGGAACCTTCCCAAAAGAACAACCTATCAAAGTAAAATGCTCAAGCCATTTATAGGCACTATCAAACTTCGGGATGGGCAAAACCACATCTAGAGAGGAATAAAATCATTTGCATACCTTGTGAAACACCTTAGAGACAAATTTTTGGAGTCGCTTGTTTGGAGGAGCCATTGCCAAAAGCCGTCAAAACACTAGTACAAACTACTGAGTAGAGATAGTTTGAGGCCATAAAAGGCTAGTTAAACAAGCCCATAATAAAATGTGATAGACTAAAGATCATGCGTTGATGATGCAATATGACTTCAGAGGGACAAAACACAAGGAGACACCAAAACCCTAGCAGAGCACAAAATATTAATGCTTACAAATGAAATTATTAAAAAATATTATAGTATATAATTCACTACACTTTTCAAAGAAAAAACAAAACAAAAAAATTACTTGATGGTTTTTCTAAAAATAAAATTAAAAATTATTTACAAAAATAAAATCACTTTTCAAATAAAAATAAAGTAAACAATGTAGATAAAATAAAACAATTCTTAAATAGAAATTTATGTATACTTTGTATATAATAAATAAAATTTATGTAACCTGTGATTTGATTTTCCGTCTCAAACACGAAACTAGGAAAAGAGGGTGGGTACATACCGTCAAATTCAAGGCTTGAATTGAAAGAAACTCAACCTGATTTGATGGCGACACTTACCCGTCAATAAAGAATTATGTCCTGCGTTAAGATTATTATTTAACTCAGGAATTCAACAGAAGATAATTTCGAAATTAAAACAAAAAAGAATTGCATAAAATAAGTGCTGTACGGGACGGTGTACATGCACTCCAAGCTCTCTCTGGAATCTTCTGTGATGAATTGCCCTGTTATTTGAGCCCCTTAAGTTTAGTGAACGCCAAAGAAAAATGCACAGCTACAGATTTACCGGTTAATATTGCAAGCGCTTTTATGTTATCACATGACCTGTGGATGCAATCTAAGTTTATATGGCTGCACAAAAATTGATGGGTAATCTAAAGTTCCGCCACTCTCCATGGTGACGGATTTATGTTAGAATTAACAGCAATTCAAAGTATTGGTAAAACCATGAAAAAGTCCAATACGGCGGCAACTCTCAGACTTCAAAAGATTTGGGGTGTATGCAATTAAGGTCTTCCGTCGACCATTAGTTTACAACTGTTGGAGACGTTTACACAGCCGACTGTTTATGCTATTGGATGTTTAAGGAATATCTCTAGTTATCGGTCTTTAATGGAAATGGAAATGGATTCTTTTATAGTCTACAATGTTTAGTTTACAGGTGGCTTATAATATATGAGACTGCCTCATACTCCCAGTAGTTACCTAACTGTACTTCAAATATGAAGCATACATACCCTACCCCTACAGGACTTGAACTTGTGACCTCTCTTTTAAAAGGGTTAAACTGGTGACCTCTCTTTTAAAAGGATTAACCTATTTGATCTTATTCTGAGTTAGTAAATAATCAATGGCAGGCATACCTGTCATCGTTGTATTTTACCTCTTCCTACACATGTGGCTGTATGTTCAAGCCCAAACAACCTTCGTCTTTCCCAGATTCAGTGGTTTAACCAGTAGAAATTTGTCAAACCTGTATTTGCATGGGAACGCTATAACGAAACCCGATCTTATAGGCATCCGCCTCACCAATAATTCAGAATACATGACGGGCAGTGTTTTATATTCAGAAGCTGTGCGTATGAAAGAGCGCGGGTCCAAGAATGCAACTCTATCATTCAGCACTAGTTTCGTATTCGCCATGGCTCCACCTTCACAAGATTCCCAAAGCGGTGATGGACTGGTGTTTACCATAATGCCAAACAAAACACACGAGGGCGGGTTACCAGGTTCATACCTTGGTTTGTTCAATTTAACAAGCATGGGGCAACCTTACAATCATCTGTTTGCGGTCGAATTCGACACATTCAGGAACCCAGAATTCGAGGACATCGACAACAATCACGTAGGAGTAGATCTAAACTCTCTCCATTCTGTAGAATCTAAATCTGCAGGTTACTGGGCTGGAAACCAGTTCCTACAATTAGATCTCAACGGGAGACAGAATATTCAAGCTTGGATTGACTATGATCATCTCCAAGAGCAGCTCAATGTTACCATAGCACTGGCTGGTTCGCTTCGCCCGGAAACGCCTCTGATATCTACAAAAAATTTGAGTCTGTCCAGCATTCTCGAGGAAGAAATGTATGTTGGTTTCGTGGCAGATACCGGAAAATTGTTTCAAGAACATTACGTCCTCGCCTGGAGCTTCACTACAAATGGAACGGCACCGGCCTTGAATGCATCTATTCTTCCATTCTTGATAGACACAGAATCCAATTCCAATAACCCCAAATCCCGACTAATAGTCGGCGTAACAACAGCTTTCGTTGTTTTCCTACTGCTCGTGGTTGGAATTGTGTGGTTTACAAGAAAAAAAAACAGAGACGTAATTGAAGAGTGGGAGTTGGAGTATTGGCCTCACCGAATTAGCTACAAAGACTTAGCTATCGCAACCAAAAGGTTCAGAGAGAAG
This sequence comes from Cunninghamia lanceolata, assembly GCA_027924645.1. NCBI lineage: Eukaryota > Viridiplantae > Streptophyta > Pinopsida > Cupressales > Cupressaceae > Cunninghamia > Cunninghamia lanceolata. The sequence goes on along the minus strand of BSBN01002136.1, from coordinate 110,518 downwards.
CAAGTCTTAGGATTTGGAGGTTGCGGCAAGGTTTACAAAGGAATCCTTCCTATTAACGGCCTCCAAGTTGCTGTGAAATCCATCTTTCGAGAGACCAGTGAAGGAGTGAAGGAATTCATAGCAGAGATTTCAAGTCTCGGTCGTCTCCAGCACCGGAATCTAGTGCAAATCAGAGGCTACTGCAGGCGGGGGCAAAAGTTTTTCATAGTGTATGACTTCATGCCTGGATAAGATGATATTTAGGAATCCTTCTCGAGTTCTAGGATGGGGTCAAAGGTACGCAATTCTGAGGGACGTGGGTGCAGGATTGCTGTATCTTCACGAAGGATGGGAACAAAAAGTGGTGCACAGAGACATCAAGTCTTCCAACGTTTTGTTGGACTCGGAGCTTCATGCAAAGGTGGGGGATTTTGGGCTTGCTCGTCTGTACAGGCATGATGAGAATTCCCAAACCACTCGTGTGGCCGGAACGCCTGGCTACATCGCTCCAGAATTGGTATCCACAGGAAAGGCCACTACCAGCACGGATGTATTCAGCTTTGGCGTTTTGATGTTGGAGGTTGCGTGTGGAAGGCGCCCTGTAGACTTTTTTCTCGATGCTTCTCAACTAATTTTGTTGGATTGGGTGAGGGAGCTGCATGCCAATAACAGGCTCGTGGATGCCGCCGATCCAAAGCTTGATGGTGATTTTGATAAAGATGAGATGAAAACAGTGCTCAAATTGGGACTCATATGTTGTAATCCTCAATCGGAAGCAAGACCTGCTATGAGACAAGTGGTTCAAATACTTGAAGGTGAAGTCTCCCTTGCGGCCTCTGCTCTTCCTCTTTCATTTGAGATGAGTGAATCAGGTCCCACAGAGGAGCCTTCAGATGCTCTCTGTTTCGAGTCCTTGGAGGCGCCCTTGAATGGAAGCTCGTTTTAGAAGATGTTGAAGCGTTAGTCGCCTGCCATTGATACATGAATCGAGGGTACTCTGTTTTGTTACTAGGTAGCTTTTCTTGCTGCAACAAGTGTTTTCAAGTTATTCTAGTTAGTCATGAGACTGTGTGATCTACACTAATATGTAGAATGTTGGATTTATTTTTCAGACTTGAATATATTATCTTTGCCTTCTAATTGCAACTTCTGTATCTGGTTTTGGATAAGAAATAGAAATATTCATTTGTATTTGATACCTAGTGCAAATGTACACAAGATAATTGTGTGCTGAAATAATAGTCCCCTAAAATGCATGAGGTAAAATACCCATGTTTATGCCCACAAGTTGTCGACTTAAGAACGCATTTTTATATGGCAGGGAGGTTTAAGAAAAAAATTAATTTCTAGGAGTGTGTTTTGGTTTCAGCATATAGATGCTCTGCTAAATAAGAAGGGGAAAAAGTTGTGATGCTTGCAATTTGTTACATGTTAGTTATTTATGTCTCTTAGAAAAACCAAAAAAAAAACAAAAGAGGGTAAATTTGTCTGCTCAGCAGCACAGACCATATCTACAATCACAGTCCACCACTGACCATTATTTTTACATACTATTTCTGTTGTCTACTTCTATAAGTCAAAGGGGCAGTTCAATTACGTTTGATTCAGTCAATCTAAACTATCAATCTTTGTTTAACATGGTATCATAACAGTTGTGAATGGGCTGTTGGTGTTCCTTAAGCCAAGAGTGGTGAGTTGAAGTAGATTTAGTCAGCAAATATTTGTGAAGTATTGTGCAGAAGCAGTGAAGACATTGCTTGATTTGTTGAATGCTTTTGAAGGCTGAAAATGACGATAGGGTGTTAAATGTTCTGGCCTGAAATTGTGTGTTTGCCGAGTTGAAGTAAAATTTATTTATACATATGTATGATAGATATATATTGCTAAGAAGATAAAAAATTTAGAAATACTATTTTAAATAATAAGAATATATTAGCCAAAATGTTCGCTCTAAGGATGCCTTGCAATTCAAGATTAGAAACAAGGGTTAATGTATAATGATTGAATGGTTGAATTTTTTATGAATAAGTTTTTTATATTATTGTATAAAAAGAACATTTCATATATGTTTGTAATATGGGTGAAAGAGCTCTCATTCCAAAATCATGAGGTTCAGTTGGAATTCATAAATCAATGAAATAAAATAAAGTTGTTAAGAAGTAAGAACTATACCACTAGGAGTTGAACGGGGTTCATAATTATGCAGTTTTCTCATACATCAGTGAGGTATGGGACATCAAGAACAAGCTCTCAGCTAGTAATCATATCCTCTCTATTTTTCCATTTTCTTCCTCTGAAAAAGGCTAAATATCACGAATAGGTGAAATCACCAATACAAAGTGAGAAAACTTGCTACAATCCAGCCATCCAAGAACAAGCTCCCAACCACTAATCACATCCTCTCCATTTTTCCATTTTCTTCCTCTGAAAAAGGTTACATATCACGAATAGGAGAAATCACCAATACAAAGTGAGAAAACTTGCTACAGTCCAACCATCCAAGAACAAGCTCCCAACGAGTAATCACATCCTCTCCATTTTAACATTTTCTTCCTCTGAAAAAGGCTAAATATCACGAATAGGAGAAATCACCAATACAAAATGAGAAAACTTGCTACAGCCCAGTCATCCAAAAACCTCTTGATCATAATGTTGAAGAAGGGCTGAAAGTGGGTGGAAAGACTAAAACCAGCCATAGACCAACCCCTAAATCTATTTGATTGATTTTTCCTTTTTTTTTTAATGGAGATCATCCATAAGTTTGTTTTTCTACCCAATATGAGAGCATGAACCTTAGGCTCTTCGGTTAAGAGACAAGGACTGGGGTATCCACCAAATTCGCTTGGGGCACATCCCAACCTCATCCCTTATGGTGTCAGGCCTTGCACTCAGGTGGACTCAGTCATAACCTTTCAACTTCATCAGTAGACCAAAGGCCCTACTTGATTGATCTTGAATTAACAAGTGCATGGGTAAATCATTACACGGACATTATATTACAATCATATGCGACAACTCACTTGGCATATATAATATGTATATATATGAGGCTATTCCTTTCTCCTCCCGACTGGTGTCTTTAAGTTGAAGATCGGTGGAGATATGGCGTTTGTGTCGTGGGGAGCAAGGGAAAAAAAAAGGGTTTTCCTGTGTGATATGGAGGGGTTGACTAAACTAGTTGTCAATGCGGCGGTTGTATCCGTCAATTTTGCTGATTATATCTCTAAGAAATTGCCAATCCTGCTATAAGGATTTAGATGTTAGAATTTAGTCCCTGGCAAAAGAAATAGACGCAAATCCTCCGTGAACATCGGGGAGGCCATGGAGGATCTCCTTCTTGATCCCACGCGGTCCATTGGAAGACGTAATGTCTTCAATGTCACTTAGAGTCTCAGTTGTGGGGGAATGCTTTCTATACTACTTCGTCTTATTTGCTGGAGGAGGATATTGAATAAGTTATGAAATTATAGGGCATCAACAAGAAGAAATTTTTTAACCGCCTACATCTTTGAAGCTTAAAGAGCCTTTGTGAGATAGCTATGTTGTGCTGGAACCAAGGATGTTTCTATGGAGGTTAATCATGGCAAGCTTGGAATTTGATGGTCTTACTGTATTTACAATTTTACAATTTTAAAATTTATTAGATTGTATGGTTTGACTTGTTATATTTTTATATAATCACACTTAAAAAAAAATATTATAGGAAATATAATTAATCCATAGGCTTTAGTGTGTGGTTTGGTAGAGGTTGAAAATGGTGGCGGTCTCGTAGAAGTGGAGGCCCTTCAATCGGGGATTCGAAGGGCACGCCTCCACTAGATTGATAGATGACAATTTATAGCAAAAGCCCAATATCTGTATTTTGTTTTGGCTTAATATTTGTGATAATTTTTTGTTTGGGATGACCAACATATTACTTGAGAACTGTTAGAATTTAATTCCAACCACTGCTCTATCCTATTTTGCTGTAGCTAATTACTTCCTAGGATGGTCTCACCACTGTTTTGTTAACTCTTTTCCTTTCCCCTGCCTCCATCCTGTTTTCATTAATTTCTATAGGGAATGGTCTTATAAGTATGGCCTCCTTCTCCAGTGTATGTAAAAAGGCAAGATTTGTCTGATAGCTACCTGCCAGTCAAGTCAATTCTCCAAAAAAAAAAAAAAACTGCTACTTTATCTTGTATGATGGGCATAACAACAAGATGGAAGTTTGCTATGTTTTTTAATTTTTTTGTGTGTAAGAGAAGCATCTCTTTTTAAAGAAAAAAATACTATGTTTTTCTCTGTGAAAATTGCATGTTGCTATGGGAGTATATTAAATACTCTGTCAGGAAAATTTGAAAAGAGCAGCAACTCCATTATACTATTATTTTCATGATATATATAATGTCTTTTTTTTGTTTTGTTTTTGGTGTGAAAAGATTTCTATGTGTGTTAAAGAGCTGAAGCTCCAGTTTTTTACTGAAGTAGGGTGTTGTTATTTTCCTTTGCCTTTTTTCCTTCATCTGGTATCAAAGCACAAGGTCATCATAATCAACAATGGCGACTCCAGGCACAAGCTTGACAAATCCTCAAATTCCTCAGTTTAATGGGAGCTTGTAGAGAATGGTTTTCCTAAACCAATTGATGCAGCAACATGTAGAGAAGGATTTATTGAGGGATAATAGAAAGGACTCCAAAGCTCTATTCTACATTTTCCAAGCAATGCATGAGAGTATTTTTCCAAGGGTTGTAGCAACCAAAGTCAAAACAATCATGGGATATCCTTCAAACAATATATCAAGGAATGGCCAAGGTAAAAACTGCTTAGTTACAAATGTTAAGAAGATATTTTGGAACCATGTATATGGACTTTGAATTAGTAGATTCATTTTTCACTCAAGTTATTGGATTAGTTATAATCAAATTAGATCCCATGGTGAGACCCTTGAAGATAGGAGAATAGTTGAAGAGATTCTAAGGAGTTTACCCACAAGGTTTGAATCCATTGTTGTGGCCATAGAAGAGACAAAAAATCTATCACAATTCTTTGTAGATGAGCTTCATGCATCTCTCATTTCTCATAAGCATAGGCTAAGATGGTTATCAAGCTCATCCTTGGAGCATGCCTTCAAATCACAAGTTTCAGTTAGTCATGGTAGAGGTAGAGGAAGATCCAACTTCAGAGGTAGAGGAAGACATTTGTATAGAGGTGGAAGAAATAGCCCAACAAATTCAAGTGGAAGAGGCAACATCCAAAGCCCAAGTCAAAATCAGTCTCATGGCCAAAGGTATGACAAATCTCAAGTTCAATGTCATTATTACAAAAAGTATGGTCATTATTCAAATAGACAAAATGCAAACTTTACAAGAGAAAACCAAAACCAAAGTAATATGTTTTTGGCATGCAATGTTGCACAAGAAAATCAAAAGGATGTATGGTTTTTAGATTCATGATATAATAACCACATGACAAGAAATCAAGAAATGTTTTATAGTTTGGATGAAATAGTAAAATTAGATGTTACATTGGGCAATGACAACAAAGTATCAATTATAGGAAAAGGAAACATTAATATTCTAACTAAGAAGGGGGAGAAAAAGTTATAGTAACCACATAAAAAGAAATCAAGAAATATTTTATAGTTTGGATGAAATAGTAAAATCAGATGTTACATTGGGCAATGACAACAAAGTATCAATTATAGGAAAATGAAACATTAATATTCTAACTAAGAAGGGGGAGAAAAAGTTTATCTCAGATGTTTATTTTGTTTCTAGTCTAAAACATAATTTGATGGGCATTGGACAACTTGTTCAAAAGGGGTATAAAGTGTTTTTTCAAAAATAAAGAATGTTTAATTTTAGACAAATTTCCAAAAGATAAGCTCATAGCAAAAGTCCAAATGACCAACAACAGAATGTTTCCCCTGAAGTTGAAACCAGATTTGAGGGTGGAAGTTTCTCAAGCACACTCTTCTGTGAATCCACAAGTTGATCAAGAAAAAACTACAAAAGTCACTTAAACAATCTTTCAGGCTGAAATAAAAGATGAGAATCGGCTTTGACATCTATGATTTGGATACCTTAATTTTGGAGGTCTGAACTTACTACACATGAAAAGCATGGTAAAAAGTTTTCCACTAATAGAAAGACTAGATAGATTATGTAAAGGGTGCATTTTGGGAAAGAAACATAGAGAATCATTTCCAACAGGCAAGTCAATCAGATTAAAGGCACCATTAGAGATTGTCCATTTAGATTTGTGTGGATCAATGCAGACACCTTAAATTGGTGGACGTTTTTATTTCCTAACATTCATTGATGACTACACTAGAAAAACATGGGTTCATTTTCTAAAACATAAGAATGAAGTGTTTGATTTTTTCTATCAATTCAAAGCTTTTGTTGAGAAACAAAGTGGACATTACATCAAAGCATTAAGAATAGATAGAGGTGGTAAATACATTGTTGGATAACTGAGAGCGGGGGGGGGGGGGGGGGAATCAATTATCCTGTAATTTTTCTTGTTTTTACTTTCTTTTCTTATTTTAACAATTAGTGCTATATTAAAACTTGAAAGCATAAACAACCATAAGAATTGAAATAAGATTAGCACACATAACACAAGGATTTTTACGTGGAAACCCTGTTAAAGGAAAAACCACGGGGTGACTAACCCAAGATTGTATTATCTGTTTAAATAATAAAGGAGTACACAAATGACACTTGCCAATTAGGGCTCACTACCTGAGCACACTGCTCACAAGAGGCACACTGCCTACAAGAGACTCACTATCTACAGAACTTACAGAAGATATCCAAGTGTTTGAACTAATGAGAAGCATCTACATATGCAAGAGTTCAGTTCCAGTTAGGCACAATATACTGATCTGACGCACTTCATTCTTCCTTTGCTTAGTGTTGCTATTCTGTCACATTCCAGACTTGAATTGTTGTTCACACACTTATCTCTACTTTTCTTCACACCTCCTTTCTTTACACATATCTTTCACCCACTCATAAGCTTGAATCTATCAGATATATATATCCACATTAAGAATTTCCTTCAACTTCTTAGTCGGCAACAAGAATACTTGAGATATTTGCAAGTTGTTGATTTGTCGGCTGAATCCATGCTTGATTAATGATGCGCATCAAAAACTTAGGCATAGAAGTTATTAAACATGTCGGATAATAATGTATAATGCCACAAATTGCTTGATCAATACCTTTTACACATCCGGATTGAAGTCTGATACTCTGTTGGTCAGTCCTTCCTCTGTCTGCTCTGCCGGATTGTCGAACCATGTTACATACTCTGTTCTTGTCCACCAGACTAAGACAATCTTCAATCTAACTTCTGGTATAGGCATATTATGTACTTCTGATGTGTGGGATAGACTTTGTTTCCATCAATGAAAACACTAATGAGTCCTAGCAGTGTCTCTTGCCAACATACATATCAAATGACTTTCTAAGGTTTTGCAAGGATCATGGAATTCACAAGAAATTTACTACTAGGTACACACCTCAGCAAAATGGTGTAGCGGAAATAAAGAATATAACAATCATGGACATGGCTAGGAGTATGATGAAAGCAAAAAAATTATCAAATAAGTATTGGGTTGAGGCCATAGAAGAGGTTATGGTCCATCTTAGAAAAGAGAGATTTCCCATACAAACATATAATAAACTGAAGATGAAGAAATTTGGACCTTGTAAGATTTTGAGGAAACATGAATCAGGGAATGCCTATGAAGTTGAGTTGCCAAGTGGATCAATATTTCATCTATGTTCAATATTGTAGATTTGACAAAATATCATGAAGGAAGTATAGAAGATAGACAAGCAAAAGAACAATGGCATATCCCACCACCTATTTTAGAGAAGGAAGAAATTGAAGAAATCTTAGATAGCTGTGTGGGAAGGAGCACAAGAAATAGGCAATATGAAGAATAGTTGGTAAAATGGAGAGAAAGGCCTGTTGAAGATTCATCATGGTTATCTAAAGCAGAGGTTGACCACATTGGTCTGCCTCACACATTAGAGATGTGACAAGGTCACTTCTTAAATTACCCTGGGTTTCTGATGTAGGAGCATCCACAGATGTAGAGCAATCTTGCATCACCAAAAAAAAAACATTCTTTTCTATTTCTTTCAATTTTTTGTTTTTGCGTCCATACCCATTTGCTTGAATAATGATTCAAAAACTTCAAAGTTTCCAAAAAGGCTAAGAATACCAGGAGTTACTATTTTTAATAACCTTATATCAGAGAAGCAGTTGGGTCTAAAATTTTCCCCAAAGCTTAGAAATAATCAAATTATAAACTTTCTTAGTAAATTTCAGCCCAAGATCATGTTTGGATTTCAATATATTAAAGTTTTAGTTTTTGAGGTTCATGAAAAACATTTCAGAAACAATTTTGAGGCACTTAGAAGTTCCGTAATGGCCTGAAAAGTGGCCAAAAATCAAAATGTCCCTAAATGGGATATTTTGAAAAGCTTCAATTTTTTCACGAGCTTTCCAACCCATCAAATGGTTAGTCAATCGAATACTTGGATCAAAAGTTATGGCCTCCGGAAGTTGGGCCTCCCATATTAGAAAATGTAAAAACATGTCGGACATAGAAAATGGTTTTTAATGCAACCTACACGTATTGATGAGTGATTTGACACATCATAAGACATCTTTTTTTTTGTAGATAATTTGGGCGCCACTTTTGGGTGGTTTTAGCTCATGGTTTTGTAATACCATTTGACAGTTTCTTGTATTGTATCTCCTATATATCAGGTGCTTGAGATAGAGGTTGTGTGTGGGAGTATGATAAATGTTGAGTTGTCTTCAAATCTCTAGTTGGACATATTCTTGTGGAAGCTTTCTTTGCAAGTATATTGTAATCCTATTGAGATTTTTGAATAATATATATTGAGGTGCTTTTCAAGGTGGGGTTTTCTCCCGAAAGGGTTTCCCCACATAAATCACTGTATTTGTGGTTTGATGTTATAATTTGTCATTGTGAGTGTGTTGGGTGGAGTACATCGTCGTCATAAACACATGCATCATTTGGATTCCACATGGCATAATGTCTTTAACCAAGAAGAACCTAGAACTGTCTCTAGAACAATAGAGCATGCAACAAAAAATGTAAAATCCATGACAATAACAATCACTTTCATGGACTATTTAGTTAACATATGCAATCTATACACAAGACCAAATACTCCAATGATACAAATCATAACAATCACTATTCAAGTGTTTTCATGTCTAGATACACAAAAAACTTTGTACATTGTAGGAGATTTCAACGTCAACATGTCTACATAGAATAACAATAGAAAACAACTTTTAAATCATATACAAAAGCACAACATGCAACTTTTGTTTGATGAATAACAGTCCCTATCAAAACCAATGACTGACCATGTATGGTCTAATGTGCCTGCAGAAACATCTTGTGTTTATAAATCAGAAGCATATTGGAGGTGACCATTTTGCTACTTTTACAAAGTTTTGGCTTATTCACAATACTAAATATTCTATAATATGTCATTAAGGGTAAGTGTAGGAAGACGGGGGGCCAAAAAGGGGTCTTAAGTGGCCACTTTTTTTTCTTAAATCAAGAAATAATGACCTTAGATGAGAAATTGAGCATAGTTACACTCAAAATTTTAAGATGCAACAAAAACAATGTTCGGAGTGCTCCGAGTCTACTTTATAAACTACTAATTTTTTTAAAAAATGATATAGATTAAGGGGTTCAAAAAAAGGAGCCACAGAAATTGGTGTTGTTTCTGTCAAAAAAACATAACATAGCATGTTTTGTGGCTCCCTCAAAAGGTTAACTTTTTTGTATTTTTAAAATCACTTCGGTGAGAAGTTAGCTAACAACATGTTGTTTATGCCTAATTTTTCTGATAATTTTTTAATGAATATTTGATTTTTTACTAATTTTCAAAGTGGACACATCCTAAAAAATAGAATTTTGGCCGTGCTACCCCTGTAAATTTTGAAAACTAATTGAAAATTATTTTTTTTAATATGTGTAGAATGGAGTCTAGTTTATAAAAATGTAATTTATTTGAAATTTCAAAGAACAATTAATTTATAATTGAAAAAAAGACCAAACATTAGTTTCTTCTAAAAACGGACACAAAAACAAAAGAAATTAAAGATGAAAGGCTTAACGTTGTCAAAATGTGAAAAAAATTACATCGTTAAATAGATAAGAGAAAGCCTAACATTAGCCAAGTGTTTGATTTGTTCAACCTTGAAACACGTGCAAATCTGAGGGTTAGCACAAACAAAATTATGTGAAATCCTGTAGAATATGCAAAAACACGTCTTTGGACATTGGGAAGGCACTCCAAGTCTTTGGGTTGGAAATCCAAAGCAAATCTCAAGCCTAAGGCTTGGGATTCCCAAAGCAAAATATAATGCGAGCACATTATAATGTGCTCGTGTTATATTTTGTATTTTTTTGCAAGTTTGCCTAATGTTTGCCTAGTTCGACATAACACGAGCGCGTTATAACATGCTCGCATTATGTCTCCCTTTGAATGATTTTGTTCAAGTTTCTTAAGTATGTTTGATGTATGTATATATGTATGCTTGTATGTATGGTTGTATGTATGCATGCTTGTATGTATGTATATATGTATGCATGTTTGTATGTATGTATGTACATGTATGCCTGTATGTATGTATGCATGCCAGTATGTATGTATGTATGTAAGGGTTTTGGGTTTAGGGTTATAAGGACCTCAACCCATATAGTTTTTAGGGTTGAGGGTTGAGTTTTTTGGGTTTAGGGTTTAAGGTATAGGGTTGAGGGTTGAGGGATTAGGAATTAACTAATAGGTAGAGGATAGAGGGTAGAGGGTAGAGGGTTACAACTGAGGGATAATATTCAGCTTATTGAGTGTATAAGATTAAGTGTGTAAGGCATGGGGATTAGGGTTTAGGACATTGGGTTTAGGGTTTACGAAATGAATTGAGGGCATATAAGGCATAGGGTGACTTGGGTTGAGAGTGTATGGTTTAGGTTTTAAGTATAGGGTTGCACAATATTCAGGGTTTAGGGTATAAGGGTGAGGTTATAATGTATAGGGATGAGAGTTTGTGGGTGTAGGCTTCAGGGTTTAAGGTATAGGGTTGAGGATTGAGGGATTAGGGCTTAAGTATATAGTTGAGGGTTGAGAGTTTATAGTTGAGGGATAATGTTCAAGGTTGAGTGTCTAAGATATAGGGTTTAGGGTTTAAGGTTGAGGGTATAAGGCATATGGATGAGGGTTGAGGGTTTAGGGAATAAGTATAAGGTTGAGGGTATAGGGTATAGGGTATAGGATAGCGTTTGAAGGTTGAGGGATAATGTTCAAGGTTGAGTGTCCAAGGTTGAGTGTATAGGGTATAGGGTTTAAGGGTATCTAGGGGTTTAGAGTTTATAGGGTTTCATGGTTTAAGGTTTGAGAAATAAGGTTTAGGGTTGAAGGTTTAAGGATAGAGGGTTGAGGCTTTAAGGCTAAGGGTTAAGGGATTAGGGTTTAAGGTATAGTGTCGAGGGTAGAGGGATTAGGGATAGGGTTTAGGGTTTAAGGTTTAAGGGTTGAGGGTTGAGGCTATAGGGATAGGGTTTAGGGTTAAGGGTGAAAGGATTAGGGTTTAAGGTATAGTGTTGAGGGTTGAGGGTTTAGAGATAGGGTTTAGGATTTAAGGGTTGAGGGTTGAGGCTTTAGGGATAAGTGAGAGACCTAGATGGATAAGGGTTGAGAGATAGGGGAGAGATGGGGTGAGACAGATAGGGGAGGAGAGGGGTGGATAAGGGTTGATGGTTTAAAGCTTTAGGGTTGAGGGATTAGGGTTTAAGGTATAGTATTGAGGGTTTAGGGACAGGGTTTGGGATTTAAGGTTTAAGGGTTGAGGGTTGAGGCTTTAGGAATAGGGTTTAGGAATAAGGGATTAGGGTTAAAGGTATAGTGTCTAGGGTTGAGGGTTTAGGAATAGGCTTTAGGATTTAAGGTCTAAGGGTTGGGGGTTTAGAGATAGGGTTTATGATTTAAGGTTTAAGAGTTGAGGGTTGAGGCTTTAGGAATAAGGGTTTAGGGTTTAGGGATAAGGGATTAGGGTTTAAGGTATAGTGTCGAGGGTTGAGGGTTTAGGAATAGGGTTTAGGATTTAAGGGTTGAGGGTTGAGGCTTTAGGGATAGGGATTAGGGTATAGGGTTGAGGGATTAGCATTTAGAGTATATTGTTGAGGGTTGAGGGTTTAGGGACACAGTTTAGGATTTAAGGTTTAAGGGTTGAGGGTTGAGGCTTTAGGGATAGGGTTTAGGGTGTAGGGATAAGGGATTAGGGTTTAGGGTTGAGGGATTAGGGTTTGAGGTATAGTGTGGAGGGTTGAGGGTTTAGGGATAGGGTTTAGGATTTAAGGTTTACGGACCTTGAGGGTTGAGGCTTTAGGGATAAGGTTTAGGGTTTAGGGATAAGGGATTAGGGTTTAAGGTATAGTGTCGAGGGTTGAGGGTTTAGGCATAGCGTTTATGATTTAAGGTTTAAGGGTTGAGGCTTTAGGGATAGGGTTTAAGGTTTAGGGTTGAGGGATTAGGGTTTAAGGTATAGTGTGGAGGGTTGAGGGTTTAGGGATAGGGTTTAGGATCTAAGGTTTAAGGGTTGAGGGTTGAGGCTTTAGGGATATGGTTTATGGTTTAGGGATAAGGGATTAGGGTTTAGGGTTGATGGATTAGGGTTTGAGGTATAGTGTTGAGGGTTGAGGGTTTAGGGATTAGGGTTTGAGGTATAGTGTTGAGGGTTGAAGGTTTAGGGATAGGATTTAGGATTTAAGGTTTAAGTGTTGAGGGTTGAGGCTTTAGGGATAGGGTTTAGGGTTTAGGGTTGAGGGATTAGGGTTTAGGGTTGATGGATTAGGGTTTGAGGTATAATGTTGAGGGTTGAGGGTTTAGGGATAGGGTTTAGGATTTAAGGTTTAAGGGTTGAGGGTTAAGGCTTTAGGGATAGGGTTTAGGGTTTAGGGATAAGTGATTAGGGTATAGGGTTGAGGGATTAGGGTTTAGGGTTGAGGGATTAGGGTTTGAGGTATAGTGTTGAGGTTGAGGATTTAGGGATATGGTTTAGGGTTGAGGTATTAGGGTTTGAGGTATAGTGTTGAGGGTTGAGGGTTTAGGATTTAAGGTTTAAGGGTTCAGGGTTGAGGCTTTAGGGATAGGGTTTAAGGTTTAGGGATAAGGGATTAGGGTTGAGGGATTAGGGTTTGATGTATAGTGTTGAGGGTTTAGGGATAGGGTTTAGCATTTAGGGATAAGGGATTAGGGTTTAGGGTTGATGGATTAGGGTTTGAGGTATAGTTTTGAGGGTTAAGGGTTTAGGGATATGGTTTAGGATTTAAGGTTTGAGGGTTGAGGGTTGAGGCTTTAGGGTTTAGGGATAAGGTATTAGGGTTTAGGGTTGAGGGATTAGGGTTTAGGGTTTGACAGTGTTGAGGGTTTAGGAACAAGGTTTAGGATTTAAGGTTTAAGGGTTTAAGGTTGAGGCTTTAGGGATAGGGTTTAGGGTTTAGGGTTGAGGGATTAGGGTTTGAGGTATAGTGTTAAGGGTTGAGGGTTTAGGGTTTAAGGTTTAAGGGTTGAGGGTTGAGGCTTTAAGATAGGGTTTAGGGTTTAGGGATAAGGGATTAGGGTTTAGGGTCGAGGGATTAGGGTTTGAAGTATATTTTTGAGGGTTGAGGCTATAGGGATAGGGTTTAGGGTTGAGGGATTGGGTTTGAGGTATAGTGTTGAGGGTTGAGGGTTTAGGGATAGGGTTTAGGATTTAAGGTTTAAGGGTTTAGGGTTGAGGCTTTAGGGATAGGGATTAGGGTTTAGGGTTGAGGGATTAGGGTTTGAGGTATAGTGTCAAGGGTTGAGGGTTTAGGATTTATGGTCTAAGGGTTGAGGGTTGAGGGTTGAGGCTTTATGGATAAGGGTTTAGGGTTTAGGGATAAGGGATTAGGGTTTAAGGTATAGTGTTAAGGGTTAGGGGTTGAGGCTTTAGGGATAGGGTTTAGGGTTTAGGGTTGAGGGATTAGGGTTTAGGGTTTAGGGATAAGGGATTAGGGTTTAGGGTTAAGGGAGAGATAGAATAAATACATGAGAGAGTGAATAATATAGAGTTTTGTATAGCAAGCCATAATGTGAGCATGTTTTTTCTTGCTATTGAAATGGTAAAAAGGCAGGATACCCATGATCCAGGCCCACATGCTCTGTTTTCTTCTAGTTATGAGCATGTTCCGGCAAAAAAAAATTCTTTTTCATGCTGTTGGGAAGTGAACATGCACATTTTTTACATTCTACCACTGGGTGCATGCACAAAGATGGGGGACCAAAAAGTCACCACCATTAGACTTTTTGGTCCAAAACAAGACAAAATGCGAGCATGTTATAAAGTGCTTGTGTTTTTATTTGACATAAAAGTGCAAAAGACTCATTTCTGCCATTTCACCGTGACCAAAGGAGTTTGTGTGCTAGTAAAACTGAGAAGAAACCACGAGCACGTTCAAGGAAAGCCTCTCCAAGAACGTGCAAGAGAGAAAATGTCATTTTCACGATGCCAACTCACCAGCAAAGACGTCGTGCAACAAATTTGGAGGGTCTAGCAGTATAAGAAGGTAGGGTTTGATCAATTTTTGTTAACTTTTGAGAAGAATTTTTGAATTTTGCAATGTTTAATTATTTTTTATATTGCATTTACAGTTATTGAGGCAAGAGAAAACCCAAATCCAGCTGATGAGGGTGAAAACAACCCCCAAAACCCTCCAAACCCACCTTTGCTTCCTCACAATGTAAGGGATACTCAAGAAAACTACCTACGGTTAATAGAAGAAAACAAGAAACATATTCAAAGTCTTATTCAAATGCTAAACAATCCAACTGCAAGCACCGATCGTAGGAGGGCGCTTGCAAAGTCACTAGAGGAGATTGTTTCCCACACTGATTTGGTGACAAAACAAATCACCGAATTCCAAGACTATAGGGAGAGGTTTCGGCAATACTATGCCGACAAGTTGTCATATAAACAAGTGAAAAATAAAAAAATTACAAAATCTCAATTATGTACACACTTTATTAATCCTAAAACTGGCCAAAGATTAGAAGAAAATTGCAAACGATTTCCTATTCATTGGTGTAGGAATGAAGAAATATCCCAAAACTTTTGGGATAGATGGTACATGGTCTTCAATGAGTGCCCATGCAACAATGATGAGGCACCACAATATTTCTTGAGGAAACTCCATTGCGAGTTCGTCCTCAAGAGATTCCCAATTATTTTGACATTTGTGAGTTCTAGGGTAGAGGTGGTGGCTGCCCAAGATAGACCCGAGGCTCAGTGAGATGAAAACCATGTGCCTGTACCCCTATTGAGGCTAGAACGTAGGTCACTCCCTTCGACATTGAAGGAGAGTGTTGAGGTGGAGACATTACATTCATTGACTACTCTCACCCAAACTCTATCACAATATGCCAATGATCTTACCTAGCTCGATGAGGGTGAGAGTAGTAGGTGTCATGTGTCCCCACATTTGTGTAGTTCATGTGGGAACCTGTGTGATTATGGGACGTAGGACGAACGACAGGAAACTCAGCAGGATGCTGCGACATAGGGGCAACATCCATTGAGGGAGGCATCCATATTGGATGATCTTATTCCTAGTGACGATATGTTAAAACATACATTTGGTATTGACCCTCAGGTAATTTGTTACAAGTTTCATCTTGATTTAATATATTGTTATTTGAAATTTGTAATTAATTTTATATGATTATCTATATTATAAGTAAAAAATAATGTATGTAATTGTCTGCGCAATGAAATTCCAGGGTCAAAGTCTTCATCTTGCCTCTGTTAGCCGTCCATTGGCGGGTTATGAGAGAAGGTCAAGTCAACAGCTATGTAATTTATCACATGATCGTAATTATTGTAGATATGTCAATGGTAATATTATTTTGTGACAATTTGATGATTTCAACAGTCACCGACACCTCCACGGTTTCCTTGGTCCCCTAGAAACAAATCCACCACTTTTACGGAGGTAAATTTAACCATTTCTAATCATTATGCATTCTTAAAATAATGTTATGTATTTATTTTGGTCGAATAATCTTGAACTAGATTTTTAGATGTTGAATGTGGAGACTCCTCTTCTTCGTGAGTCAGCGCAGATAGGCATTGCTGCAGCCATGATGTCTTCAAATCCTTTGACCGAGGTATGAGCCAATAACATGAAAATGTCATAATTTTGTATTTCTTGTTTTATCTCATGTCATTCGATGTACATATATGATATTTATGTTTAGTCAATTTTGCTTCTTGATGCTTCTCATAGGGGGTCACAACTCCATCCCGTCCAACTACGGACAAAGAAGCTAGAGACAAGATGATGGAGAGTGATCATCGGATGGCGGTAAGTGATCTATTGCATATGTGATGTTATATATTTCATGTACATTTTCTATGGTAATGTGCATATTATTTGATTGTATTAACATGTGAAGCTGCATGAACTTCTGTCGTAGAGGTCTACTCGACGACAGAGAGAGGATGAGTCACAGATTGGCTCTCCATCTTCACAGTCAAGCAAGGGCCGTTGATTATTTCATAAAAGTCCATAGGAAACTAGTTTTTGGGACTTTTTTGTATGCCTAGATGTCTTTGTATACATACTTTTGTATGTTACCGATGTATATTTTTGTATAAATGCCTATATGGCTTTGTATGTAAACTAGATGTTATGTTCATGACATTATGTATATGACAATTTATATTAAATATTTAATATGATGATCAATTATCATTACATGAATTTGGTTTTACATGTGCCAATTGCATTTTCTTGAAAGTTTATAAATCATTTTCAAATAATCTATTTTGTGCATATCTTGCAATCATTGCATTCTATGGGACTGTACATTTCTTTGAGACATCATTTCAAATAGTTCATGCACCTTGTCTATGCTTCCACAATTTCCATACATGTCTACAAGGGCAACTGCAAATACAACACATGTGACAAAATTCCTATATCATTTATGCTTTGATGGTTGTCCACACCATGTTCCCCGGATCCCATTCTAGCATAGGCAAGGAGGAAGTTGGATAAGGTTGTGCAATTTGGTTTTAGACGTGCCAAAATTTGCGTTTGGTTGAAATTTACTTTTGGAATTTGCTTGAGGCATCATGCCAAACAGTTCACGTGCCTTGTCTATACTTCCACACTTTGCATACATGTCTCTGAGGGCAGTTGCAACTACAACATCTAACAAAATTCCCATATGTTTTATCCTTTGATGGATGTCCATTTTGGCATAGGCAAGGAGGATACTAGCTAAGGTTGTGGAATTTTTATCTACACCCGCCAATCGCATTTGCTTGAAAGTTTCTAAAGCCTTATCAAAAATCCATTTTGTTCATATCTTGCAATCATTGCATTCAATGAGGTGACATTTCTTTGGGGCATCATGCCAAACAGTTCATGTGCCTTGTCTATGCTTCCACACTTTGCATACATGTCTACAAGGGTAGCTGCAAAATTACAACATGTGACAAATTTCCTATATCCTTTATGCTTTGATGGTTGTCCATACGCTTGTCCAAACAATCTATTTTGGTGGATGTCCATACCCTATTCCAAAGATCCCATTTTGGTATTTACACCTGTCAATTGCTTTTTCTTGTATGTTTCTAAAGCCTTATCAAAAAATCCATTTTATGCATATCCTGCAATCATGGCATTCCATGAGACCACATTTATTTGAGGCATCATGTCAAACAATTCACTTGTCTTATTTATGCTTCGACATTTTACATATATGTCTTCTAGGGTAGTTGCAACTGCAACATCTATCAAAATTCCCATATCCTTTATGCTTTGATGGATGTCCATGTACCATGTTCCAAAGATCTTAGTTTGGCATAGGCAAAGATGATGCAGTCAAAGGTTGTGGAATTTGGATTTACACCCACCTATTGCTTTTGCATGAAAGTTTCTAAAGCCATATCAACAAATCCATTTTGTGCATATCCTACAATAATGGCATGTTCCATGAGATCGCATTTCTTTGAGTCATCATTCCATGCAAGTACAATATTTGATAAAATTCCCATATGCTTCCACATTTTGCATACATAGTTGTTGTACTAGACTCTTTTTGTATCCTATCAAATAGTTCACTTACCTTGTCTGTGCTTCCACATTTTGCATACATGTCTTCTAGGGAAGTTGTAACTACAACAACTATCGAAATTTCCATATCCTTTATGCTTTGATGGATGTCCATGTACCATGTTCCAAAGATCCCACTTTGGTATAGGTAGAGAGGATGCAGTGTGGAATTTGGCTTTACAACCACTAATTTCTTTTTCTTGAAAGTTTCTAAAGCCTTATCAACAAAACCATTTTGTGCATATCCTATAATCATGGCATTCCATGAGATTCCATTTCTTTAAGGCATCATGTCAAACA
The DNA here is from genome assembly GCA_027924645.1 of Cunninghamia lanceolata. Classification (NCBI taxonomy): domain Eukaryota; kingdom Viridiplantae; phylum Streptophyta; class Pinopsida; order Cupressales; family Cupressaceae; genus Cunninghamia; species Cunninghamia lanceolata. Next base: position 92,045 of record BSBN01002136.1, on the reverse strand, counting down.
ATCCACTTGCCTTTTTCTATGCTTCCACATTTTGCATACATGTCTCCTATGATAGTTGCAACTACAACATCTTACAAAATTCCCATATCCTTTACGATTTGATGGATGTCCATGTACTGTGTTCCAAAGATCTTAGTTTGGCACTAGTAGAGAGGATGTAGTCAAAGGTTGTGGATTTTAGCTTTACAACCACCAATTGGTTTTGCTTGAAAGTTTCTAAATCCTTATCGACAAATCCATTATTTGCATATCCTGCAACCATACCATTCCATGAGACCACATTTCTTTGAGGCATCATGTCAAATAGTTTACTCACCTTCTCTATGCTTCTGCATTTTGCATACATGTCTTCTAGGGCAGTTGCAACTACAACATTTTTCAAAATTCCAATAGACCACATCTTTTTGAGGCATCATTCAATGCAACTACAACATTTGATAAAATTCCCATATGCATTTTGTAAGAATACATGAGATACTATATATTTCTATATGATTACCCTAATTAGTAAGAATTAATAAGAAAGAAGCATAATGACAATAATTAGCATTCAATGATTTCTAATGAAGACCTAGGGTTTGGGTGCCAATGACAACTCACCAAACCCTCGGATCAATCTTTATAAATGAAGAGATTTTATGATTTAGACTAATATAGATGCTTGGGTATCTCATGATCATATTGAGATCTAATTATTGCTTTGTTTCCATACTTCTAATCATAATAATCAAGGTTATGGGACAGCAAGGTTATGGAATAGCTCTTCTCATGTCATATGAGGAGATCATGATCACAATACCATCAAGATGTGAGAATATCAACAACAAATTTCCATCTTACCAAACCCTACCATCGTACATAGTCAAGAAGGCACAAAACAATCAAAAGCATGGATGGTCAAGGGACTATCATGAAATCATAAGGTTGTTATCCATAAGGGGATTGCCTTGAAAGATGTATGACCATGCTAAATTGCTCCTTATCAAGGCCATGATGTGTCAAAAATGTGAAGTTACTGGGTGAATGTGAGAAGTTAGTTTCAAAGAAGCTTTCAAAAGAGTATCTGTTGTTGTCACAGTCATGAAAGACTATCATTATGCCATCTTAGAGACCCTATGACTCAAGAAATCGCCATGAAAATGAGGTTGAGGAGTTTTCTTAAAGTGTGAGGGGTAATCAAAGAGATTTCAAGGAAGATCAAACACTAAAAGAAGGGATTTGTCCATGATCTTTTTTTAGGACTGTTACAATCATGAACAACCATCAAGGTCCTAAGAGTATTTACTAATCATCATACCATTATTCACATTTTAGCACTGTCAACACATATTAGGATAGTGTTGTCCCATCAAAATAGAGAAGGCTATTATAAAGATCTTAGAACACTCATTTTATAAATGTACAGTTATATGTAAATGATAGCAGTCATATGTCAAGCTTAGAATGGTCATATCAACCTAAGGACTACTTGATTGAATCCTTAAGGATAGGAGTGACATTTTGCATTCCATAGCTTGTGGGGCCGAACAGACTTTTCCAATGCGTCGGGGTGGGTAGGTAAATGCTAGGGGAGGTCTCATTTTGTGTGCCAAGCACCTTAGTCATTTAGGGTAGCAGGCTACCAGCAAAGTCCCTTAAGATCCCTAAGACAAAAAAAGCCAAACTTTGATGGAGCAGTTCTCAGAATTCATGGTAGCTGGGAATGTTCTGTTTGGACCTATAGGTGCACGTGGGGTCCATCCATAATAACCTCTCTTGGTTTTGTTCAACTCCAGTCTGTTTGACCGTGCCAGAATCAAACACATTCTTGCAAAATTTTTCAATTTCATGCAGTGGAAAGGTGCTAGGAGTGACATTTTGCATTCTATAGCTCGTGGGGCCGAACTAACTATGCCAACATGTCGGGGTGGCTAGGTAAATGCTAGGGGAGGTCTCGTTTTATGTGCCAAGCATCCAGTTGTTCCAGGCTATAAGCTACCGATAAACTAGAAAGTTGCTAAGACTAAAATTTTGCATTCCACAGGTTGTGGGGTTGAATTGACTATGCCAACATGTTTGCGTGGGTGGGTAAATGCTAGGGGAGGTTTCGTTTTGTGTGCCAAGTGTCTTAGTCATTTTGGGCTACAAGCTACCAGCAAACTTGAAAAAACTCGAAAGGTGCTAGGAGTGACATTTTGTATTCCATAGCTCCTAGGGCCAAACAGACTTCGCCAATGCGTCGGAGTGGGTGGGTAAATGCTAAGGGAGGTCTTGTTTTGTGTGCCAAGGGTCCCAATCGTTCTGGGCTGTAAGCTACCAACGAAGTCACTTTGTCGGTAGCTTGTAGGCCAGAACTACTGGGATGCTTGGCACATGAAATGAGACCTTCCCTAACATTTACCTGCCCACTCCAACGCGTTGGCATAATCCGTTCAGCCTCATGATAAGCATATCAAAAAATAAGGCACCTGGCAAGGTTGTGCTGCATGAAACTAAAGCATTTTGCAAGAATGCATTTGATTTCGACATGGTCAAACAGATTAAAGTTGACCAAAACTGAGAGAGGTTATTATGGAAGGTCCCCACATGCACCTGTAGGTCCAAACAAAATTTTCCCAGTTGCCATGAATTCTGATAACTACTCCGTCAAAGTTTGGCAATTTTTTCGTCTTAGGGATCTTAAGGGACTTTGCCGGTAGCCTGCTGCCCTGAATGATAGGGGCACTTGGCACATGAAATGAGACCTCCCCTAGCAATTACTCACCCGCTCCGATGCGTTGGCGAAGTCCGTTTGGCCCCACAAGCTATGGAATGCAAAATGTCACTCCTAGCACCTTTCCACTGCATGAAATTGAAGCATTTTGCAAGAATGCATTTATTTCCGGCATGGTCAAATAGACTGGAGTTGAATGAAACCGAGAGAGGTAATTTTGGATAGACCCCACATACACCTATAGGTCCAAATGGAACATTCCCAGCTGCCACGAATTTTGAGAATTGCTCTGTCAAAGTTTGGTAATTTTTCTGTCTTAGGGATCTTAAGGGACTTTGTCGATAGCCTACTGCCTTGAACGATTGAGGCACTTGGCACATGAAATGAGACCTCCCCTAGCATTTACCCACCCACCATGATGCATTGGCGAAGTCCATTCGGTCCCATGACCTATGGAATGCCAAATGTCACTCCTAGCACCTTTCCATTGCATGAAACTATAACATTTTGCAAGAATGCATTTGATTTTGGCACAGTCAAACGGGCTGGAGTTGACTAAAACTAAGAGAGGTTATTGTGGACGGACCCCACATGCACCTGTAGGTCCAAACGAAACATTCCCAGCTGCCACAAATTCTAAGAACTACTCCGTTAATGACCTATGGAATGCAAAATGTCACTCCTAGCACCTTTCCACTGCATGAAACTAAAGCATTTTGCAAGAATGCATTTGATTTCGGCACGGTCAAATGAACTAGAGTTGACCAAAACTGAGAGAGGTTATTGTGGACAGACCCCACATGCACCTGTAGGTCCAAATGAAACTTGTCCAGATGCTACAAATTCTGAGAACTATTCTGTCAAAGTTTGGTAGTTTTTTCGTCTTATGGATCTTAAGGGACTTTACCGGTAGCCCGCTGCCCCGAATGATTGGGATGCTTGGCACATGAAACAAGACCTACCCTAGAATTTACCCACCCACTCCAATGTGTTTGAGAAGTCCATTCAGTCCCATGACCTATGGAATGCAAAATGTCACTCCTAGCACCTTTCCACTGCATGAAACTAAAGCATTTTGCAAGAATGCATTTGATTTCGGCATGGTCAAATAGACTAGAGTTGACCAAAACTGAGAGAGGTTATTGTGGATGGACCCCACATACACCTTTAGGTCTAAACAAAATGTTCCTAGTTACCACAAATTCTGAGAACCGCTCCGTAAAAGTTTGGCAGTTTTTACGTCTTAGGGATCTTAAGGGACTTTGCCGGTAGCCTGCTGCCCTGAATGATTGGGGTGCTTGGCACATGAAATGAGACCTCCTCTGGTATTTACCCACCCACTTTGATGTGTTGGCGAAGTCCGTTTGGTCCCACGACATCCTTTAGCCTTTCAAAACTTCCAACAACAACCACAACTCATCAATCAACATCAACATGACCTTAACACCATATTTTGTGATCAACTCAGCATCATGAGGACATTGAAGAAATCTTTGACACATGAAGATAGTGAGAACATTGAAGACATGGAGCATAAAGAAGCATGAAGACATTAATAAACTCCTATCATGAGGAAGAACTACAACCCAATCCAACTCTAGAAAGCATGGCATGTTATGATGAAGAACCACAACCAAATCTAATGATCCAATGGCATGAACCAATGACATAAGAAACTATGTCCTACTATTGTAACATGATAAACATGAATGTTATGAACTAACATCCAAACCCTGTGACATCAATTTTATATGACATGAGTCAAACATGAGTGAACATGATTAAGACAAATAAGGATCAACTTCATCCATCACTTAGATCTAACCCCATGAAGCATAACATGATGATGATGATGCAAACATCAAATGTATACCATAGAAAAAAAATCAAACCAATCATGAGGCCTTCACTGCTCAAGTTCATACCATTGCGTGTCAAGTTCATACCACTGCTTGAGTGAGATCTTCACTATTCAAGTTCATGCCTTGTCTTGAAGCACTACAACTCTATGCATCACATAACATACTCTATGCCCTTTCTTGAGCTAATATATGAAACATCCACTCTCTACCATCGAGTAGACCTCTTCGACAGAAGTTCATCCAGATCCACCTATTAATATAATCAAACAATATGCACATTACTATAGAAAATGTACATGAAATATATAACATCACATATGTAATCAATCACTTACTGCCATCCAATGATCACTCTCCATCATCTTGTCTCCAGCTTCTTTGTCCGTAGTTAGACGGGATGGAGTTGTGACCTCTTGTGAGAAGCATCAAGAAGCAAAATTGACTAAACATAAATATCATTTATGTACATCAAATGACATGAGATAAAACAAGAAAGATAAAATTATGACATTTCATGTTATTGGCTCATACCTCGGTCAAAGGATAGGAATCCTCAGTAGAATGGAGTGGTTGAAAGAAAGAATAGGATTGTTTAAGAAGCTGCAAGGACAATGGTAAGAGGAGAAAACCTGTCGGATGTATACTGGAGGGAAGCAATTCATACAACTTTTTATATACAAAACAAAGTACAAGTAACCATCTAGGAAAGTTTTATGCATACTTACAAATTAATCCAACGAACCATTCGGGTCTTCTCTACTCTTTATCGTGTCAAGTATTGCCTCATGGTCAGTGTTATCTCTGAAAGTTGCACCCTACCAATTTGTAGAAAATTGGTACTCTAGAGGAACATGGAAACACTCCTATGGCTGTGGGTCACCTAGAAATTAGAGTGAATCTCTAGAGAAGGCCAGCTTCCTAAACTTTGTATCACTTAAGACTGACTACTCTATGGTCTTGACAAGGAAAAGAGTGAGAAGGATATGCACTAAAACTAAAATTAAACTCTAATTGGTGATACACCTAACTTAATGAGGAACATGAAAATATCAGATTTAAACACTTGTTACAATGATTGAAAAGATTCTTGCACAACCTATCACTTCTACTTCTGCATAAATATTTCACAAGCAGGTTTATGTATGCAGAATTCTTAAGAGGAAAAGATGATTTCACACTTAAAGATAAAAACACACTTAAAACACAACTTGCAACCTGCATTAGTATTTTTCACATAAAAGGCTCTAAATCCTGAGATAAAAGCTAAGAGAAAATAAAACTTACTTCACAGATAGCTCTATCAAATTAGTTGATAAGCACAAAGATGCATAAGACAAGTAGGCACAAACTCCAATCAATGGCATTCAAGGTCTCCACCGTATTCCATATCAAGTAAACTGGTAGAATGAGTTACAAATTGTTAAAATTTGAGCAAGGATTGTAAAATCACAAGTCTCCAAAAGTTGCATAATTAGAACTAAGTACAAATGAGTCACAAAAGTGACTATATCCACAACTATCTAAGTGGTTCCACCATACAAGGAGCTAGAAACAACTTTGGGTCGGATGCCCACAAAAAGCCTAGAATATAGGGCTTATATTTGCTCCAAAAGACGTCACAATGAAGGAAAAAGTCCATCATGATCTAGTCCAACATAATGACTCATGAAAACTACTCCAAAAGGACTCTAAAAGCAATAAAATCTCTCCTAGATACTCTCAAAACAACCTACTCAATCAATAACTGTCTCTAAGACTCAGTCAATCTCTCTCCACTCCAAGGCAAAACAAAAGGCTATATGTTTGGCATGTGTTTGCCAACTCCTCCATTCTCCAAGCATATTTGTTCTCAAAGTCAATAAATGACATAAATACGCTTTATCACTCTCCTTTACATTTAAAAATAACAACCGTTAAATGATTTATAAGGTTATCATTTAAGTTTTATTGTTTTACATTTTATATTCCATGCAAAGAAAATAAATACAAAAATAAAACCTAGCACCAGAGGGCTCACCCTAGCATGAAAGGAATAAAGACTTAACACAAAAGTCTAAGAAGTCTTGTCACCTCGTGGCATGCTACTAGGCATCACATGTCATAAAGTTTTGACCATGGGCTCATTTGAAAAGGTATACAAAAATACAAAATACAAAATGAAAAAAGGCCCATCGGGCTCTTAGGGCTACGAAACCCTAAAGACAAAAGTTGACAACTTTTCAGCTTTTTCACTTTGCATTTTTTTTTCTCCTCAAAGAGCACCGCCATGAGGGTATTTATCTCGACCTTCTCAGAGCTTCTGTAGGTGATCTCTTGCCGTCTTTCGAAGCTTTCTGCTGTTGTAACTTCACACAGAGTTTGGAACACTCAGGTAAGTCAATGATTTTCCCTTTTTGAAACTTCACACTGAGGGTTTTATGTTATATTCTATCCCCTGTATTCTGATAAACTTGATAAAGGCTTTATATCTACCATAATGGCTGCGGCCATACTATGCTCCACAAGTTGTATTTCATTGAAATGATACAGAACTGTGTAGAAAAAGTTGTCTTTTACTTATAATGTGCTCTTGTATCTCCTTTGGAATGTCACCTTCGAAATACATTAGGGTTGACTACATCGAACCCTCCACTGTGAACTTCTTTAAAGCAAGCTTAGGGTTTCAATGAAACAAACCCTACCTTCATTCTTTTGTCACAGCTTATAGTAAAACTGTATTTTGTGTAATGGCCATGGCTATATCTATTTTTAGAAACTATGAGATAACTGAAAGAACCTTTTGACAGTTTGTGCATATGTCATTTTCCTGTTTGTTGTAGCATCTTTCAAAGCTCCTGTATGTTACCCTCTTTATATATATCTGTCAAAACTCAAAAGTTTAATGTATTAAACCCTTACTTATTTGTTCACATTGTATTGTTCATTTCTTAGGGTTTGGTGTATACAACCCTGCCTGTAGAGTTTGATCACTATTTAAGAAACAAATATCAATCATCTATATGAGTCTCTCATCATTTGTAAATCCTTAACAAAGCCCTCATTTCCTTAACTGTGATAGTGATATTCTATGTGTCTCATGCTTCATACATATTTTAGAATGCTACTGATTAGGGTCACACAAATCAAACCTTTACTTATTTGGCTTGAGCCTGTTCTCTAACTAATGATGAGGACATTCTTTTGCATTAGTTATTTCTTTGACTTGTAGCAGCAGATTGTTGACAAAATACTTCATTGATTTCATTTTGTATGTTTGGATCACTTACAATATTAATGTTACTTAGAAATACTTCTATAAATCTGTGTTTTGCAAAACACAATCTGTGTTTACAAAACACTCCTGCAGCTTCTAATACATGCTCCTTGTAACTGATCTGTAGATACAAACTTGATACATACTTATTTGATTCATCTTTGTAGTCTCTGTATGTTTCTTTCTACAGTAGTGATGTTTTAAACTTGAATATATTGTTACATATCTGCATTATGATGAGCAACAAGATGCTCCATTTGTCTTATATCATGAAAATTTACTATTCTCGTGCAATCTGTGGGCACTTATTTACCTCTATTTGATCACTATTTGACTGTTCATGACTGATAGCTCTTCTCAAAATTTGATTTCTGATATACATGATAAAATCTTCCAGTATCAAAGATAGTTAGCCTTGCCATAGGCATATTCTCCTCTTCAGTACTGATACTCATCTTCTATCAGCTTCAAGTATCACTTTCTGCAAATATCTAAGTAGCAAGACTTGAGAGGAGTATATGTTTGTGACAACAATAAACATCTATGTAACTGGAAATACATCAAAATGTATAGAAAGATCAAAATTTTCCTGAAGATGACAAGAGGGCAGCATGCTAGGCTCAACCCTTGTGGGAGCCCATTTAACCCCACATGCTGAAATCAAATAAACAAACTAGTAACACAACTTTTCTCTATATCTGCATAGGAAACAAACATGTTAGGAAAAAACATGGCTTGTGATTGATGTTCTTGATTATCCTTTTATTTTCTCGAAGGCCCACGTGATACTAACTGGTTTATTTCATCTGAAAGTCAAATTGTATGTTTGTAGATGTATATCATATGATATATGATGCCTCGTCATTGCTCTAATATCATTTTTCAAAATTTTATGCAGGTAACTAGGGGCAGCAAGGAGACAACAGCTGAGTGCATGACAAGTGGACAATGCGGGACGGCACAAGGCACGACAAACAGGACCAAGACTTGCCATTCAGGCAATGATGAGTCACCCTATCTCATATGCATATTTATCTCTTTAGTTTTCTATAAATGTATAGTTTCTCTTTTCATTTGCAGTCAAATGGTTAGTCTCATAGCTTGTGTGAGACCTTATACATTTATTTTTTCAATAAAGATTACTACTCAGTACAATCTCTTAAATATGAAATGCATCTAAAATGCAACATTGCACTGTAATCTTAACTTGTATAATATATGAACATGGAAATGATACAACATAAATAAAATGTACCTCTCTTCAAAAACTGAAAAGCTCTACCTGATTGAGCTAGTAGTGAAATTAGGTAATATTTTTGGTGACATTTGCTATATGTTTGCCTGCTAAACATCAGACTAGTTGCCTAGACCTTATCCATTGGGCAATAGGGTCACTCAGAGACTTCTAAAACACTTGGACAAATAAATTTCTGACTTTTGTAACTCAGTAACACAAAGGGAAAGACAACTGAACAACTTAAACAAAAGAAAAAATGCAGCAAGGCAACTATCTAATTGTGCTGGACAACACTTAGGGAAAAGCACAAAGCATCTAAACTATGGTGCAACATCACTTATTGAAAGCAAGAAACCTAACCTACTATTCACAAAGGCATATCATACCTCAAAACACCTTTTTAGGTGTATCCCATTAACTGGGATAGGCAAGTTTTCTCCATCCATGTTTGATAACTGGAATGCATTATGCTCCTTGCATTTAGTGATGATAAATGGGCCACTCCACATGCTATTAAACTTAGAGTGTTTGCCTGGCCTACTTTTCAGTTCATCCCATTTAAGCACAATGTCACCCTCTCTAAAAATTCTGGGAGTGGCTTTCTTATCAAATACTCTTTTTGTTTGGAGCTGATGATTCTCCATAGATTTCATTGCTTTATCTCTTACTTCTTCTAGATCCATGAGCTGACCATATCTAACAGCCATTAGATCTTCCTCTTTAAACATTTCTAGTTGATTCATGATGTCAAGAGCTGGCGGCTCAACAGATAGAGGCAGCCTTGCCTCTTTGCCATAAACTAGCATATATGGAGAGTTTGCAATAGACCTTTTGGGAGTTTTTCTATCTGCCCATAGAGCAGATTTCAGCTTGGTGTGCCAGGTCCTCTGGTTAGCTTCCATATCTCTTTTGATAATCCTTATCAGGTTCTTATTTGTTGATTCTACCAAACCGTTACCCTGAGGGTAATAATTTGATTATGTATTTAAATAAATACCATTCTTCACAGCCCAGTCACTTACTCTCAATCCAACAAAGGCTAAAGAATTGTCTGAAATGATTGATTTAGGAACTCCAAATCTGGTTACTAAATCATAATAAAAGTTTAAGCCAACACTTTCATTGGCTTCTTTTAAAGCCACTGCCTCAGTCCACCTCATGAAATAATCTGTTTCTATGAGTACCCACCTATGACCTGCACTGGATGGTGGGTTAATGGAACCTATAAAATCAATGCCCCATCTCATAAAGGGTTCTTCCACTTGAATTGGCTAGAGAGGTAAAGCTGGCAGCCTCTCTTTGCCTGCAAAAATGACACATTTTACACATTTTCTGACCCATGCATGGGCATATCTGAATAAGCTAGGCCAATAATAGCTAGCTCTCATTATCTTCCAGGCAGTTGTTCTTGGGGCAAAATGACCCCCAGCCATTCCATCATGGAACTCATAAAGCACTTTGTCAACTTGGTCATTATCAATGCATCTTAAAAGTACACCATTCAGATCCTTTCTAAAAAGAACATTATTGACCAAAACATAAGGAATAGACTACAGTTTGAAATACCTCCTTTTGGCTCTGTCTAAAACCATTAGGCACTCACCAGTTTGCAGAAAGTGAGTCATATCTTTAACCCAACTTGCTCCAAGAATTGTAGTATCATTTTGAGGCTCATCTTTAGTAACCAGAACTACTTCTTCCTTTTCTGTTTCATCTTCAGGCCTAGTAGCAAGTTGTTCACTAAGTCCTCTTCCCCTGACAATCTTAGTTATCTTGATATCCACGTCATACTCCATGACTTTACTAATCCACCTAGCCCTCTTTTCATTCACATCCTTGCTTAACAAAAAATCTTTCACACCAGGGTGAGCCACCATTAAATGCACTTTGTTGTTAGAAACAAGATGTCTAAACTTCTTTAAACTCTTAACAACTGCAAGGACATGCTTTTCAATAAAACTATACCTCTATTCATAATCTTGTAAGCCTTGACTAAAGAAAGCAATGGACTGTTCAAAACCTTCATCCTGTTGTTGTACCAGAATTGCATAAATGGTGTCTATACTACCATAAGCATACAAAATGAAATCTTTTGAAAAATTAGGATTTACCAAAGTTGGTGCTGTTGATAAGGCTTCTTTTATGGATTCAAAACTGAGCTTGGCTTCTTTTGTCCAGCTGAAAACTGCATTTTACTTTAACATAGAAGTTAGTGGCCTTAATAAGTTTGCAATATCAGGTATAAATCTTTGCAGAAAATTAATTCTGCCTATAAAACTTTGTAGTCCTTTCTTGTGGCTGGGTAAGGGTAGCTTCAAAATAGCATTCACTCTTTCTGTATCAATGGTAAACCCCTATTTTGACACAACATGTCCTAAAAGCTTACCTTCATGGACAACAAAAATGCATTTTTTTGGATTGAGGGATATACCAAATTCTCTACATCTCTCAAACACTTGTCTTAAATGTGATAAATGCCCATCTGCATTCTTGGAGAATACTATGATGTCATCAAGGTACACAAGTACCAGCTTATAAAGTAGACCCTTAAAGGCCATATCCATAGCCCTCTGAAAAGTGGAACCAACATTAGATAAACCAAAAGGCATTCTTTTATATGCCATGGTACCCCACTTTGTGGTGAAAGAGGTCTTATGTTGGTCATCTTCTTTGATCAAAACCTGATTATAGCTCGAATAACCATCAAGCAATGAAAATCTCTTTGAACCAGCTACTACTTGCAGGATTTGCTCCATTGAGGGCAATGGCTAATGGTCTTTTAGGGATGCTCTATTGAGGTCTCTAAAATCCACATAGAGTCTAATTTCTCCATTCTTCTTCCCCACGGGAACAAGATTGGAGACCCAGGATGTGTACTTGATTGGAAAAATGATATTTCCCTCAATCAACTTGGTTAACTCTTTAATCATTAGAGGCTCAAGTTTTGGGTTTAAAGGCCTCTGTTTCTGCTTGACAGGTTTTGTATTTGGTTCTAATTCTATGGTATGCTAGGCAATGTGAGGATCAAACCCTTTCAAATCTGAATATTCCCAAGCAAAGACATCTTGAAATTCTTGACAAAGAGCAATAAAAGCTTTCTTATCTTCAGGTGAACAGATTTTACCAATTTTAAGGAGCATACATTTGACAATTTCTAGCTCCTCATAATGTTCCTCTTTAACCTACATGCTGGTTTTGCTCTTTTTAAACTGATCATCAGTGCTGAAGATAGATTCCAAGGTGACTAATCCCTTGGGCAGTTTGTTAGTCTTTAAATGAACAATCTGTTCATCATAATGTTTCTGAATCTTATCTTGATTAATCACTGAAAACTCATCCTCCTCTAGTAGAAATCTCAGTACCTGTTCCTCACTCTCAAACACTTGCCAGTGAACATTATTATCAGGAATAGAGGGTCTAATAACCACCTTAACATAATGCTGAGCCTTTTCTTTCTTTATATCATTAGGGATATCAACTTGAGCCCCTATTGAAGCTAATCTATCTGCATGATTATTTTGACTTCTCATAATAGAAACTAAGTTAAAAGCACTAAACTCTTCAATCATATCCCACACTCTATTCTTGTAGGATTTCAAAGCATCATTTTTAGTAACATGCAGACCTCTAACCTGATTTACAATGAGTTCACTATCCCCATATACCTGCAAACAGTTGATTTTCCTCTTTCTGGCCCACTCCAATCCCTGAATCAAACCTTCATATTCAATAGTATTGTTAGTGCATGAGAAAGCAAAATGGAAAGCAAAATAATACTTGTCACCTTGTGGGGACACAAGCATTGCACCCCCACGAGCTCCATTTCTACTCCTAGAACGCCAAAGTACATTTTCCATAACTCATCTTGCTGTTCCAACTGTTGTTCTATACTTTTCTCAAGGTTTGGCATAACTATTTTAGGTTCATGTAGCATATAAATACCCAAACCAGCTTCATGAATGTAATCATTAGGGTTCTCTACAACATTTTCTGCTACCCACTCATTTAAAAGTACTTTTGGTACACTTTCAACCTGTAATTCTTGAGCAACAACAAGCTCACTATCATAAAAAATAGTGCAATTGACATTAACTGCACTTGGCACATAAGGCTCAATGTGATCCTTGGCAAGCATCTCAAATTTAATAGTCACCTTTGTTCCATATCTGGTCCTAAAAAACATGTGGGACTAATCTGAAGACAAATACCCTCCTATTTTGGCAGTGAATTCCCTTGACAAACACATGGCAAAATGAGGAATGATAAACACCTCCTGAGAGATTGGAACATTTGGACAGACATGCAATGTGAGACCCAAGTCTTTAATCACACCTACAGTGTTGACATATATTCCATCTAATTGGTGTACTCCCTTTTCAAGAGGCTGATATTTTAGTCCTAAATGGTCTACAATCTACTTTGGCATGACTGAACTACTTGCCCCACTATCCACCATACAGTTATGTACTAATTTGTCCCCTATTATCAATGAGACATAAAATGGGAGAGCTTTGACACCCTTACCTGGATGTTTATTACTGTCCTGAGGTGAATTTGTAAAGATAGTCCTAGCTGGGTCAACTGTTGCATCACTAGACACTTTTAAATCAGATAAAGCTGATTGTAACATGTCTTTTTGGCTTGGGATGGAGGAATCCCACATGGACATTGTCACATTCATTTTCTTCATATTTTCAATGATGTCGAAATGTGAAGGAATATTTACCTTTTGATGGGACTTTGCAGCAGCAGGGTCTGCCTGTATGTGAGCTTGTTCCTTGGCATCACCTTGGACATTTCTTTGTAAGATGTGAGGAATTTGAGATGTGGATGGTCCAACAACTTCTTTTCCTTTGTTTGCTGATTGTTCCATCTCAAAACCCCTCTTTTTAGCTCTTGTATTTGTTGCAATCAGAGAATCATCCTTGTTTACTCCACAAAACTCTTCACCCTGCTAGTTTAGGAAGTAAGTATCATTTGGAGGCTGTTCTTGCTGCTAGAAAGACCCATCATTAGATGTGTTAGGCTGAGGTACTGCAACATTTTGTACCATTAATGCTTGATTGATAACTACATTTGAGTAGGTAGCTTGACTGTGTGGCTGATTGCAAGGAAAACACCATTCACACTTTGTTGCAAGGTTATTTTGAACAGGGACAAGATCTCTAATTGCATTAATTGGTGCAGGATTATAAGGCTGAAAAGGCCTTGGGTTTACATTCTGCCTTGTACCCTGGTAATTTCCTTGGTATGGTGGTCTATTTGCTTGGTATGGTTGATTTTGACCTTGATTTTGTGGCTAATATGGCTGTCTATTCTGGGACTATTGCTTCTTTATGTTCACAAGTTCATTTCCAAAAGTTTAAAGTATGTTTTCAATCTTTTGTTGGCTATTTTTAATCTCTTTTAGCTCTTGTGATGAGTTGGAAACAACAGCCTCAAGATTGACAGTAGTTGGCACTACTGCAACAGCAAGTATAGAGGCAAAAGATGGAATTTGCAATGGCATAGAAGGCTGGATTTTAGGAAAAATAGGCATTGGTGGCCTTGGTGCTATCTTACCAGCCTGAATTAGGCTATTTTATGCTCTAATTACTATTTCATAAGCATCTAGTAAACTAGTACCTCCCATTGATTATATCATGACAGAAATGTCACTGTTAAGAGCTTTTAAATAGTACAAAAAAGCATAATCTGATGAAGGTCTTACCCTGGCTGAGATTCTGTCCCATATTTTCTAAAAATGAAAGTTGAAGTCCATCATTTGCTCTTGAGGAGCTCTTTTTATTGTGGTCAGCTATTCAATCAATGATAAGTGATCAGACTTATCTTAAAATTATTTGTACAATTTATCACCCAAGTCATCCCATGTTCTAACGGTGTTCACCGATAGACTCTTGAACCACTGTGGGATTTTCCTTTCAGTGAGGTAGCTAGTAGCCTGATGGCTACATTTTCTTTGGTTACATGATGAACTCCACATAGAGAAGCCACGTCTCTAATGTGCTCAATCGGGGTAGTTTGATCCTCCCATGTGAAAAAAAGGTATACTTTTCAAGGCTGCCATGGGTATATCATCATGCTGTGTTAAATTTAATGGGTTGCCCCCATCAAATGCTGCAAATGGCTGATTCCTTTCCATTGGAACAACTAGAGGTGGATTTTCTTGGACTGGTACAGGAGATGTAGGTATTGCTGGTTTGAAACTTGGTGGAGTTGACTGAACTCTCTTTGAAATTGGGGTTCTTTTCATAGTTTTGCTTTGTCTTCTAGGTGGAGACAACTATAAATACTCAAAAGAACTTGAACTTCTGGTTTGTATCTTTTTCATAAAAGTAAAACACTGGTTTACTTGTTCTATTCTCAGTGAGAGTCGCCAGATATGCAAGAAAACACCTCTTAAAGGATGAAATATGTTGGCTGCATATCAGAACCAACAAAGTTTGAAGACTAAAACTGTCTTGATTCGACAGTCCCACCGGGCATGCCAAAAACTGTTATCTATGAAAGTTGCACCCTACCAATTTGTAAAAAATTGGTACTTTAGAGGAACATGGAAACACTCCTATGGTTGTGGGTCACTTAGAAACTAGAGTGAATCTCTGGAGAAGGCCAACTTCCTAAACTTTGTATCACCTAAGACTGACTACTCTATGGTCTTGACAAGGAAAAGAGTGAGAAGGATATGCACAAAAGCTAAAATTAAACTCTAATTGGTGATACACCTAACTTAATGAGGAACATGAAAATATCAGATTTAAACACTTGTTACAATGACTGAAAAGATTCTTGCACAATCTATCACTTGTACTTTTGCATAAATATTTCACAAGCAGGTTTATGTATGCAAAATTCTTAAGAGGAAAAGATGATTTCACACTTAAAGATAAAACACACTTAAAACACAACTTGCAACCTGCATTAGTATTTTGTGCATAAAAGGCTCTAAATCCTGAGACAAAAGCTAAGAGGAAATAAAACTTACTTCGCAGATAACTCTATCAAATCAGTTGATAAGCATAAAGATGCATAAGACAAGTAGGCACAAACTCCAATCAATGGCATTTAAGGTCTCCACTATATTCCATATCAAGCAAACTAGTAAAATGAGTTACAAATTGTCAAAATTTGAGCAAGGATTGCAAAAGTCTCCAAAAGTTTCATAATCAGAACTAAGTACAAATGAGTCACAAAAGTGACTATATCGACCACTATCCAAGTGGTTCCACCATACAAAGAGCTAGAAACAACTTTGCGTCGGATGCCCACAAAAAGCCTAGAATATAGGGTCTATATCTGCTCCAAAAGAGGTCACAATGAAGGAAAAAGTCCATCATGACCTAGTCCAACATAATGACTCATGAAAACTACTCCAAAAGGACTCTAAAAGCAATAAAATCTCTCCTAGATACTCTCAAAACAACCGACTCAATCAATAACTATCTCTAAGACTCAGTCAATCTCTCTCCACTCCAAGGCAAAATAAAAGGCTATATGTTTGGCATGTGTTTGCCAACTCCTCCATTCTCCAAGTATATTTGTTCTCAAAGTCAATAAATGACATAAATACGCTTTATCACTCTCCTTTGCATTTAAAAATAACAACCCTTAAATGATTTATAAGGTTATCATTTAAGTTTTATTGTTTTACATTTTATATTCCATGCAAAGAAAATAAATACAAAAATAAAACCTAGCACTGGAGTGCTCACCCTAGCATGAAAGGAATAAAGACTTAACACAAAAGTCTAAGAAGTCTTGCCACCTCATGGCATGCTACTAGGCATCACATGTCATAAAGTTTTGACCACGGGCTCATTTGAAAATGTATGCAAAAATATAAAATACAAAAAGAAAAAAGGTCCATCGGGCTCTTAGGGCTATGAAACCCTAAAGACAAAAGTTGACAACTTTTCAACTTTTTCACTTTGCATTTTTTTTTTGCTCCTCAAAGAGTGCCACCATGAGGGTATTCAGCTCAACCTTCTCAGAGCTTCTGTAGGTGATCTCTTGCTGTCTTTCGAAGCTTTCTGCAGTTGTAACTTCACACAGAGTTTGGAACACTCAGGTAAGTCAATGATTTTCCATTTTTGAAACTTCACACTGAGGGTTTTATGTTATATTCTATCCCTTGTATTCTGATAAGCTTGATAAAGGCTTTATATCTACCATAATGGCCGTGGCCATACTGTGCTCCACAAGTTGTATTTCATTGAAATGATACAGAAATGTGTAGAAAAAGTTGTCTTTTACTTATAATGTGCTCTTGTATCTCCTTTGGAATGTCACCTTCGAAATACATTAGGGTTGACTGCATCGAACCCTCCACTGTGAACTTCTTTAAAGCAAGCTTAGGGTTTCAATGAAACAAACCCTACCTTCATTCTTTTGTCACAACTTATAGTAAAACTATATTTTGTGTAATGGCCGTGGCCATACCTATTTTTATAAACTATGAGATAACTGAAAGAACATTTTGACAGTTCGTGCATATGTCATTTTCCTATTTGTTGTAGCATCTTTCAAAGCTCCTGTATGTTATCCTTTTTATATATATCTGTCAAAACTCAAAAGTTTAATGTATCAAACCCTTATTTGTTCACATTGTATTGTTCATTTCTTAGGGTTTGGTGTATACAACCCTGCCTATAGAGTTTGATCACTATTAACCAACAAATATCAGTCATCTATATGAGTCTATCATCATTTGTAAATCCTTAACAAAACTCTCATTTCCTTAACTGTGACAGTGATATTCTATGTGTCTCATGCTTCATACATATTTAGAATGCTATTGATTAGGGTCACACAAATCAAACCTTTACTTATTTGGCTTGAGCCTGTTTTGTAATTGATGATGAGCACATTCTTTTGCATTAGTTATTTCTTTGACTTGTAGCAACAGATTGTTAACAAAACACTTCATTGATTTCATTTTGTATGTTTGGATCACTTACAATATTAATGTTACTCATAAATACTTCTATAAATCTATGTTTTGCAAAACACAATCTGTGTTTACAAAACACTCCTGCAGCTTCTAATACATGCTCCTTGTAACTGATCTATAGATACAAACTTGATACATACTTATTTGATTCATCTTTGTAGTTTGTGTATGTTTCTTTCTACAATAGTGATGCTTTAAACTTGAATATGCTATTACATATCTGCATTATGATGAGCAACAAGATGCTCCATTTGTCTTATATCATGAAAATTTATTGTTCTCATACAATCTGTGGGTACTTATTTGCCTTTGTTTGATCACTATTTGACTGTTCATGACTGATAGCTCTTCTCAAAATCTGATTTCTGATATACACATGATAAAATCTTCTAGTATCAAAGATAGTTAGCCTTTCCATAGGCATATTCTCCTCTTCAGTACTGATACTCATCTTCTATTAGCTTTAAGTATCACTTTTTGCAAATATCTGAGTAGCAAGACTTGAGAGGAGTATATGTGTATGACAACAATAAATATCTTTGTAACTGGAAATACGTCAAAATCTATAGAAAGATCAAAATTTCCCTCAGGATGACAAGAGGGCAACATGTTGGGCTCAACCCTTGTGGGAGCCCATTTAACCCCACATGCTGAAATCAAATAAACAAACTAGTAACACAACTTTTCTCTATATCTACACAGGAAACAAACATGTTAGGAAAAAATATGGCTTGCGATTGATGTTCTTGATTATCCTATTATTTTCTTGAAGGCCCATGTGATACTAACTGGTTTATTGCATCTGAAAGTCAAATTGTATGTTTGTAGATGTATATCATATGATATATGATGCCTCGTCATTGCTCTAATATCAGTTTTCAAAATTTTATGTAGGTAACTAGGGGCAGCAAGGAGACAGTAGCTGAGTGCATGACAAGTGGACAATGCGAGATGACACAAGGCACTACAAACAAGACCAAGACTCGTCATTCAGGCAATGATGAGTCACCCTATCTCATATGCATATTTATCTCTTTAGTTTTCTATAAATGTATAGTTTCTCTTTTCATTTGCAGTCAAATAGTTATTCTTACGGTTTGTGTGAGACCTTATACATTTATTTTTTCAATCTGAAATGCATCTAAAATGCAACATTGCACTGTAATCTTAACTTGTATAATATATGCACATGGAAATGATACAATAGAAATAAAATGTACCTCTCTCTTCAAAAACTAAAAAGCTCTACCTGATTGAGCTAGTAGTGAAATTAGGTAACAATTAGACTCACGCACCTTCCACAAGGTCTTGTTCAAAGGTTTACCTCGAAATTGTATCAAATGAACATTGGTTGCCATGACGAGGTTTGAGTAATGAAGAATCTTTCGATGCACGTCAAAGTCTCGAAACAACCAAACATTAACACTCTTATGTGGGTACCTTCTAAGCCATGTTCTAGTAACAACCACTGAGCTTGTAGGGTATTTAATGTTTTTGTTGAAAATGAAGGTAGAACTACTGCTATAAACTTTAAAATTTTGTGTATACAAAGCTAAAATAAAGATTAATCTGTAACAATTAATGAACAATTGATTTGCACATTCAATCCAATGTAGAAGAGAAGAGAATAGAAGAGAAGAACCTTGCAAAGTATTTATGTGGAGAAACCCTTTCGAGAAAAAACTCCACACCCAATGATGTTTCCTTCTTGTATTAAATCTCTTTAAAAAAGATTACATTCAATACTTAAAATTTCTCTAAGTCCTTGATGCACTTCACAAAAAAACTTCTTGCTTTTTTCTCTAAGTTTTTTTTTCCAAAAACTTTTGCTTTTTTCTTCCAAGTCTTTTTTTCTCAAATCAACTCTCTGGAAAATGTATGGGGTTTTCAATTAAATCAATAAGCCTCTTTTAATTCAACAACCCTATTTTAATTCAACAACCCTCTTATCCAAAAGCTTGAAACTCAAAATATAATGAATTACAATTGATAACATAGCTTCCAAAGCTCATGCAAAAATCAAGCTCACTTAAATTAAGAAGATTGAACTCAAACAAAGTCCAAACACTAAGTTAACTGCCCCTTCATGATGTGGGCACCCAAGATGGCTGAATACAGTTGTCCCAACATCAAACTTATCACCAAATAAAAGCAACATCAAAAACTCCTCCATTTAGGCATCCATACTTGCCCAATGAGTTTCTGCTAATTGAAGTGATCAAATACACATCAAAATCATGCAAATAACATGCAAGATTGATGTCCCCAAGGTTATTCTGAAATATCTTGTTTTGTACATGCAGGTGACATGCAAACACCAGATCCAACATGCAACTGATACCCATTACCTAAAATATTGAGATGTACCATCGCAACTTTCAAGAGTTGGAGTGTCCTGCAAGTAATATCTTAAAACTGACATGTAAGCATTCTCAACAACATGCAGCTGATACCCATTTCCTAAATTATTGAGATGTGCCATCCTGCAAGTTTTGTGGAGTTGGAGTGTTCTGCAAGTAATCTCACAAAACTGACATGCAACTACATGCAAGGTCATACAAGTCTATAGGAATGACATGCAACAACATGCAAGCACATGCAAGTGACATGCAACAATATGCAAGCACATGCAAGTGACATGCAACAACATGCAAGGTCATATAAGTCTATAGGAGTGGTATGCAACAACATGCAAGCACATGCAATAACATGCAAGTCAATATGAGCAACATGCAACAACATGCATCAACATGCAACAACATGCAAGTACATGCAAGCTACATGCAAAAACATGCAAGTCCATGCAAGCTATTCTGACCACATGCAAGCAATATCCAATTCATGCATCTCTAACACTGTAGTTAACTCCAACATTATATCCATGCAAGGTGTCTCAACATTATCCACTCATGTACATAAAAAAGCACAACTCCAAGTCTAAAAATAAGACCCAAGTCTAACTCCCACTCACCAGGAGTTATCAAACTCTATTTTAAGACTTAGGAGAAGTCAACAAGGTCTTCATGGCTCCCATCTCAAAGTGGGCACCAAAGTTTGACATTATCCATTTAGACCTTAATTGCAAAAGTCAAAGTGATGTAATTAATAAATAATTAATCTCTCAAAATCTTAATGTGTTGGGGAACACATTCCAAGAACTTTGGAGACACATGAATTGGTTAGGATTGCAAGTTAATGGCAACTTATCCCAACATTCTCCCACTTGAAATTATACATTGCGATAACTCTAAATGAATAATTCAAACTCTAAATCAAGTACAGTGATCAAGGCCAATGGCCTTCCTGCACCAAGAGAACTTATTTGTAGTAATTGGCTTCATAAGATAATCTGCAACATTAACCAAAGTGTCAACTTCAATCAAAACCTTACCATTCTTAACCATTTCTCGCACAAAGTGATACTGAATATCAACATGCTTAGTACGAGCATGATACATAGGATTTTTGGCTAAAAAAATAGCACTCTAACTGTTACAATTAAGTCTTACTATCTTACAATCAAAACCAATACCTTTCCCAAGTCTCTTTAACCAAACTACATCTTTGGAGGCATGTGTAGCAGCCATATACTATGCTTCTATAGTAGACAAAGCAACCATGGGTTGCCTCTTACTCATCCAACTTACCACAGCTCCAAACAAAGTAAACACATAGCCACTTGTGGACCTTCGACTATCCAAGTCACCTGCCCAATCAGAATCAACAAAACCTTGTATGTCCAATGATCTATCGACACTATCAATACCATGATAAACCAAACAATAATCAGAAGTTCCTCGCAAATATGTAAACACCCTCTTAACATGATTCCAATGTTCTTTACCAGGGTTAGACGTAAACCTACTTAAAACTCCCACTGCTTGTGCAATATCTGGTCTAGTGCAAACCATTGCATATATTAAACTACCAACAACACTAGTATAAGGAACATTAGACATCTCTTCAAAAGCATCATCAGTGGTAGGACACATGTTTAATTTTAGCTTAGTACCAGCAAGAAGAGGAATGCTAACTGGTTTTTAATCATGCTTATTAAATCTTTGCAAAATTGTATCAACATACTTACTCTGACTTAACCATAGTTTTTTGTGAACACGATCCTTGTTGATCTCCATTCCAAGAATGTATTTTGTAGCCCCTAAGTCCTTCATATCAAAAGATTTATAAAGTTGAGTTTTAAGCTCTCTAATCATTTCCTTGCTGTTCCCAATAAAAAACATGTCATCAACATACAAGACAATGATTAGAACCTGATCATTGATAATCTTAAGATAAACACAATGATCTTCTTCACTTCTAACAAAACCAACTTTTAATGCAAAAGCATCAAACTTCTGATACCACATTCTAGGTGACTGTTTCAAACCATACAAAGATCATTTCAATTTGCAAACCAAGTCTTCCTTCCCTTTAACAACAAAACCATCAGGTTGCCTCATATAAATCTCCTCTTCAAGATCCCCATGCAAGAAAGTAGTTTTAACATCCATTTACTCTATCTCAAAATCAAAATTTGCAGCAATAGACAAAAGGAGTCTAATAGAAGTTAATTTAGCAACTGGAGAGAAAATTTCATTAAAATCAACACCCTCTCTCTAGGAGTAGCCCTTGCCTACCAATCTAGCCTTGTACCTTCCTAGATTACCATCTGCACCAATTTTCTTTTTATAAACCCACTTACAACCAATGGGATTTCTTCCTTTGGGCAAATGCACAAGATCCCAAGTGTCACAAGTATCCAAGGAATTCATTTCCTCATGCATATCTTGCAACCAAGACTCAATTTCTTCTGAAGAAAGAGCCTCCCTGAAAGATCTAGGTTCATCATTAGTACACAATAAAGCAAATATACAACAAAAATTAGGATGGCTATACCTGTCAATTGGATTCTGTTGCCTTGTGGATTTTCTTATAGTAGGAGTAAGAGGCTCTGTATGTTCCTCTATATGCTCATCTTGAACATCATTATCTGAACTTCCTGAACTCTCTTCTTCTTCTCCATTCTTAAACCCATCTAGTTGTTCTTCAACATGTGCATCTTCTTGCTTATTTGTAATTGTTTCAAAATGCACCGTTTTTCCTTTTTCTTGTTCCTTTGGTTGTTCCTCACCTTCATAAGCTCTAAACTCTCTAAAAATAACATCTCTTGATAAAATCATTTTCTTGGTTAGAGGGTTCCAGAGTTTGTAACCTTTTACATTCTCACCATAACCTACAAAGATGCATTTTTGAGCTTTTGGATCCAGTTTAGTTCTTTTCTCTTTAGGCACATGAACAAAAGCCTCATAACCAAATATCCTTAAATGTGAAATAGAAGGTTTTTCTTTTTAACCACATTTCATAAGGAGTCTTATCTTCAAGAATAGAGCAAGGAGATCTATTAATTAAATAACAAGAAGTACTTACAGCCTTAGCCCAAAAACACTAATCTAGCTTAGCACTGCTTAACATGCTCCTAGCTCTTTCCATTAAGGTTCAGTTCATTCTTTCTGCTACCCCATTTTGTTGAGGTGTATAAGGTGTTGTTTTCTGTCTCACAATACCTACATGCTTACAAAATTCATCAAATTCCTTTGAACAATATTCACCACCATTATCTAATCTCAACACCTTTATTTTACAGTCTGTTTGCTTCTCAACTAAGGCCTTAAATTATTTAAACTTAGTGAAAAATTCAGATTTTGCATTCATAAAATAAATCCAAGTGTATCTTGATACATCATCAATGAATCTGACATAATATCGAGATTTTGTAAAAGATTCAACATCCACAGGTCCAAAAACATCTGAACGTATAATCTCTAATAAAATCTTTGCATTATTTGTTCCACTAGGAAATGAAGATCTACTTTGTTTTCCAAACACACGATGCTCACAGAAATCATTTTTGCCAACAGAATAATCTGAAATATCGTCAACCAATTTTTTTTATTAATAATGGTCCTAAGACCTTTTTCACTGATGTGACCCAATCTGTGGTGCTGACCCAATCTGTGGTGCCACAACATACAGGTGTTTTCATTGTTTGTTACATTGGTTGAATTATTCAAAGTAGATGCATTTAATCTAAACAAGTTTCCCATCTGAGATCCTTTAGCAACCACCCAATTCGCTCTCACCAACCTGCAACCAGACTTATCAAATGTCACATTCATTCTAGAATCATTTAACTTTGATACAGAAAGTAAGTTTCTTTCTAGTCCTAGAATATACAAAACATCATGAAGGGTTTTAACCCTTCCATCACTGAAATACAACTTTACCTTTCCCTTGCCAATTATCTATTTTGTACTATTGTCACCAAGGAAAACTTCACCTCCATCATATGCTGAATATTTTGAGAATCACTCCTTGTTGGGAGTCATATGGTAGGAGCAACTTGAATCAATAAGCCAAGCATCATTACTTACTATGTTAGCTGATATAATTAATGCATCATTGTCACCATCCTCTGAGGATTTTTCAGTGGAAGAATCTGAGCTCTTTTTCTTGCTCTTACAATCTTTCTTCACATGTCTCCGTTTGCCACAGTTCCAACATTTTACCTTGTTCTTACTAGATGGGGTTTTAGAACGACCTTTAGAATTACCCTTCTTCTTATCCCAGTTGGGTGTCTTTTCCTTTGTCCTACCCCTTACATGTAAAGCATCTTGGGATCCACCTTTTTTGGATTTTCTTCTCATTTCTTCTGAAAGAAGTGTAGCAATGAGACTATCCATCTTTGGATCTATACCACCACCACTAATAGCAACAATTAGATTTTCCCAAGATTCTGGTAAAGAACATAATACTAAGATACATTTATCCTCTTCTTCTAGCTTAACATCTATGGATGCAAGTTGACTTATGATCAAATTAAATGCATTCAAATGGTTTGCAACAGAATTTCCTTTCTTCATTTTCAATGAATACAACTATCTTTTGAGATATAACTTATTAGTTAAAATTTTGGTTTGATAAATATCACCTATCCTCTTCCATAGATTGTATGTAGTAGCTTTAGTAGAAACATTCAAGAGTACATCATCTGCAAGGCACAACCTTATGGTTCCTCGTGCCTTTTTATCAAGTTTCAACCAATCTTCATCTTTCATAGTTGTAGAGGGATTCTTTTCATTTTCAACAATAACCCATTGTTCTCTTTCTTCCAAGAGATCTTCCATTTTTAATTTCCACATCTCGTAGCCAGATCCATTGAATTTCTTAACATCCATATGAGAGGTAGAACCCATTGTATACAATCTTCTTCACAGATCTACAAAAAAACAACAAAACAAAGCTCCCACTGCAGCCAAAAAACCTTTAAAACTTTGAGAGAAAGGCATCCCTCACTCTCCACAACCGTTAGCTCTGATACCAAATGTTGAAAATGAAGGTAGAACTGCTGCTATAAACTTTAAAGTTTTGTGTATGCAAAGCTGAAATAAAGATTAATCTGTAACAATTAATGAACAATTGATTTGCACATTCAATCCAATGTAGAAGAGAAGAGAATAGAAGAGAAGAAGCTTGCAAAGTATTTACATGGAGAAACCCTTTCAAGAAAAAACTCCACACCCAAAGATGTTTCCTGCTTGTATTATTTCTCTTTGAAAAAGATTACATTCAATATTTGAAATTTCTCTAAGTCCTTGATGCACTTCACAAAAAAACTTCTTGCTTTTTTCTCTAAGTCTTTTTTCCAAAAACTTTTGCTTTTTTCTTCTAAGTCTTTTATCCTCAAATCAATTCTTTGGAAAATGTATAGGGTTTTCAATTAAATCAACAACCCTCTTTTAATTCAACAACCCTCTTATCTAAAAGCTTGAAACTCAAAATATAATGAATTACAATTGATAACATAGCTTCCAAAGCTCATGCAAAAATTAAGCTCACTTAAATTGAGAAGACTAAACTCAAACAAAGTCCAAACACTAAGTTAACTGTCCCTTCATGATGTGGGTGCCCAAGATGGCTAAATATAGCTATCCCAACATCAAACTTATCACCAAATAAAAGCAACATAAAAAACTCCTCCATTTAGGCGTCCATACTTGCCCAATGATTTTTTGATAATTGAAGTGATCAAATACACATCAAAATCATACAAACAACATGAAATATTGATGTCCCCAAGGTTATTCTGAAATATCTTTTCCTGTACATGCAAGTGACATGCAAACACCAAATCCAACATGCAACTGATACCCATTACATGAAATAAGTTGAGATGTACCATCCTGCAACTTTCAGGAGTTGGAGTGTCTTGCAAGTAATATCTTAAAGCTGACATGCAAGCATTTGCAACAACATGCAACTAACATGCAAGCATTTTTAACAACATGCAACTGATACCCATTTCCTGAATTACTGAGATGTACCATCCTGCAAGTTTTTGGAGTTGGAGTGTTCTGCAAGTAATGTCATAAAACTGACATGCAACTACATGCAAGGTCATATAACTGACATGTAAGAACATGCAAGGTCATACAATTCCATAGGAATGACATGCAACAACATGCAAGCACATGCAAGTGACATGCAACAACATGCAAGGTCATATAAGTCCATAGGAGTGACATGTAACAACATGCAAGGTCATATAAGTCCATAGGAGTGACATGCAACAACATATAAGCACATGCAAGTGACATGCAACAATATGCAAGTCAATATGAGCAACATGCAAAAACATGCATCAACATGCAACAACATGCAAGCTACATGCAAAAATATGCAAGTCCATGCAAGCTATTCTGACCACATGCAAGCAATATCCAATTCATGCATTTCTAACACTGTAGTTAACTCTAACATTATATCCATGTAAGGTGTCTCAACATTATCCACTCATGTACATAAAAAAGCACAACTCCAAGTCTAAAAATAAGACCCAAGTCTAACTCCCACTCACTAAGAGTTATCAAACTCTATTTTAAGAGTTAGGAGAAGTCAACAAGGTCTTCATGGCTCCTATCTCAAAGTGGGCGCCCAAGTTTGACATTATCCATTTAGAACTTAATTGCAAAAGTCAAAGTGATGTAATTAATAAATAATTAATCTCTCAAAGTCTTAATGTGTTGGGGAACACATTCCAAGAACTTTGGAGACACATGAATTGGTTAGGATTGCAAGTTAATGACAACTTATCCCAACAGTTTTCTCCATCTGTAACTGGGGCCTCCAATTTCTTTTTGGCCTCAACACAACGACACAAGTAATAATCTATTCCCTCTTTGTTATCTTCATCTATAATAACTGCATAAACATGCCCCACATTGATATGTGCAGCAAATTAGATGAAATTAGTCAACATTACAAAAACACTACAAAGTAAGATAACATTAGGAATTTCAAAAACTATGCAAGTAGATATATTACTTGGTTGAACTAGATCTGATATGTGGTCAAAGTCAATTGATGATTCCATCTCTGTCAGTTCCAGTGCCATCGGGGGTCGATACGTGTCAAGTGGGCTAGGATAACTTAACCTCCATTTGTTAACCCACTCCTTTGACTTGCACTCATCCCAAGCTTAAATTGTACATGAAGAACAAAAGCATGCCATCTTTCGTATATGGATACTCCATTAACCTACAATTGAGCTTCTGAAAGAGTGTAGCTCACTTGATCCTATCAGTGTACAATAGTCCTCATATGGTGCAATGTTAGTATCGTCTATAAACCAAAAAATTATACAAACTGAAGACTTACATTCATTACCTTGACCCATTAAATCATTACACCACTCGACGATTGATTTTGCATCTGTCAACTGTGCATTGTCTTTATACTTTAACTCTTCTCGTGCTATGGCTCTTTTGATACATGCTCCTACACCATCATGCTCCCCCTTTCCATGCCTAGCCTCACAAAAGTTCCACATATGCTAAACACCTATAATATTATGCCTCCTACTCAGCCAATAGAAATTTCGTGAGTTCTTGAATTGTGATGCACAATTATCTGACCATATGATATGATGACTAAACGATATGCTCCTTCTAGCCAAATCATTGTAGAACACCTAAAAGCAACCTTGCACGAACTTCGTGGAATGCGTGCGATCATCACTAATATAAAAATGATACTCCCTTATGATCTTTCTATCATCCTCTGTACTATCATTCACATGAATGAATGTGATGTGCACAAATATAGAAACTTGTGTCAAGTTGTAATATTGTGATTGCACCTCACGTTGTGGCTGTAGACTATAGTTCTCTGCAAAGTCGACGACTGAAACAATGCTACCAAGTGGAAATGTGTCCTTACATGACTTGAATTGCAAGTCCAACCATCAAGCTCTGTGGGTATGCCTTACATACTCATACACTATATTGTCATGAAATGTAGACATAAATTGATACACTGGAATCTTTTGAATAACTAATTCACACCTCTTTACTTCTTTACCATCTTTTGTAGTGTAGGCCACTTTTTTATAGTTGCTGAACTCTACTAGTTCATTTCCAACTACATGTGTGCTTTCCATATGTTCACATATTGGCATATGTTGCAAGCCACCGCAATGCTAACATGTTCCATCCAAGCACAATTTCCTATAGAATATTTGAACTTCCTCTCTATCACATAAAATTGTTGATATGAAGTCTGTTGAAGTAGTTGGTGAGGCACGTATGCCACAATCCTATAAAACATTGTTAGTATGCAAATCTAAACATATAGACTGATAAACATCAAAATGGTTAGAAAATTTAATATGTAATCTACAAAAACAAGTAGTGCGTGTGTGATTTATTTTGACATAGAAAGATTTTAGCATTTCAAAATATCTTTGAGAAATTTTAATTTGAGGATACATCTCTAGAAATTTAGCAAAAAACTGTGTTTGAGTCATATCCAAAAAATGCTTTGGATGTGGCTCACGATTTTGACTACCAATTCTCCTTCTTATCACATCCCTTTGATCAGAGATACCCTTGTGTAATTCTTCCAAAAGTTTTCAATTAGTGATCTCAAAGCTTTAAAAACAATTTTGTCTTTCCGTGGGAGTCTCCCAGAGAATGCCCACAATTCATTAGTGTTTGGGTCCTCAACCCTTTCACATCTTCCAATGGCTCTCATTAGAGTTTTTCTACTTATTTTCAATGCTTGACTTGTCTTTCTAATGAGGCGATCTTTCTTTGTTTGTTGGCTTACTATTGTCGATGTAATGACATGTTGTGTGACATTACTATCTTTGGTGCATGAGGTGGAACCCACACTCTCATATGCACCTATTAGATTTTTGATAATTGATTTTTCACTTGAGGCATTGGATGTTCTTAGGCCAAGAATCTTCATAGTGGGCCTAAATTTTAGATTTCTCATCAATTCAACAAAGAGTTGACATCTTCCAGTTTCATTTAAATTCTCAAAGAATAATTTCCATATATTATTCACATATCTTTGGCAAGTGCGAATGGGAATCTTATCTTGAATGGGCTTCAATACATTCTCATCAATATCGATTAGAAACTTAGGCTTCCTATGCAAAATTCTAGGAGGCGTTTTTGTTGGCAAGAGACACTATATGGATTCATGATTGTTATCATTGATGGCAACAAAGTTCATCCCACACATCCACAGGACATGGTGTGTCTCTACCGGAAGTCAGAGTGAAGAATGTTGTGGTCTGGTAAGCAAGAATAGAGCATGTGGCGAGGTCCGACAGTCAGGTCCAGATCTCTCAGAGGAAGTATCTTGGTGAAGTGCGGATTTGAGCAAGTCAAGAGGACTACCTTGAGTGATAGATTCCAAGGATTTAGCCTCCGGTGATTCCAAGGATTTAGCCTCCAGTGATAGATGAAGAAAAAGATATGAATACTTGAGTGTCAGGTTCCTGATTGGCAGTGTGGATAGAGGAAGAACTGACTGGAAAAACATCATACATTATTCTGGATGTGTTACTGATGATGGTAAATGTTATTAAGGCATAAGTTATGATTGGCCAACATGATTGATGACTTCTACAAGTATATCCTTGATCCGCATTACTTGGTATGCAAGGATTCAGCCGACAGATCAGAATTTGTGGAAAATATTGACTATTCTAGGTGCCAACTAGAAAGGTGATGAAATCACTTATTTAGTTGTGAGAGGTGTCGTGGTGTTCGGAGATGTGCGAAGAAAAGTAGTAGAACCGAATAAAAGTAGAAATGAAGGTCCAGTATGTAAAAGGAGAGCAGCACAAAAGAAGAGGAAAGATGAAGTGCAGCAGATCAGTATACAATGCCTAACTAGAACTGAACTCCAGCATATGTTGATGCTCCTTATCAGTTCAAGTATTGTATTACACTCTTTATAAATTATAGACAGTGTGTCTCTTGGAGGCAGTGTGCCTCTTGTGAGCAGTGTGCTCAGGCAGTGAGCCCTAATTGGCAAGTGCCATTTTGTATTTCCATTCTTCTAACAGAGAATACAATCTTGGGTTAATCACCCCATGTTTTTTTCCCTTAACAGGGTTTCCACGTCAAAAATATTGTCATGTGTATTTCCATTTCATGGTTATGTTTGCTTATTTGAATTAATGCTGCATTGATTATTAAGAAAGTTCAGAAAGTAGAAATAATTAAGATAACTGATTCACCCCCCCTCTCAGTTATCAACAATTGGTATCAGAGCCAAGTTTCTCCTAACAGAGTCTAACAGCTTGAGGAAGATCTGGGAATTCAAATGGATGTATATGGTTTAAGGGAACAACTCAAGACTGCCCTTGATGATCTTGAGTAGTCAAACTCTGAAGTCAATGAATTAAAGGAAAGACTCAAACAGGCTGATGATTTCATGAGAGAACTAAAAGATAAATTAAGTCTCTCTATGAAAAAGAAAAAGGAGCTACTTTAGCAATTGGCAAGTCAAGGTGAAGCAAATGATACAAATGAAGATCTAAAGGAGAAAACCAAGTTATGTGAAAAGTTATCAAAAGAAATCATTATGTTAAGACATGAAATGGAATTAGGAGTTATGAAGTTTACCCAAGAGGTTGAAGAGAAAAGAAAAACTGAAGATAATCTAAGACAATCTCTCAAGGAGAAATCAGAAGATTGCCACAAGATGAATAGAATTATCAGACATCTTGAATCTGATCTTGAAGATGCTAAAGATAATGAAGAAAAACTTGAGGATCAAATTGTCTCTCTCAAAAGGGATCTTCAAACAACAAATGAATATAAAGAGAAATTCAAGATAAGTTCTACTCAACTTGAAGTTCTTCTTGCAAGTCAAAAGAGGGTAGATGACAAGTGTGGTTTGGGATATGAGAAAGGAGAAAGCTCCGGATCCAGTCAGAAGATTTTTTCAGAAAATCCAAGGAATAGGCCTAGAAGACCTCTGGTAAGGCAACCTAATGCTCAAAGATATCCATCCTTTAATGGATACTGCCACAACTGCAATAACTTTGGTCATAAAGCTAATCAGTGCAGAAGGAGAATGAATCAGACTAATTCATCCTTATCTGAACAATGTTTCAACTGCAAAAGGTATGGTCACAAATCTCATGAATGCAGAAATATGCAAATGAACAAATCATTCAATGGTAGATGCTTTGCATGCAAAAGAATAGGTCATATGGCTAATCAATGCAGATCAAGAGGATATCAATCAAATATGCAAAGAAATGTTGTTTGCCAAATTTGCAATAGATCTGGTCATATTGCAAAATTCTGTAGAAGCAAGAATCAGGACAAAAGAGGTCCGGTACATCATAATCAGAATCAAGATAAGGGAAAACGAAAAGTGAATGCAGATGAAGTTCAAAGTGAGATGAACAAGATTTGGGTGAAGAAAAGTACAGAGAATATAGGGGATGGGTCCGCACCAGACTTTGGTGCTGATATTCCTTCTAGAAACTAAAAAGTGAGCTCTGGCTTAGGGGGAGACACAAAGAAAACCTTGTTCCCCCAGCCAGTCAATTGGTGCCAGAACTGGCACAAGAAGAGTTGCGGATTGAAGGGTTCATAAGAGAAACATC
The DNA here is from genome assembly GCA_027924645.1 of Cunninghamia lanceolata. Lineage (NCBI taxonomy): Eukaryota > Viridiplantae > Streptophyta > Pinopsida > Cupressales > Cupressaceae > Cunninghamia > Cunninghamia lanceolata. Next base: position 60,076 of record BSBN01002136.1, on the reverse strand, counting down.
CAAATAAACTATGGTTAAGATTTGGAAGATCTGCAAGATGTTTAAGATCAAGATTGATCCAATTCTTCAAGTCATCCAAATAAGGCAAACTAGAATGACTTAGGTCGAGCATTTATTGCAACTTGACATTAGGGTTTGTGGAGCAATATAAGGGTTTTCTCATTAAGCATTTGTTCATTCTGCATTCAAGAAGAAATGAAAAGTGAAGCTCTGTAACAAAATTCCTCAAGCTCATCAAAGATCATTTGCAGAAGATAATTCATCCATAAATCAATCCGGCTAACTCCATGAAACTAAAAGGCGCAAAAGGTATTCTCTGTTATCAAATATCTCTCTATAAATCCTTGAATGATGGGTACTCCAAATATTGTGAAAATCTCTAATAGGCCTCGCCCCAAATTTAAGAAACATCCATACAAATCTTTGGAAGTAGATCCCCTAGGAGCATTTTCCAGTGTTCCGCATGGTGTGTTGCATACAGAAGACATTAGGGTTTACATACACGTGAATATTGAAGAATTTGGGGAATCAAAGTTAATGGATATCTATCACAAGCAGTTAACAGATAATTCTTTTGAGATCAAACCTCAGTATAAAGCCATCCGGGATAAGCATTTTGCACAGTGCATTCATTTCCCTTGTTTTGAAGAAGATGAATGGGTTCGGTATGTGTTGAGTAGAGTGCATGACAATTTCCTATGGTTGAATAGACCATTTAAAATCACCAAAGATGCAATTAGGGCAGTAACCGGTCTACACTCATCTGGTGGAATTCCTGTTCTCAAATCTGTCAAGAATTAGACAGTAAGTGATGCAACCGGATCAAAATTTGACAAGAGAGCTATGGCAATTGAAGACATCACTGAACTGGATGTCAAATTTGCATCCATGATAATTGGTTACAAGATTTATCACTCCAGTAGGGAAAATTCAGTACCGGGAACTGCAGTTTACACAGCCTATCAAATGCTAAAAGAAAATACTGACTATGATCTGTGTGAATTTCTTCTAAGCCAACTTTTGGAAAATCTACAAAAGATTAAGAAGGATAAGAAGAACTCCTTCAAGTATGGTGGCTTGATACTCTGCCTATTCTTTTATTACATGAATGAGCTTCCCGGATTCAATGGCTGAGTATGGTAGAATGACAGACCGGTTGCCATCCAAATCAGAGACTATTTGCATGGGCTTGGGGATGCTAAAGCAAGAAATACAACCCTGTGGGGATATTTCAAGAATTTTTAGAACATGATGCAAGCAAGAGAGAGAATTCCCCAGTCTCTTGTTGAGAAATACAAAGACACAGTATGCTTTATGGTAGAGACTGATCAGTGCCTAATGGAGGCAGTAGAACCAAGAACTATATGGATCATGCCTATGGGGTATGAAGTTGATGAACAAATTGTGGAGCTGCATCTTCAACACATGTTAAGTTAGCCAAAAGATCCCAAGGCAGAAAGGTTTGGAACCTTTGAGGAGCTAAGTGTAAAGATTCATGTTGAACTCAGACAACCAGAGATCAAGAGGAAGGTAAGAAAAGAAGTTGAAGATGTTGCAAAAGGCTTTGGCATATCAAAGGAGGCACTTGATGCCAACAGGGAAAAGATGGAAAGGGTTGAGGAAGAGAAGAAAAAGGTAGAAAAGAAAAGTGAGGAAAGTGTTCCGGTAAAATCTTCCACCCGGACCAGATCATCAAAGAGATCTGCACCTACCACTACCAAAAGCTCAAGGCCATCAAAACCGGAAGCAAAATTATCCGGCAAAGGAGAGAAAAGAACAAAGACAAAAGCCACAAGGGCTTATGCCAGTCAAAGGGATGAAGAGGAGACTGAATCTGATGAAGAAATTAGGAAAGTGAAAAAGAAGAAGAAATTATCTGGTGAACCCTCTACTGGTCAAAGAGAAGAAGAGAAGGAAGAGGAATTTGTAGAAAAGCCCACTCTGTCCATAGATAATGTCATCAAATCAGTCATTGTGGATGGAAACCTTCAGCGAATGGCTGGATTCTATGATGATTATAATGAAGCAGACCAAAAGATCTTGCAGGAAGTAGCAGTTAAGTATTTGAACATATATAATAAGGCTTTTATTGAAATTATATCCCTTATTCCCAAAAGCCTAGAAAAAGAGTTAGAAATAAGAAAGAATACTGCCATGGCAAAAGATCTTGAGATCCGGGAACAGATAGCCATTCAACTAAATCCTTCAATCAATTCAAAGCAAATGAACATGATCTTCAAGGATTGCAAGGATGAATTTCAGAGCAAAGCTAGAATGAATCAGCTCATGCTTGGTGAGACTAACAAGATAGCCAAGGAAACAGAAGAGATCCTCAGGAAGGCCTTTAAAAGATTCAATCTTCCTATTATAGAGGACTTGGGTGTTGATCCCTCGGTCACAGGTGTTGAAAAAGAATCCACTGAGCAAGTCATGGACACCGGTGCAGAAAAGGATAAGGACTTAGAATCTTCTACTCCGGAAGAGGTGGCTCATGAACAAACAAATATCTCTCCTCCAGTTTCCCCTACAGTCTCTGGATCTAAAGGAAAAGAAAGAATAAAGGAGAAAGAAGCAGAGGTGAAGGAAAAAGAAGATGACAGTACCAAGGTTGCAGAAGGAGAGAAGACTTCAACAGAGAAGACCACAACTGCTAGTGGTAAGAATGTAGAAGGAGAGAAAGCTCCAAGAGACGGCTCTAAGAATGCAGAAGAGAAGAAAAATCTGTCTTCGGCAAGAGACACTGCAAAAACTGTCCAAGAATTCTTGAACAAAGAAACAATGGAGATTGATGAGCCGGAGCTTCTACAAGGACGATTTAATTTTGATTCTCTTTCTCCGGTATAGACAATGAATATAGCTTCATTTGCTAATGCAAATGTTAAAGAAAAACTCCTGAAGTCTCACATGGAAGACTGTGAGTTGATAGAAGCTGCTTCCGGAGTGCTAGAAAAGATTATGCCATTGTTTCAGAAGGATCCCATAGCCTCCTCATCTGGTAATCTCAAAACTCTAGTCAATAGTGTTAGCACACATTTTCATTCCCTAGAGAAGTTAGCAGAAGATAAGGTCCGGAAGGAATTTCTTGCAAAAAGATTATCAGAGGTACAAGGGTTGATAAATAATGATAGGAGAAATATGAATATTGGGATAAAGAGCTTAGAAAATGCTCTTAAAGATGGTGGAGAAATATACAAATTTTGTTTATAATGGTCCAAAGCAACATTGGACATTGAGAAGAAAGTAAAAGAATAGGAGGACAAACTGACAAATCTATCAAAGAATTTTGATCCTCTCTCATCCTCCATAATAAATCAAGAATATCAGACTATTGCAATCTTGAATGAAATCAAGAAGCTGGAGAAGGAAAAGAAAAATAGAATAAGTAGGTTGGGTGCACTCAGAGGGATAATTATCCCCAAGTTAGAGGCCATGCATGAGGCCATAAAAGAAGCCCAGATCACAGCCCAGACCAGTGATTCGACAGATCTAAAAAGGGAAGATGCGTTTGCATTCCTGTTAAGCGGTCATATATCAATTTTGGACAGAATGAAGTAAAGTTGGGCAACATAATTTGTCCAATTGAAGACAACTTTTGCAGACATTCTTCAGTATATGTAAGTATGCCATATGTATATACTTATGTGGCCAAGTATAGTTGAAATTTTGAAAATTTTGGTGTGCGGACCCAACCCTTTGCCATTGATGTCAAAGGGGGAGTGATGAGCAGTGAAAAATGTTGTAGCCAGCTAAGGGGGAGCTCCAGAAAATGTATATAAAAATAGAGCATCAGCCAAGGGGGAGCATAGTGTAAACACTTAGTCATTTTTCACTAAGTGTTGCCATCAATGCCAAAGGGGGAGATTGTTGGCAAGAGACACTATATGGATTCATGATTGTTGTCATTGATGGCAACAAAGTTCATCCCACACATCCGCAGGACATGGTGTGTCTCTACCGGAAGTCAGAGTGAAGAATGTTGTGGTCTGGTAAGCAAGAACAGAGCATGTGGCGAGGTTCGACAGTCAGGTTTGGATCTCTCAGAGGAAGTATCTTGGTGAAGTGCAGATTTGGGCAAGTCAAGAGGACTACCTTGAGTGATAGATTCCAAGGATTTAGCCTCTGGTGATAGATGAAGAAAAAGATATGAATACTTGAGTGTCGGGTTCTTGATTGGCAGTGTGGACAGAGGAAGAACTGACTGGCAAAACATCAGACATTATTCCGGATGTGTTACTGATGATGGTAAAGGTTATTAAGGCATAAGTTATGATTGGATGACATGATTGATGACTTCTACAAGTATATCCTTGATCCGCATTACTTGGTATGCAAGGATTTAGCCGACAAATCAGAGTTTGTGGAAAATATTGACTATTCCGGGTGCCGACTAGAAAGGTGATGAAATCACTTTTGCGTATATATATATAAGATGGATTTAGTTGTGAGAGGTGTTGTGGTGTTCGGAGATGTGCAAAGAAAAGTAGTAGAACTGAATAAAAGTAGAAAGGAAGGTCTAGTATGTAAAAGGAGAGCAGCACAAAAGAAGAGGAAAGATGAAGTGCAGCAGATCAGTATACAGAGCCTAACTGGAACTGAACTCCAGCATATGTTGATGCTCCTTATCAGTTCAAGTATTGTATTACACTCTTTATAAATTGTAGACAGTGTGTCTCTTGTAGGCAGTGTGCCTCTTGTGAGCAGTGTGCTCAGACAGTGAGCCCTAATTGGCAAGTGCCATTTTGTATTTCCATTCTTCTAATAGAGAATACAATCTTGGGTTAATCACCCCATGGTTTTTTCCCTTAACAGGGTTTCCACGTCAAAAATATTGTGTCATGTGTATTTCCATTTCATGGTTATGTTTGCTTATTTGAATTAATGCTGCATTGATTATTAAGAAAGTTTAGAAAGTAGAAATAATTAGGATAACTGATTCAGCCCCCCCTCTCAGTTATCAACAGTTTTAATTGGTAAAATAGACTCAACATTAGGAATTTCTTCAATATTACTTGAGATGGGATAGATGATGTACCTTCCATTGGAGGTGAAAAAGATGAAAATGATGTACCTTCAACTTGACGTGTGAATGATGGCATGCCACCAACTTGAGAAGAAAATGCAGATGTACCTTCTACTTCACCTGTGAAAGATGGAGTGTCTCCAATTCAAGAAGATAATGATGGTGTTCCTTCAACTTGACCTGTGGACGATGGAGTGCCTTGAACTTGGAGATTCACTTTCCTCATTGCACGGAGGTTTTTCATTCGTTCCCTTTATGCTGCCAATTCCATCTCTTTCTTAGCTTCATTAGAAGTGTCATGTTCCTCTTCAATTATCAATGGTGGAATGTCTTCTTGTATGGTTGGCAATTTCCTACTTTCTCGAATTCGCCTCATTCTTTCTCTTTTCCTCTCATTCTCAGCTTCATGCTCTTCTGGTGTTAGAGTCTTTGCTCAATTCCTCAGCATGATGATGAATTATACAAGCATGATGAATAAGAAAATGATAATTAGAACCTTTATAATGACAATGAATAATGTCCACAATGAAAAAATACAAAATAAGTTATCATGTTTGGTGATTTGCATCACTTTAGGAGCTCCAATTTCATGAAATTCATCACTGTCCTTGTTTATTAAGATATTATAGACCATGATCAAAGTCATCATAAATAGGACAAAAATCATTAAAAGATATGATAGACCAAAAATACTTTTGAACTCATCCAAATGCACAAATATCATGCATCTCCCCTTGTAGTGAAAGACTAGCTTGATATATACACATTTTCTCAACCAAATCAGCAACTTGTTCTTCATGTTCATGGCTGTTGTAGGTTTGATAAAAAGTCATTTTTATGATGCCCAAGTTGTCCTAGACATGCATAAGGTTCATAACGTCTGAAAAATCATTTTGTAGTTCATTTTCTTGACCCATGAAAAAGTTATAACCGTTGTCCCAAAGTCTAGAGGAATTCGTGTGAAGACAAATCATGACTTGAATGAATCCCTTTGCAAGTAGTTTCAAATTGGGCATGGAGTTTACCTTCTTGGACCATGGTAGATGTTGTGATGACTATTTTTAAGCTTCAAACCACCTTCACATACCTTATAACTAGCTGGGCATGGCAGTCTTCCAAGATGGAAATGATGCCATGGATGCCTTATAACTAGGGTAGCCAGTGAGCACAAAAAAATGTTTTAAATTGGTCTCCCACTGGTGAAAAATATCCACAATGGGTGGTGAGGCCTGTGTATATGTATTTTATCTTCTTCCAAGCTTGCAGGGCCCCAAGGTGAAGGTTGCACGTGCTTCTAATGGATAGTAAGTCTGATATTCTGAATGTATCAGACTGTGAGGGTTGTGAAGGGTAGTTTGAATGCTATCAAAGCAAGATTAGAGTGTTTTGTGATAGGAGAAGGTGTGGAAGATGTGTATGAAGGTCTTACAGACCTATTCAAGGAGTTTTTTGAGCTTTCTTGGCAATTACTTGACAAAATGTCAAGACTATCCCAAGTAGATTGCATGAGACATTGAAGCCCTTAAACCATGACTAGTCTAGTGTGAACCTTTTTGGTATGTGTAGACCTTGAAACCTCCTTGAAAGCACTTGTATGAAAGGTGTAAGGGTTCCCACATCAGTGGTTAAGTGTTAAAAACCATTTGTTCTTGTTGATTCTTAATCCAATGAAGTTGTCTCTACTAGGAGCAACAATACACGAAGTTGTGAGCCAATGGGTTGTTGTATGGTTGGGTCATCACCACATAGAAGTGCCCAAGATCATGTTCAAGATCTTTTGAGCCCCAAGGCAAGTCTACCATCTCATCTTTTGAGCCTCTAAACTTATGATAGTCCTATTGTTGTTTTATTTGTGACAGTCTTCTAGGGCAGTCTACATGGTATTTTGCATACTCGCACCTTTAAAGTTTGCACAAGGATAGCTTCTTCAACTCAATGATAGGACCTTGGACCATTTTCTATGCTATGACTGCTATAACTAATTAGTAACATGACTCTCACAAGGTGGTTGGGTAAGTCTTTTGTATAATAGTCCTTTCGTAAAATGAATGATGTGTGTTCTTGCTGAGTGGCAAACCCTCTTCCATTGTCATAGAAAGAAACATGCACATTAGGTCTTATTGGGAAAATTCTCAAGCATTGGATCAATAATCAATCCCATGAAGATACTAAAACCCCCATGATGACAATCCCCTAGATCTATAGCATATGATTTTCAATTTCAAAACATGACTGTGCTATTTATAACAGTCATAAATGACTAATCAACATTGAGAAATGACAATTTCAAAAGCTTATAACCACATTTGCACTGATGACCACACTTTGTAACTTTAATAACATGAAGATAGTCCTTCAAAACTTGCCTAGCAACCTAAAATATGACCCTAGCATAATACGGACAGTCACTAATGACTTTATTGTTGGATAGTCACTAATATATTGGACAATCACTAATTTAACTCTTCTTCCATGAGGATTGTCTTGTAAAGTACCATAGGACTATTACTAAGTATGCCCCTTAAGATCTGTGTCTTCCTAAGGATTTAAGAGCCTTATTTCATATGCATTTTCTTCAATTAACATGGTTTCATGATAAGTCTAATGACTCTTTCTATGGTTGCAAGTTAGGTCAATATGTCTTCACAATTTCAACAAGTTACATGAGGGTTTCATGGAGGATTATTCACATGACAACCATAACAAGGGCTATTATTAGTCAAGATAATGTCATGATAAGGTCATCCAAATGGTGCCATAACAATAGGAAGCTTTCATAGGAAGAAGGCAATGTTTTGATGGTAATGGAAAGGGTAGATGAAGAGGTGTTTTGTTGTCTTATATAGTCATGAACAAGTCAAAAAGGGACTATCACAATCCAAAATAATTAAAGACTACCCAAGCCATTAGGACACTCATATAGAAAGGTCTCCCAAGTTGTCAAATTCCTAAGTGAGGACTATATGAGAATGGCATAACATTACTAAAGGCCCTAAAACCCTTAAGGAAACTACATATGTAGTGAGAGGGATTATTACAATCCAAGATGGTCAAAGGGTACGGTCCTTGACTTCTTTAGGGTATCCATACCTAGGACTATCATAAAAATCATTAAACTAATCTCTATAATTTAGGGTATTGAAAGGTATGTAGTTGATCAAGGTAACCACCATCATGTGCTAACAAAGGACAATTAGGAAATTTTGAAATACTCTTTTGTCATGTACGTACAAATCATCATGAATAGGTGCATAAGGAATGTCCTAGCCTGAGACACTAAAGAGGTTTCCACATCCTTCTACCTTCTCCAAGAGAATTGATACTATGAAACATGCATGAAGAAGTTATCAAAAGGACACCTAACAATTATGCCTAAATGATCAATAGAGACAAGTAGGATTGTCATAATAGGGGGCATAGGATAGTCTAAGATTCAAGCCATTGCATGGTTCTATTGAATGAACTATTATGCATATTAAGGAATAAATCATTCTATATCATCCTAGGGCAAAGATTAAGAGTCTTCCATGTTGGTATGTGGTGACTGATCATGCAAGTACTATAAACTAGTTATGTATCTTTTTGCATGATCGGAGTCAGTTGTTAATTTTTTGGTTAACCAACAAAAGAAAAATGACATTGCAAAACCCTAACTCTAGAAGCTTCCAAAAATCTTGTTATAAGCGGCTAGGATGTATGTTATGGTGATGTATTCACAAGATTGTAATCTATTATGCACTGGATAATAAAATCATTGGATGGCTGAGTTTCTATGGATGTAGCCCATATTGGGTGAACCACGTTAAATTTCTGTGTTGATCTCTTTTGTGTTATTCCTCATTGTTATATTTGGGTTATTTAATCTACATATAATTGTTAGTGTTTATTGCTTTGATCTGCCTGAACCCTAACATTCCAGAATCAATTTTGGCTCCATTGATCATGAATATGAGTATGACAAACAATTGTTCACTAAAATTATTTTATGAAGTATTTGATATTGTTTTTCTCTTGTATAGGTGAAAATAGGTGAAATGAAGGCATGAAGGGCCGAAACAAGGTGGAAACATGAGGAATTTGGAGTCTCTTTGATTGACCTAACTGATATACCTAGACACATATATATCTTAGAACATAAAGAACATAAAGAACATAAAGACATAAAGAACATAAGAACATATATATGTGAATTAAAATGGACATAAGTTGAACATACCTTAGAATTTGATATTGCAGTTGTCCAATTCTCCAAAATATGGCTTCAAAATCCTCATATTCTTCTTTTTTGCAAGTTTGATTATGAATTCTATATAACTCTACAATAGGATTAGTGAAATTTATGGAAAAAACAAACATATATCATCAAATTCAATCTATATATCAATGGTAATTAGCTTTGAAACAATATCACACATGAAACATGAAACTTTTAGTTTAAATAATCACATTTTCTCCAAAAACATGTAAAATCAGTTCTTCTATGTTGAAAAAACAAAAAAGGTGGTGGATTGATCTAAAAATGATTCTCAATAAGTCAAACAACATGAAAAGCATTTTCTTGTCTGATATACTGCATGAAAAGCAGGAATAACAATCATGTGGGGTCTGAATCATGGATCCCACATGCTTTTTCCTATTTTTCATGCTTCCCATAATGCTAGCACGTTATAACATGAGCGCATTATAATGTGAGCGCATTCTGGGAAGCATGAAAACATAAAGCTTCATGCATGCAAAAATCATAACCTTCTCAATGTTGGTGCCAAAATCATGGTCTAGGATGTCATGCTCTCACATAAAATATATTGTAACTATGCATGTAGTGCATCAAATAGGTAATCAAGTGATGGTCCAAGAGTATCCCTAGACTCAAATATCCATGTGGTTCATAAAATAGAACTTGTCTATACTAGGAGGGACAAATGTAACTGCTGGCAAGAGACACTGTGTGGCTTCATGAGTGTTGTCATTGATGGCAACAAAGTCTATTCCACACATTCGCAGCACACAGTATGCCTATACCGGAAGTCAGATTGAAGATTATTTTGGTCTGGTGAACAAGAACAAAGCATCCAGCAAGGTCTAACAATCAGGTCTGGATCTCTCAGATGGTATAACTCAACAAGTTACGGACTTGGACAAGTCAAGAGGAGTACCATGACTACTATATTCTAGAGATTGAGCCTCCGGTGATAAAACATGAAAAAGATATGAGCATCTGAGTGTTGGGTCCCAGACAGGTAGAGCAGATTAAGGAAGAACTAACCGACAGAGTATCAAACTTCAATCCAGATGAGTAATTGATGTTGATCAAGGTATTTGAGGGATCATACACTGTTGGCCGACATGATTGATGACTTCAATGCCTATGTTTTTGATACACATCACAAATCAAGCATGGATTCAGCCGACAGATCAGTAATTTGTAAATATCTTGAGTATTTCGGTTGCCGACTAGAAAGTTGTTGAAATCCTTGGTGCAGATATATATACTAGATGGATTCCAGTATGAAGGTGTGAGTGTGTATAGATATGATAAAATAAAGTGCGAAGAAAGGCAGAGATAAGTGAGGAAGCAACAATACAAATCCGGTATGTGATAGAGCAGCAACACTAGAGCAAAGGAAGAATGAAGTGCATCAGATCAGTATATTGTGCCTAGCTGAAACTGAACTCTAGCATTTGTAGATGCCTCTCATCAGTTCAAACACCTAGTTACCTTCTGTAAGTTCTGTAGACAGTAAGTCTCTTGTAGGCAGTGTGCCTCTTATGAGCAGTGTGCTTGGGTAGTGAGCCCTAATTGGCAAGTGCTATTTTGTAATTCCTATTCTTTTAACAGAGAATACAATCTTGGGTTAGTCACCTCGTGGTTTTTCCCTTAACAAGGTTTTCCACATAAAAATCATTGTGTTATGTGTGTTGATTTTATTTCTACTCTCATGATTATGTATGCTTATATGTTTTGATGCTACACAAATTATAAAAAGAAGAAGAAAGTAAAGATAATAGAGATAACTGATTCACCCCCCTCTCAGTTATCTACCTTGTTTCCAACAATTGGTATCAGAGCTAAGTTCCTCTAAATAGAGCCTAACATCTTGAGGAAGATTTGGGAATCTCAATGGATATGTATGGTATGAAGGAACAACTTTAGTCTACCCTAGATGATCTTGAACAATCCCACTCTGAAGTCAATAACTTGAGAGAAAGACTCAAACAAGCTAATGATTTCATAAATGAGCTAAAAGAAAAATTGAGTATCTCTGTGAAAAAGAGAAAGGAACTACTTCAAAAATTAGCAAGTCAGAGTGAAGCCAATGATACTAATGAAGATCTGGATGAGAAAAACAAGCTATGTGAGAAGCTATCAAAAGAGGTCATTATGGTAAGACGTGAGATGTAATTAGGGGTTATGAGATTCACCCAAGAAATTGAAGAGAAAAGGAAAATTGAAGATAATCTAAAACAATCCCTCAAGGAGAAGATAGAGGATTGCCACAAAATGGATAGAATAATCAGGCATCTTGAATCTGATCTTGAAGAAGCTAGAGATAATGAAGAACAACTTGAGAATCAGATAGACACTCTTAAACAAAATCTTCAAACAACAAATGAATACAAAGAGAAATTCAAGATAAGCTCAACCCAACTTGAAGTTCTTCTTGAAAGACAAAAGAGGGTAGATGATAAGCGTGGTTTGGGATATGAGAAAGGTGAGAGCTTTGGATCCGGTTAGAAGAATTTTGGATCAAGAAATCAAAGAAATAGGCCTAGAAGACCTCTGGTAAGGCAACCAAATGCTCAAAGATATCCATCCTTCAATGGATACTGCTTCAATTGCAACAACTTTGGTCATAAAGCAACTCAGTGTAGAAGGAGAATAAATTAGACTAATCCATCCTTCTCTGGACAATGTTTCAACTGGAAAAGGTAAGGTCATAAATCTAATGAATGTAAAAATATGCAAATAAACAATTCATTCAATGGTAGATGCTTTGCATGCAATAGAATGGGACATATGGCTAATCAATGCAGATCAAGAGGATATCAGTCAAATATGCAAAAAAATGTTGTTTGTTACAATTGCAATAGATCCGGTCATATTGCCAAATTTTGCAGAAGTAAAAATCAGGATAAAAAGGGTTCGGTGCATCATAATCAAAAACAAGATAAGGGAAAAGGCAAAGTGAATGCAGATGAAGTTCAAAGGGGGATGAGCAAGATTTGGGTGAAGAAGAGTACATAAAATGTCGGGGATGGATCCGCATCGAAATTCGGTGCTGATATTCCTTCCAGAAATTAAACAGATGAGCTCTGGCTTAGGGAGAGTCACAAAGAAAAATAAATTCCCCCAGCCAGTCAATTGGTGCCTAAATTTGGCACATGCAATGTTGCGGATTAAAGGGTTCTAAAAAAAATTCAAATAACCCTCGGTAAAAATATGAAAGATCCGCATGGAGTTTTGTAAGATTTTAATCATCCAAGATTGATCCGGTTTGACAGCCATCCAGTAAAGCAGGATTTTCATAGACAGATCCGGTATGATTCAAAATTGAAATATCTTGATCTGCGGATCCATGGTATGATTGGAGGAAAGAAGATACATTGTCAATTATAACTGAAAATGATTCTAAGTGCAACACAGTGATTCGAAAAGATCTCTCTCAGAACAAGGCAACTGGATAACTTAAGTTGTGCATTTATTACAAAAGGAAATTAGGGTTTGCGAAAGGATAAAAGGGTTCTTTCACTCATCATTTGCACATTTGCATTCAAGAAGAAGGAAAGAAGAGCTCTGCATCAAGTTTCTACAACTCTCTCAAAGATCAACTGCAAAATCCAATTCAACTAGCGATTTGTTTCAACTCTTATTTCGAACCCTAAAGTGTAAAAAGGTACTTCCATTCTGAATATCTCTCTCTGAATCTTTTGTAAAAATGGATACTCCAATGGTTGCTAAGATCATTGATAGGCCGCACCCAAAATTCAAGAAACACCCTTACAAATCCCCAGAAGTTGATCCTTTAGGCGCTTTTTCTAGCATTCCGCATGGGGTATTGCACATAGAAGATGTTAGGGTGTACATCCATGCCAACATTGAGTAATTTGGTGAATCCAAGTTGATGGACATCTATCATAAATAGTTAATAGATGAAAGTTTTGAAATCAAACCTCAATACAAAGCCCTCCGAGATAAGCACTTTGGACATTGCATCCACTTTCCCTATTTTGCAGAAGATGATTGGGTCCGGTATGTCCTTAGCAGAATACATGACAATTTCATGTGGTTAATGAAGCCCTTCAAGATAACAAAAGATTCCATTAGGGCAATAACTAGATTGCACTCATCCAGTGGGTTACCTGCACTCAAATCTATCAAGAACCAGATAGTTACTGAAGTTACCGGATATAAGTTTGACAAGAGAGCAATGACCATAGATGACATCATAGATCCGGATGTCAAATTTGCCTCAATGATTATTGGGTATAAGATCTATCATTCTAGCAGGGAGAATTCTGTGTCAGGACTGCAATATATACAACATATCAGATGTTGAGGGAAAATGCAGACTATGACCTATGTGATCTTCTTTTAAACCAATTGTTAGAAAACTTACAGAAGATCAAGAAGGGTAAGAAGAACTCCTTCAAGTATGGTTGTTTAATATTGTGTCTATTCTTCTCCTACATGAATGAGCTGCTCAAATCAAGTGGTTGGGTTTGGCAAAATGACAAACCAATTGCAATACAAATTAGAGACTATATGTATGGACTTGGTGATGCTAAGGCTCAAAGCACAACACTTTGGGGATACTTTAAGGACTTCCAAAGTATGATGCAAGCCAGAAAGGATACCTCAATCCATAGTAGAAAAATACAAGGATATAGTGTGTTTTATGGTAGATACTGATCAATGCCTAATGGAGGCAGTTGAGCCCAGAACAATTTGGATAATGCCAATGGGATATGAGGTCGATGAGAAAATCTTGGAGCTGCATATTCAACACTTTTTAAGTCAGGCTAAGGACTTTGGGGCAAAAAAGTTTGGAACCTTTCAAGAACTAATTGTAAAAATACATGTTGAGCTAAGACAACCAGAGATAAAGAGGAAAGTTAGAAGGGAAGTAGATGAAAATACCAAAAGATATGGCATATCAAAAGAGGCAGTAGATGCAAACAGAGAGAAAGTTGAAAGAGTTGAGAAAGAGAAACAAGAAGCAGAGAAAGGAAGTGTTCTGGTACAAGCCTCCTCCCAGACTAGATCCTCCAAGAGCTCTGCACCTGCCACTCCTAAGAGCTCAAAAGCCACCAAATCGGAAGTCAAGACATCTAGAAAGGGAGAAAAGAGAACGCAAACAAAAGCCATAAGGTCTTACACAAGTCACAAGGATGATGAAGAAATAGAATCTGATGAGGAAATTAAGAAAATGAAGAAGAAGAAGAAAACATCCAGGGAATCCTCTGCCGGTAAAAATAAAGAAGAAGAGGCAGAAGAATTTGTTGAAAAGCCCACTCTTTCCATTGATGATATCACTAAGGTAGTCACTGTAGATGGGAACCTGCAACTAGTCACATAATTCTATGATGAATATAGTGATACTGACAAGAGGATCTTGGAAGAAGCTACAGTCAAGTATCTGAATATTTATAATAAAGCATTCATTGAAATTATTTCATTAATTCCCAAAAGTCTAGAGAAGGTACTTGAACTTAGAAAAGAGAATGCAAAGGCAAAATACTTGGAGATCCGAGAATAGATTGCAATTCAGCTCTATCCTTCTATTACTCCAAAGAAAATGGACATGATCTTTAAGGACTGTAAGGATGAATTTCGGAGCAAAGCAAGAATGAACAAACTTATGCTTGGAGAAATTGATCAAGCAGCAAGAGAAACAGAAGACATCCTCTAGAATGCCTTCAAAAGATTCAATCTTCCTATTATAGAGGAAACAAAAGAAGAACCCTCTACCATGGATGTTGAAGGATTAAATGCATCCAATGAAGAATCTTCTGACAAAAATGTAGAAGGGTTAAAAGAGGTAGATGAAGAGAAGTCTAAGGACTTGGATTCCTTTGTTTCAGAAGAGGAAGTTCATGAAGCAGTTAACATCTCTCCTCCAGATCCCACTGTAGACATTCCAGATCTAGGAATTGAAGGAGAAGGAAGAAAAGAGGAGAAAGTGAGTCAATAAGAGGAGGTAAAAGGAAAAGAAGAACAAACAAAGAAGATATCTGATGACAATTCAGAGATCCCAAAAGAAAAGAAGATTCAGTCACTGGCAAGAGACACTGTAGAGGCAGTAAAGAACTTCTTGAACAAAGAAATGATGGAGATAGATGAACTGGAACTATTCTAAGGACCACTAAATTTTGATTCCCTCTCTCCGGTCTAGACAATGAAAATAACATCTTTTGCCCAAGCTAAAGCAAAAGAAAAACTTCTGAAATCTCACATGGAAGATTGTGAGCTGTTAGAGATTGCATCCGGGATGCTAGAGAAGATCACGCCATCCTTTCAAAAGGATCCTTCGGCCTCTCCATCTGGTAACTTGAAATCTCTGGTAAACTCTGTTAGCACTCATTTTGATTCTTTAGAGAAATCAACAGAAGAAAAAGTCTAGAAAGAGTTTTTGGGAAAAAGATTCACTGAAGTACAGGGACTCATTGCTAATGATAGGAGGACCCTAGTTATTGGGATAAAGAGCCTTGAAAATGCTCTTAAAGATGGTGGGGACATGTACAAATTTTATCTATCTTGGTCTAAAATGACAGAGGATATTGAAAAGAATGTGAAAGAACAAGAAGGTAAACTGTCAAGTTTATCTCAGAATTTTGATCCCCTCACTACATCCATAATGAATCAAGAATGCCAGGCTATTGTCATTATAAATGAAATCAAGAGGCTAGACAAAGAAAAGAAGAATATAATAAACAGGATGAGTGAACTCAGAGGGATAATAATCCCTAAGTTAGAGGCAATGCATGAGGCCTTAACAGATGCTCAGACCATAGCCCAGACCAGTGATCCGGCAGACTTAAGAAGGGTAGAAGCATATGCATTTTTGTTGAGTGGTCACATCTCCATTTTGGACATGATGAAGTAGAGCGGGGCCATAGAGTATGTGCAGTTGAAGGCCACTTTTGCGGATATACTCAAGTATATGTAAGTATAATATGTATATATATACTTATGTGGCTATGTATAGGTTAATTTTTGCAAATTTTGGTGTGCGGATTCTGCCCTTTGCCATTGATGTCAAAGGGGGAGTGAGGAGTAGTGAAAAATGTGGAATCCAGCTAAGGGGGAGCTCTGGTAAAACAATGCATAAGTTAGAGCATCAACCAAGGGGGAGTTTGCTGCGACACTTAGTAATTTTTCACTAAGTGTTGCCATCAATGCCAAAGGGGGAGATTATTGGCAAGAGACACTGTGTGGCTTCATGAATGTTCTCATTGATGACAACAAAGTCTATCCCACACATCCGCAGCACATAGTATGCCTATACCAGAAGTCAGATTGAAGATTATTTTAGTCTGGTGAACAAGAACAAAGCATGCAGTAAGGTCTGATAATTAGGTCCAGATCTCTCAGATGGTGTAACTCAGCAAGTTGTAGACTTAAACAAGTCAAGAGGAGTATCGTGACTACTATATTCTAGAGATTGAGCCTCTGGTGATAAAACATGAAAAAGATATGAGCATCTGAGTGTTGGGTCCTAGACAGGCAAAGTAGACTAAGGAAGAACTGACCGACAAAGTATCAGACTTCAATCCGGATGAGTAATTGATGTTGATCAAGGTATTTGAGGGATCATACATTGTTGGCCGACATGATTGATGACTTCAATGCCTATGTTTTTGATACACATCACAAATCAAGCATGGATTCAACTGACAGATCAGTAATTTGTAAATATCTTGAGTATTTCGGTTGCTGACTAGAAAGTTGTTGAAATCCTTGGTGCGGATATATATACTAGCTGGATTCTAGTATGAAGGTGTGAATGTGTACAGATATGATAAAATAAAGTGTGAAGACAAGTAGAGATAAATGAGGAAGCAGCAATACAAATCTGGTATGTGACAAAGCAGCAACACTAGAGCAGAGGAAGAAGGAAGTGCATCAGATCAGTATATTGTGCCTAACCGGAACTGAACTCTAGCATTTGTAGATACCTCTCATCAGTTCAAACACCTGGTTACCTTCTGTAAGTTCTGTAGACAGTAAGTCTCTTGTAGGTAGTGTGCCTCTTGTGAGCAGTGTGCTCGGTCAGTGAGCCCTAATTGGCAAGTGCCATTTTGTAATTCCTATTCTTTTAACAGAGAATACAATCTTGGGTTAGTCACCCCATGGTTTTTCCCTTAATAGGGTTTTCCATGTAAAAATCCTTGTGTTATGTGTGTTGATTTTATTTCTGCTCTCATGATTATGTATGCTTATATGTTTTGATGATGCACAAATTATAAAAAGAAGAAGAAAGTAAAGATAATAGAGATAACTGATTCACCCCCCTTCTCAGTTATCTACCTTGTTTCCAACAGTAACCTTGTATCTACATGGGAGAGTCTCTCTCTCTCTCTCTTTATTTCTCCATCCTATATATAGAGAGGGACCAGGAGACATGGAGAGATAGAGGACATGGACATGGATAGGGAGAGAGGTCGGGGACATCTAGAAAGAGATGGAGAGATAGAGATAGAGTTAGAGAAAGGAAAAAATATAGAAAGAGGGGCAAATAGAGAGATAGAGAGGGACAGGTGGAGATAGAGATAGGGAGAGGGAGAGAGGGGGATTGAGATAGATAAAAGGGGTCTATAGAGGGAGAAAGATAGAGATACATATATATATAGAGGGGAGACAGATCTAGCAAGGGAGAGATAGATAGGGAAATACAAAGAGAGAGGTAGAGAGGGATATATTAAGAGATAGGGTTATGCAGATAGATAGAGATAGGAAAAGAGATGGAGAGATGTCTAGAGACATAGGGAGAGAGATTTCAAGAGGTAGAGGGATGGGGAGAGAGAAAGAGAGGAGGAGAGAGAGGTAGTGAGGGATATATTAAGAGATAGGGATCCATATGTCCAGAGAGATAGAGATAGGGAAAGAGATCAAGAGATACAACTTCTAGAGACATAGGGAGATATATTTGAGGTAGAGGGATTGGGAGAGTGATAGAAAGGGGGAGTGAGATAGTGAAGGAGGGAGAGATAGAAAGTTAGAGTTAGAGAGAGGGGATTGAAAGAGAGAGCAAGATAGAGAGATAGGGAGAGAGAGAGATAGAGAGGTAGGTATAGTTAGAGAGGGGGATAGAGGAGACACAGATATCTCTCCTAGGTCTCCTATATATCTCCCTATTCTCCTCTCTACCTAAACCATAAACCTAAACCTCTAAACCTTAACCCCTAACCCCTAAACCATAAACCCTAAACCCTAAATAATGCCCCTAAACCCTAAAAATGAGCAACCCTAAACCCTAAAACCATATAACCTAGAAGTAACCCTAAACCTATATCTCCCCATCTCTCCCAATCTCTATTGGTCCCCTTGCTCTATCTGTCTCTAAAACCTAAAACCTAACCCCTAAACTTGAGAAACCCTAAACCCCTAACCCCTAAACCCTAAACCCCTAAACCTTAACCCCTAAACCCTAAACCTCAAACTCAAGCATCCCTAAACCTCTAAATCCTAAATAATTCCCCTAAACCCTAACCCTAAACCCTAAACCCTATTTACTTGAGCAACCCTAAACTCATGTAAACCTCAAATAATGCCCCTGACCCCTAAACCCTAAACTTGAGCAACCAGGCTAAACACCTAAACATATAGTTCGATAGGGGATGATGGAGGATCAATGGGAAATGGATGTATAATTCTTGAATCTTGATTAAATCATTATCCTCATTTGGATGTGATTTGATAGGATCCAAGTTATTTGTTTGATTATCTAGATGTTTTCTTGGGGACCAAGTGTCTCATCATGGGATATTGATGGATAATGAATAGGACTAGCACAGGATGATGGATAGGGCTAGTGAGATGATGGATAGGAGTGATGTGGGTTACTTGGTCATGGATAAGATCTTGATCATAGATAATATCTTGATCACAAGGAGAATAAGCATGGATAGCATGATATTAGATATGGATAAGGTAAGTGGGGATGCATTGATATTCATTGGATTGGGGAGTAAGGGGTGGTGATGGGGGTTCACTAGGAGATGTTGGAGGATCAATGATGGGATCGATGTACAGATGGGTTGACCATGAGATGATAAGGGAACCAAGATGGGATTAGATGGGATGTCTGGATTTTGATTAGGATGGGTGGTTGGTGTTTCCACATGCTTTGGACTAGGCTCTTAACATAGCTATTAGGTTTCTTAGATGGATGTGATAGGTTCTTGGATGGGATCAATAATCTTTGGATGTTTGACAACATGGCTACATGATGGGGTTTGACTTGGACTTATGGTAGGAGAGTCTTCAATGAAATGGATAGACACAGGAGTGGATGATGGTGTTGGAGTGGTAGACATGTTATTAGGAGGTTCTTTGTTAGGCTCAAGAATAGGAATTTGAGTACATGATGTTCTTAGATTCCTTGCTAATAGTCCTTGGGTCACATCATTCATGGCTTCATGGGTTGATGGACTAGGATATGCATATAGTTGATGGATAATGATGGAAGATGTTGTGGGGTTAGGACTAGGATCGAGTGAATGGATATAGGAGGCCCGGATAGATTAGGATTGGGAGTGTTAGAGGGCAATGAAATTGGATCAGTGGATTTGGATGGCTCCATATCTTTGCTTTTATTTTTGGATTTTGTAAAGAGTTTTTGGAGAAAAATTTTCAAGCGTTCATGGGTTGATGGATTAGAGCTTAGAATTTATGATGGTGGATTAGATGGTGAGTTATATGGTGGATGAATGATAGGGATTGATGGATTAGGAGATGGGTTGAGTAATGGGTTAGGATTAGGAGGATTGGAGGGAAATTATATAATAATTCCCCTTTAACCTTAACCCCTAAACTCTAAACTTGAGCAACCCTAGAAACTCATAAACCCTAAATAATTTACCCCTAAAGGTCTGAGCAACCCTAAACTCATAAACCCTAAATATGCCCCTAAACCTGAGCAACCCTAAACCTCTCTCTCCATATCCCAAAACCCCTAAACCCTAAATAATACCCCCAAAATCTAACCCCTAAACCATAAACCCAAGCAACCCTAAACCCCTAAACCCTAAATAATTCTACTAAACCCTAAACTTAAGCAACCCTAAACTCATAAACCTGACCAACCCTCTCTCTCTCTCTCTCCAAAACAAGAAAACTAGGACTCTCTCTCTCTCTCTCTCTCTCTCTCCTTATCACCCTATCTCTCCCCTCTCTCTCTCCCATCCACCTCCATCCTCTCTCCCTCTTCCACCCTCTCCTCTCACATGTTGACAAAGACTATGGAAACAAGAAAACTAGGACATGCAAAGAGGGACGAGGATATAAATTGGGATGATGAAATGGAAACAAGATAATTTATGAAATTTCATTGGATGGGAAGAATGATGAGGAGAGGTAGAGAAGGGAGGGAAGTAGAGAGTGAGAGAGAGGATAGGAGGTAGAGACGGGAGGGAAGTAGAGAATGGGAGAGGACCATAGGAGGTAGACAGGGGAAGGAAGAAGAGAGAGATGGTAGGAGGTAGACAGGGGAGAGAAGTAGAGACTAAGAGAGAGGGTAGGAGGTAGACGGGGGAGGGAAGTAGAAAGTGAGAGAGAGGGTAGGAGATAGAGAGGAGGGAGAAGAGAGAGAGAGAATGTAGGAGGTAGAGAGGCAAGGGAAGCAAAGACTCAGAAAGAGGGTAGGAGGTAGATAGGGGAGGGAAGTAGAGAGAGAGAGGGTAGAAGGTAGAGAGGGGAGGGAATAAGAAAGTGAGAGAAGGTAGGAGGTAGAGAGGGGAGGGAAGTAGAGACTTAGAGAGAGGGTAGGACGTATGTAAAGTGTGGAAGCATAGACAAGGCATGTTAATTGTATGACGTAACACCTCAAAGAGATGTTCTGTAATGGAATGCAATGACTACAAGATATGCAAAAAATGGATTTGTTGAAAAGGATTTAGAAACTTTCAAGAAAATGCAATTGGCATGTGTATAGCCAGTTATGCTTGTTAAGGGAAAATTGGATCAAATGAATAAGCAATAATATCAATATCAAGTTACCCAAAACTCAATAAAATGGTGAACTAAGAAGATTCAAATAAATAATGAACAAACAACAAAGCAAACCTCCTTAGTTTGAAGCTTCCATTGATTGCCTATCACAATCGATCTTGCATGTATGAAATAAGGTCCTCAGAGAGTGCACTTCCTTGCTATGCTTCAAGAATGCCAATTGGGAATGGCAGTGATAGTTTATTGCAATGAAGAGGAGCTTCAAAACAATAGTAGTAGAGCGTAGTAATGAATGTGATCACAAGCAATGATGGAATTGGTGCCAAAGGCGCGCTATAATTCCTGCAGAGTAACAATACTTAAAGCTTGGATGAGTGAAATAGAAGAAGAGGGTTGAATTTATAGACTTGAGAGAATGAAGATCAACGGTATAGAAACAATGAGAAGATCAACGATTGAGAATAGTTTAGGAATGTGTAATGAATAATAAGATGACATGTGTCTTGATTTCTTTTGCATGAGAGGAGTTATCAAGAATAGAATAATGAGTTAAAGAAATTAAAAGAATATAAAAATCAATTAAGTGATTTAAAACAAGAAGAATAGATCTGCATGAGAATAAGAATATATTTTGCTTTATTAAATATTAGGAATATTTAATTGCATGTGCAAAAAGCTTGAATTATATTTAGAAATAACTCAATTTAGAAGAAAAAAACAACTTAAATAAATATTTGATTTATTTAAATTTAGAGAAGATATTATTGGAAGAAATAATTAAATAATTAGAATTATTTAATTTAGAAGATAAGAAAGAAAATTAAATAAATAAATTTATTTAACTGCTGTGCCTGATTTTGGAAGAATAAATAAAATATTTGATTGTATTTTATTTTTGGAGATTGAGAGGATTTAAATAAATTTAATTTGATTTATTCAAATTTGGAAGAATGATTTGATTTAATGAAATAATTAAGAATTATTTAATTGTTTGGAAGAATTTAATTAAATAAAGGATTTTATTTAATTTTGACTTTAGAAGAGGTAATTAAATATTTTGATATTTAATTAACTTAGAGGAATATGAATCAAATAAATAAATTTGTTTATTTATTTATTGATAGAAGAATTAGAATGGAATAAATATTAAAAATATTTATTTAGACCGAGTCGTGTCAATTTTAGGCATATACATTTTGCCCCTCTTTGATGCAATGCAGTTTATGACGTTGCTTCAAAGAATAGATCATTTGATAATGATATATGCCCTAGTTTGCCACTGGTATAGGTTTAACGATGATAGGATGCCCCCTTAGAAGATTGGACGGGAAGAAGGCGTGAGACGGACAATCTCACAATGAAAAAGGTAAAATTAGGTTGGGGTGAAGAAATTGGTTGGAGAAAGAGCCGAATGATATGCAATGCAAGATAGAATGATACCACACACAAGCAAGTAAACAAGTATGCACAAATGATACAGGAACAAACAAGGTATTGCCCCTGTCGAGCGGTAAACCAACGATACACTGATAACGATATACGACAGTGTTGTCATGGTGGGGAACGATATATCCCTAGACCAACATGGCAGGCATGTTGTCATGGTGGGGAATGATGGATCCCTAGAGCAACACGAAGGATAGTATCTGGTTTCAGGAAATGAAACATGTTGTGTAAGATGCATGTGTTGGTCTGATTTCGACAATGCAACATCCTGTATAAGACAATTGATAGATTATAATTGATTGAGTTGGTTTACAACCAGACAAAGATCAAGACCACTGATTGTGATTGGATCATTTGACAAGATTGACTTGACTTGATTGGCATGGATTAAGGATGGACTTGCATTTGGATCATTGCTCGGATTGACAGTTAGAACTGTTGACGAGAGATACAATGATAGATACAAAGTTGATCGATAGAAGAATGACTCAACAGAAGGAATCACAAGCTTTTATTTGATACTCTGCGGTTTGGATCTTTTATTGTATGGGATATGGATGCTTTGGAATTTTTATTACATGGGATATGGTATGGATGCTTTGTGGATGTGAATGGATGCGAATGGATATGAGTGGATGCAAATGGTTTTTTGACATCTTGATTGTGCAAGTATTTTGAAGTGCCTATTTCATCATTGGGCAATTTTTTTTGGTATTTTTTTTGAATGTTGTAAGTTAATACAAGCATCTAGGTATAATTGAACCGAGATGACCTGAGTATTGCTTACATGGATTTTGATTTAGCAAGTTAATACATGCATCGAGGTATAATTGAACCAAGATGACCTGAGTATTTCTTGCGTATCAACAGACAAGGATTGCCCCCTTTCATGTTAGACCTTTGATGTCCTTGATGATCTTTTACCAACCATGTCTTTAGACAAGGCGTCACATTACTAAAGTTTAATCCACAAATAACAAACAAAGAAAATAATCATGCCCCCATCATAGCATCTCTAGCTTTTGGCATCCTTGAGTAGCATAGAAAGACATGATAGCAGAAATCAAGACTATATTTTAACCATGTTTCCAATCCACAAAATATTTTTGCATTTAGATGTGTTTGTTTCTTGCCATAATTTAGGTAAAATCAGTTAGAAAGCCTTAGGTGCTTGTTTGTTTTGCTTTGGATAGGTTAATGTCTTGCGTTAGGATTTCTATTTGAAAATAGCGAGTTTTGTTTGCGCTTGCTTACTTGGTGAGAAGATTACACAATCCTTATTGGTGAGACGAACCCTAAGGGACTGACCTAGTGCCTCGGGGGCTCATTGCTAAATAGCCTTGCCTACGTGACGATGCAGAGGCAACGTAGTTTGGGGTAAACCCTAGCAGACCTAAGACCTAGGCGATAGAAAGTGGCATGAACTCAGATAGATAGAAGGACTAGACATGGGATGAATGGGACAGTGGGAGCCTCGAGGGTGCATTTGAGAAGTGGCCTTGCCTACGTGACAATGCAGAGGCATCGTAGTTCATGGATTGACTTCGATGGACCTAGGATATGGATCAGATGAGACACGATATGGAACATATATGGATCAGACATGGAACAAATATGGATCGGATAAGACATGATATGGAACAGATATGGATTAGATATGGAACATATATGGATCATATATAGACACAATATGGATTAGACATGGAATATATATGGATCAGACAAGACATGACATGGAACAGATATGGATTAGATAAGACACGATATGGGACAGATATGGATCAAATATGGAACAGATAATACTGATGACAAGAAAACACCATAGATAGGTAGATGTATGGGTGATAAAGAATGGAATGGATAGGTATGAGGATGGGCAATAGTGGCTAGAAGGAAACAAGTATGTGATCTCCAAGAACTATGTCGCATAATAATAACATGCCCCATTGTAGGTAGAATACTTAAGATTTTTCATGGCAATGCTTATGACGATAGGAGGATGAGAGGATAATGAGGGATTGGCGTGGCTTGGAGGGATAAGGTATGTCAAGAGACACCTAAAATATTTGTCAACATTGTGCCCCCTATCTTTAGCAAGACCAAAGAAAGATAGAGGAAAGGAAGATTAGGATAGATAGATTGGACAGTATAGGTATGTAACGGATAGAAGGGTAGGATAGGAAATGGTATGGAAGGAAATTGATAGGAGAAGAGTGATATGCTGATGAGACAAGGTGTTCCCAAGTGTAGGTGACATAGAAGATCAACTTACACATGACGCCTGTTTGCCAGGTTTTCATCATGGTACGTATCTAAGGTGCTTGTTTGCCAGATTTTCACCATTGGATGAAGGGTTTTTTCTTGACTTTTTTTGATTTTTGATTTTTGATTTTTTTTTTTGGATATGATAGGTCGAATGGATGAGAGGGACTCAATGGCCAGGTTCCATGAAAGGTGATAGTCCCACTAGAAAGATGTCATCGCATGGACCATGTCAAGTGTTCTCATAGATGTTGGTAGGAGATTGCATAAAAGTGAGATGGAGAAGGTAGATATTGGATCATGAAGGGTGTGATAGTGGATGATGATGTAGAATATGAAGGACTTTATGCAAGGATGGATGAAACGTCTATGAAAAGCATGGACCATAGGAATAGGATGAGGAAGATATGTAGGATAATAGTGGAATGAAGGAGAGATGGAGGTCTATGTAAATGTTGTGGGATGGAAGGAAATCATGACCAATGGCTGCACATACTATGATAAACATTGAAGCTGGTGATGGGAAAGTAGTATAGGAAGCAACGGAGGCTTTTGCTTGTGGATGAATGACTTAGGCATGTAGGGATCCACATAGACTGAGTATTTTGCTGATTTTTGCTTGTCATGTGGGATGGAAGAATTTGAGACTTTTAGATGGAATGAGAGAAAGTGGATGGTTGAGATTCTTGAGAGGTAGATGCCTCATGTAACTTGAGGGCTTTTTTCTTAGGTACCCAAACCATTTTATTTTTAGATAGTACTTGTGAAGGTATGGGTTTGGGTGTATGCAGCTTTTGTGCATCTTTTGGAGTAATCATTTGTTGGATGCGGACCCACACCTTTTTCAGCTTGGCGTATAGGTGTGTTGGTGTATGCAGCTCTTGAGAAGGATGTTTCTTTGATTCTTGGTTTTTGTATCCTAGGTCATGAGGACTCTTAGGATTTTTGACTTTATAGGTAGAGGCATCCATATTTTTGCTGTTAAAATCCTCTGGGATGGTGGAAGTGGGGTTGGAGGAAGTTCTTTGTTTAGAGAACATGTGCATTTGTTGGCCATGATTAGGATTGTTAGAAGATTCATAGATGGATGGATAAGGTGTTGGGAGAAGTGGTGGTAAAATGCATGGAGGGATATTATGAGTTGGAAGTAGTGGAGGTAGATTGGATGGTGGAAGGTGTATGGTCACATGCTTTTGACAATTGTAGGATGATGGAGGTGGAATGTCAACATATGTTTTGGGGATATGATAGGGTTTGCGATGGAAATTCGTGGACTTTGGAGGAGTGGAGGAAGTACCAACATCTTGAGATTATTCACCTTGGGGTATGTATCCAAGGCCATATGAAGGAGGAGGAACATTGACATGGATGGGCTCCAAAATACCTTGTTTGTGAAGGCCTAAGCCTTTACCTTGATAGTTCATATGTTGGAGTATGTGGTGGACAACGGGATTATGTGTAGGTGGAACACTAGACACAAGTTCTTTATTGCATGTAGAAGGTGAGATAAACGATAATGGTTGCTGGTGTTCTAAGGAGGAACACTCATGAATGAAAGCGGTAAGACCAAGGATATATGGTGGGGGATTTGCAGCATGGTCGATAATGGATGGCAGAGGAGTATTATTGGTTGGATCTTCTATGCTTGCTTGGGAGGCAAGTGTTTCATCAAGAGAAGTGGAAATTGTTGAATCTTGGATAGGGCTAGATGGGGTTATAGGCTCAGGACCATGGAACACATAAAGTGGACTAAGAGGATCATCATGGTCTACTTGATCATAGATAGGCGATTGATCGTAGATGGGATCTTGATCATAGATAGGATTTAGCGTGATGGAATTAAGGTGCTCTTGTATAGGTTCGTCATCAACGATAATATCCTAATCACAGAAAGGATAGAGTTATGGAGGGGCTGAAATTTGATCTCTTGTTCATGTATAAGATCAAGTTGCTCATGGATAGCTTCTTCATCAAAGGTAGTATCTTGATCATGGAAAAGATATAGGTTATGAATGGTTTAAAATTGGATTTCTTGCTCATGTATAGGTATAGGATCATAAAAAAGATAGAGGTTATGTAAGGGTCAGATGTGAGTGCTTTGATCTTGATTTAGACAAGGGGTTGATGTTTCGACATGTTCTAAAGTGTGCTCTTGACATAACTCTTGGTGTTCTTGAATGGAAGTGGAGGTAGAGGTATCTTGGATAGAATCTTGGTCAACAACATGAAGGTGTGACGGACCTTGACTTTGGTGCATGGTAAGAGGTTCTTCAATATGCTCAAGAGGTTGCAGGTGACATGAAGGGGTTGTAGGATTTGACATGTTTGAAGACTCTTTGATAAGGTCAAGGACCGGAATTTGGGGACACGGTTGACTTTCTGCTAGTAGCCCTTGGATCACATCATTGGTAGGTGTATGAGTAGAGGAGTGAGGTAATGGATGAGTGGATTTGGAGTTCTCCATAGCTTTTCTTTTGTTGTGTAAATCTGGAAAACATCTTTCCTAAAAATCATTTGAGGCTTTTTTGGTTGTCCATTTAGAGCTCGGGGAACTTGATGGTGATGTTGGTGTAGGATTGGTATGCTTTGGGATAGGTGTCTTAGAAGATGGTGAAGGAGGACTAGTAGATAGAGTGGTATGCGATTTCCAACTTGAGGTGGTGTTTGCCTTGTCATGAGCATCATTAAAACGGGAAACAGATGTATGAGTTTGTGGCAAGGCGCAACTAGTACTGACACGTTTAGCTTGTAAGATTGTCATTTCTTGTTGTATGACTTGGAGTTCTTGAGAAATTGCTATACGATCTTGGGATGAGGCGTCGAAGTCTAAGTGCTCTCGTAGGTATTGGAGTTCTTGAGCAATTGTTTCTAATTGGTTTGTCATTTCAACAGAAATTGACACAAGACTAAAATGGGTACCTAGAAAACCTAAAATTTTTCTCTCAAATATTGTGCAAGTGCTCACTGTTGTGCATGCGCCGGAACAGATGCACTGCAGAAATTGGTAAATGCGCAGGAAGTCAGCACAGAAGTGTCGCACTAGTAAAAATTAAATGTGCTTTAACAGGTGGTAAAAGCACCGCAAGACAGTACAAATGTGCCGTAGGTCGGTACAAATGCGCATCAATAGAGGATGGATGCACCACTCTGGTTTTTCTTAGTATTTTTTATAATTTTTTAGAATTTTTTTGGGTGTTTTTGGTACTTTGGTTGCAAGAAGGTCTTTTTGATTTGATTTTCTAAAATTATGGCAAGAAGACATAGCAAACACAAAGAATGTTTTTATGGTTTTTTTTGTGATTTTTTTTTACTCTTTTTGGACTAAAGAAAAGCAAGTACAATCCTAGGCTTCAAATGGATTACAGGGGTTTTTGGCCACTAGAACAAAGGATGAGTAATAAAGGCAACTGTTCGAGTGGTTATACATGCAGCAACACTACTCTCCGTTATGGAGTCTCCCAGCCTGCAAGGCTTGCGCCTTGGAGGGTTTTGGGGGAGGTTCGCTGTCGGTATAACACAACTGCACTCGTTGTTTGAAGCTTTCACTCTAAACACAATTTATTTATAGTGGCTTGGAAGGGCTTGGCATCTAGCCTGTTACCACTTAGGGTCGTTCCTACTTGGATGAACGGTATCCAAGAGCAGGCCCCTCTAAAGGAAAAACACATGCAAAAATGATATGTCTGGCATTTTGGTTACCCAAGATAGGGGAGAGCATAGGTCTGGTATCATTCCCAAAACACAAAATACAGAGGTTCTTTTCCCCTAGTTAAAATGAGAAAAACTAGATGAGCTATGTACTTGGGCAAGCACAGATTTTTTTGTTAACTTTGAAGTGATAACAAGATATCAATGGTCTAATTTTACCAAGATAGCAATGATGAGTTCAATTTTATCCCAGATAGCACGAATTGTTAACTTTGAAGTGAAGATCAAGATAGCAATGGTTCAGTTTTACCCAGATAGTAATGATGAGTTCAATTTTTATCCACGTAGCACGAATTGTTAACTTTGAAGTGATGGTCGAGATAGCAATGGTTTAGTTTTACCCAGATAGCAATGATGAGTTCAATTTTATCCAAGTAGTATGAATTTGTTAACTTTGAAGTGATGGTCGAGATAACAATGGTTCAGTTTTACCTAGATAGCAATGATGAGTTCAATTTTATCCAGATAGCAATGAGTTGTTAACTTTAAAAAAATAGTAATATAGCAATGATTAAATGATATGCAAGATAGAAATGATTTAATTACCAACCCTCCTAGTTAAGAGTACATGAGAGTTGCATGAGTATCAATTTACTTTCCCATTATAAATTGAAGTGTTTGGCATTCATGTCCATTGTCCCTTAAGAAAACAATATGTTCCTAAAACTTAGTGTGATATAGTTTTTAATTCTTCAATGCTCGTCCTACATGAACATATTAAGAAAACTAATTTTCTCTATTTGAGTAATAAGAGGCTGCAAAAAGTTGATTAGTTCCACCAAAAACTCAATAGTTAGCATAAAATCAATTGAACCAAAAATATTTAACTTGTTAGGTGAAAAATGAGCAATCTAGAAAAAATCTAATAATAATGATTAGGTACACCAGATTAGATATTATGATAAGATTCTATATAAAATTCTATGTAATTTAAAAAAAAAATTCGTG
Organism: Cunninghamia lanceolata; assembly: GCA_027924645.1. Taxonomy (NCBI): domain Eukaryota; kingdom Viridiplantae; phylum Streptophyta; class Pinopsida; order Cupressales; family Cupressaceae; genus Cunninghamia; species Cunninghamia lanceolata. The sequence continues at coordinate 30,521 of BSBN01002136.1, read as the reverse complement.
AAAATTAAATAAATTTTGCACAAGTTATGACCGTTTGAAGTTTTGCAAAGAAGGGTTGACTTTGATTGAGTGTACCTGACAAATCTGATAAAATTACCTCAAAATTTTTTCACCATAGAAAATTTGGGAGAATCAGCTTTCCAACGCCACTGGTTTCATAAAAATTCAACTCCTTATGCAAAAGATATGTTCGATTTTGTGAAATTGCTAAAAATAGGCAAAAAAAATAAGCATGGGCTAAAAATAGAGACACAGATTGGGATCTATTTTTTTGAAATATGTGCCCTTTTGCAATAAATAAGAGATACCTAGATAGGTTTTTGATGTTTTCGATAAAACCCAGAAATCTTTTGAGCTAACATTACACAGATATGCCTGAAATTGCTAAAAATAGGCAAAAAAAAGTAAAAAAAAAACATAGGCTAAAAATAGGGATACGGATTTGTGATCTATTTTGCTTGAAATTTGTGTAGTTTCTACAAAAAGTAAGAGATACCCAGATTGAGTTTTGATGTTTTCGACAAAACCCAGAAACCTTTTGAGTTGAGGTTACATCTTTTGAATGCTCAATGCCTATTCTCTCAATCCTCCTGTGTACGAAACCTAAACTCACAAAAACTTAGTTTTTAGGTTAGAATGGGGCAATGGCCCTACGGTGGGCGCCAAAAATGTTAACGAAAAATTGGATCAAATGAATAGGCAATAATATCAATATCAAGTTACCCAAAACTCAATGAAATGATGAACTAAGAAGATTCAAATAAATAATGAACAAACAATAAAGCAAACCTCCTTAGTTTGAAGCTTCCATTGATTGCCTATCAGAATCGATCTTGAACGTATGAAATAAGGTCCTTAGAGAGTGCACTTCCTTTCTATGCTTCAAGAATATCAATTAGGAATGATAGTGATATTTATTGCAATGAAGAGGAGCTTCACAACAATGGTAGTATAGCGTAGTAATGAATGTGATTACAAGCAATGAATGAATTGGTGCCAAAGGCGCGCTGTAATTCCTGCAGAGTAACAATACTTAAATCTTGGATAAATGAAATAGAAGAAGAGGGTTGAATTTATAGATTTGAAAGAATAAAGATCAACAGTATAGAAAGAATGAGAAGATCAATGATTGAGAACAATTGAGGAACATGCAACGAATAAGAAGAAGACATGTGTCTTGCTTTCTTTGGCATGAGAGGAGTTATCAAGAATAGAAGAATGAGTTAAAGCAATTAAAAGAATATAACAATCAGTTAAGTGATTTAAAATAAGAAGAATAGATTTGCATGAGAATAAGAAGATATTTTGTTTTATTAAATATTAGGAATATTTAATTGCATGTGTAAAAAGTTTGAATTATATTTAGAGATAACTCAATTTAGAAGAAAAAGACAACTTAAATAAATATTTGATTTATTTAAATTTAGAGAAGATATTATTGGAAGAAATAATTAAATAATTGAAATTATTTAATTTAGAAGATAAGAAAGTAAATTAAATAAATAAATTTATTTAATTGTTGTGCATGATTTTGGAAGAATAAATAAAATATTTGATTGTATTTTATTTTTAGAGATTGAGAGGATTTAAATAAATTTAATTTGATTTATTCAAATTTAAAAGAATGATTTGATTTAATAAAATAATTAAGAATTATTTAATTGTTTGGAAGAATTTAATTAAATAAAAGATTTTATTTAATTTTGACTTTAGAAGAGATAATTAAATATTTTGATATTTAATTAACTTAGAGGAATATGAATCAAATAAATAAATTTGTTTATTTATTTATTGATAGAAGAATTAGAATGGAATAAATATTAAGAATATTTATTTAGATCAAGTCATGTCAATTTTAGGCGTATACAATGCTCAACTTTGTTTGACGTGCTTTTATAAGTTTTTAGCAAAATCTAGAGATAATCTGGAGCGTGCTCCCCAGGATGACACTTTTTTCAATGAACACTAAAAAAAATACCACCATAATCTTAATCTCTCTGTTAGCTATCTAACCATATAATTTTTTTCACATTTTGAGTACGTTAAGGGTTTCATCTTGAATTTCTTTTGTTAGTGTGTCCATTTTTTTGTCAAAAACCAGTGTCTAATATTTTTGACTTTTTTTAACTGCTTATCAAAATTTGAAATAAGTTACATTTTTAGAAACTAGACTCCATTCTACATGTATTAAAAAAAAATCAATTTTTGATTAGTTTTCAAACATTTTAGGAGGGAGCATGGTCAAATTTCTGTTCTTCAGGATATGTCCACGTTAAAAATTACTAAAAAATTAATTGTTCATGAAAAAATTATTAGAAAAATCAGGGATAAATTACATGGTCTTAGCTAATTTCTCACTAGAGCAATTATTGAAATACTAAAAAAAGTTAACATTTTAGGGGGAGCACACCAGATGCTATGTTATGTTTTTTTGAGAAAAACATGACCAATTTGTGTGCTCCCCCCTTTTGAACCCCTTAATCTTAACCATTTTTAGAAAAAATTAGTAGTTTAGAAACTAGATTTGGAGCACTACGACTTTTATTTTTGTTCCATCTTCAAATTTTGAGTGTAGTTATCTTCAATTTCTCATCCAACATCAATGTTCCCTGATTTTAGAAAAAAAGTGGCATCTTAAGACCCCATTTTGGTGCCTCATCTTTTTGCACTTTCCCCACCTTTGCATGAACTTTCCACCACCTTTTCTTGTTTTCCAACTTAAGGAGGAAATAACATAGTTTTCACATCGAATTTGATATATATCAATTCAAGTTTCAATTTTTATAGTGTTGCAATGTTAATTGTGATTGAATTGTAGGAATTTAACATTATACATTGGTTAATTGTATTGTTGTTAGTAATTCTATTTGAGTGTTATTCAATTGGACATTGAAAATGAAGCAAGTGGTGAAAAACTCAAATTGTTGAGGAGTTTGATGCAAGAAGAAAAAAAGACTACATAATTGGGTACTCTCTCCATTCGAATCTCCATTTTTTAGGTATGCCAAGTCTTTACACATGTTCTAAGTTACATTTTCCTTAATTCTATTTGAATTACTTTATCACACCTCATTGAATACATGTTTATATCACTTTTATGGTTTATATATTTTGTGTTTATATTTTTTGTTTATAGTTCATGTGCCTTGTCTATGCTTCCACATTTTACATACATGTCTAATAGGGAATTTACAGCCTAAGCTCTGAATTTCTTCCCAAATAGCTGTAAATTTCTATTGCTTTGAATTTCTTTTTTTATACCTGCAGACCTGTAGCTGCTCATGAATGATATCATCAATCCAAAACATGAATTTATCAAGATGATCAATAGGAACATAGTATCCTAGCTGCAAAACTGAGTTCCTTTATTCAAATTCAAAAAAGTAAAAATATGGGATTACAATACACTCCTCTCCAACACAAACTAGTCAAGACAACCATAGAACATCTAATAATGATCTGACAACTATTAAACAAACATAGCTACCAACCAAAGAAATAGAAAAACCTAAAAAAATTTCATACAACCAAAACCAAGTTCTTACTTGTGAAGATATTTTCTAGTGGTGCTGAACACATACCTTCAAAGTGGCTTGGGAGTACAAACTTGAGAAGCCTTAACCACCGTTTCATTAAAGGGATGAAAGTAGCTAGATTTTCCATAAAATCACTTCTAATATATGCTTTAAGTCTCAATGCACTCATCATCCACACCCCTTCCTTAGATAGCTTTGACAAACTTTAAGGCAGCTAGAGAGGAGCAATTAAAAATTAAACATAGTTTATTGTTTGACATTACACAACATAGTTTATTGTTTGACATTACACATTTCCTAAAAGAGTCACGAGGTCTACCTTCATTAGACTTAAGAGACATTACACCTATCCACCTAATAATAAGCCACAAGCACCACCCCCAACAACCATTACTCAACTAACCAATTTGAAACCACCATAAAAAAATTTAGTGCCTTAATTTTTAGAAAATATCACACTTTAATACAATTAACGTCAATAATTGCATTACACACTCTAACTTAAAGTTGAAATGAGAAGTTAAGTTGGCATAGGGAAGATTAGTACACTCACCATGATCAATTCTAAGAGCCCCAAAAACATCATAATGGAATTAATTTATAGGGCTTGAAAGATAAAAAATGGTCACAATTTGACCATGAATTTGGAAGGGGATTTATAAGGGCCTTCAAAGATGCATAAAATTAATGAGGCATATATCTTAAATAAATATCTATATTCCAACCCAAGAATTGGTTTGATGGTTGTAGGGTGCTATATGGGGCTCTTTGTCCACCCAAAATTTTACCATAAAATCTACTACTTAGTTGAGTATGCACATGTAATTTTGATATCTTATAGACATAAAATTAGCACCAATTTATAGGGAAGTAGACCTATAAATATTTTGAGGGCAGTAGACCTAAAATTTGGAACCATATTCATTTCTTAGGAACTAATACTTGTCTCTTTATCATGCTACAGATAAATTCTCTGTCATGCTGAGGAAATGATCAAGGATTAAACCAACACAGGAAGAGAAATAAGCTAAGAATGCAAAGAAAGCAACGGCTATGAGGGAACTTTGTGAGAAGAGGAAATTGGACACGATTGTTGAAGACATGCCAATTGAAGAGGAACCTCAACCATCAAATAGAGATATGGAATTGGCGGCACAAAGGGAATGAATGCAAAATCTTCGTTCTATGAGAGATTTAAATACCACAATTGGAGACACGTCCTCTACCGCAAGTCAAGGTGGAGGGACACCATCTACCACATCTCAAGTTGAGAGTACATCATCACTCACATGTGAGGAAGGAGGTACGCCATCATTCCGACCTCAACCTCAAGGTATGTCATCTATTCCATCTCCGATTGAAGGTATGCCATCTAGCCCATCTCATTTAAATATTGATGAAATTCCTAATGTTGAGATGAATTTACCTTTCTTAACACCACCTAGAATTTTGCATAGAAAGCCAAAGTATTTGATTGATATTGATGAGAATATTTTGTAGCCAACGGAAGGTAAGATTCTAAAACACACTTGTAAAAGATATGCTCATAAGATTTGGAGAGTGTTCTTTGAAAAGTTAAATGAGACTGCAAGATGTCAACTATTTGTTGAAATGATGCGAAGTATAAAGTATAGGTCCATCATGAAGATTCTTGGGTTGAGAACATCGGAGGCTTCAAGTGAAAAATCTATTGTCAAGAATCTAATGAGTGCATATGAGAGTGTGGGTAACACCTCATGCACAAAGATAGTAATGTCACACAACGTGTCATTACATGAACAATAGTAACTAATCAAACGAGAAAAGCTCATCTCATTAGAAATATGAGTCAAGCATTGAGAATTAATAGAAAAACTTAACAAGAGCCATTGGAAGGCACCAAAGAATCGAGGACACCGATGCCAATGAATTATGGGCGTTCTCAGGGGGACTACCATGAAAAGATAAACTAATTGTTGAAGCATTGAGATCACTAATTGAAGACTTTTGGCAGAATTACACAAGGGTATCTCCGAATCAAAGGGATGTGGTAAGAAGGAGAATCGGTAGTTGGAACTGTGAGCCACATCCAAAGCATTTTTTGGATATGACTCAAACACAATTTTTTGGTAAATTTCTAGAGATGTATCCTCAAATTAAAAATTTACAAAGATATTTTGAAATACTAAAACATTTCTATGTCAAAATAAATCACACATGCACTACTTGTTATAAATTACATATTGAATTTTCTAACCATTTTGATGTTTATCGGTCTATATGTTTAGATTTGCATACTAACAATGTCTTGCATGATTGTGGCATACATGCCCCACCAACATCTTTAAGAGACTTCATATCAACAATTTTATATGAAAGAGAGGAAGGTCAAATATTCTATAGGAAATTGTGCTTGGATGGCACATGTCAGTATTGCAGTGGCTTGCAATGTATGTCAACATGTGAACATATGGAAAGCAGACATGTAGTTGGAAATGAACTAGTAGAGTTCAGCAAGTATAAAATAGTGGCCTACAATACAAAAGATGGTAAAGAAGCAAAGATGTGTGATTTGGTTATTCAAAAGATTCTAATGTTTTAGTTTATGTCTATGTTTTGTGATAGTATAGTGTATGAGTATGCAAGGCATACCCATAGAGTTCGATGGTTGGACTTGCAATTCAAGTTATGCAAGGACACATTTCCACTTGGTAGCATTGTTTCAGTCGTCAACTTTGCAGAGAACTATAGTCTACAACCACAACGTGAGGTGCAATCACAATATTACAACTCTACATAGGTTTCTATATTTGTGCACATCGCATTCATTCATACAAATGATAGTATAGAGGATGACAGAAAGATCATAAGGGAGTATCATTTTTATATTAGTGATGATCGCATGCATTCTATAGAGTTCATGCAAGGTTTCTTTTAGATGTTCTACAATGATTTGGCTAGAAGGGGCCTATCATTCAGTCAACATATCATATGGTCAGATAACTATACATCACAATTCAAGAACTCATGGAATTTCTATTGGTTGAGTAGGAGGCATAATATTATAGGTGTTCAGTACATGTGGAACTTTTGTGAGGCCGGGCATAGAAAGGGGGAGCATGATGGTGCAGGAGCATATATCAAAAGAGCCATAGCATGAGAAGAATTAAAGTATAAAGACAATGCAAAGTTGACAGAATGCAAAATCAATTGTTGAGTGGTGTAATGCTTCGATGGGTCTAGGTAATGAAGGTAAGTCTTTAGTTTGTAGATTTTTTCAGTTGATAGATGATACTAACATTGCACCATATGAGGACTGTTGTACACTGATAGGATCAAGTGAGCTACACTTTTTTAGAAGCTCAATTGCAGATTCATGGAGTATCCATATGCAGAAGATGGCATGCTTTTGTTCTTCATGTACAATTCAAGCCTGGAATGAGTGCAAGTCAAAGGAGTGGGTTGACGAATGACAGTTAAGTTATCTTAGCCCAGTTGACATGTATCGACCCCCAACGGCACTAGAACTAAAACAGATGGAATCATCAGTTGACTTTGACCACATATCAGATCTAGTTCAACCAAGTAATATATCTACTTGCATAGTTTTTGAAATTCCTAACGTTATCTTACTTTGTAGTGTTTTTATAATGTTTATTAATTTCATCTAATTTGTTGTACATATCAATGTAGGGCATGTTTATGTAGTTATTGTAGATGAAAACAATGAAGAGGGAATAGATTATTACTTGTGTCATTATGTTGAGGCCAAAAAGAAATTGGAGGCTCCAGTTATAGATGGAGAAAACATTAAATACCCTATAGGCTCAGTGGTTGTTACTAGAACATGGCTTAGATGGTACCCACATAAGAGTGTTAATGTTTGGTTGTTTCAGGACTTTGACATGCATCAAAAGATTCTTCATTACTCAAACTTTTTTATGGCATCCAATGTTCATTTGATACAATATCAGGGTAGACCTTTGAACAAGACCTTGTGGAAGGTGCGTGAGTCTGACCATGAGGCAATACTTGACACAATAAAGAGTAGAGAAGACCTGGATGGTTCGTTGGATTAATTTGTAAGTATGCATAAAACTTTCCTAGATGGTTACTTGTACTTTGTTTTGTATATAAATAGTAGTATGAATTGCTTCCCTCCAGTATACATCTGGTAGGTTTGCTTCTCTTACCATTGTCCTTGTAGCTTCTTGAACAATCTTCTTCTTTCTTTCAACCACTCCATTCTGCCGAGGATTCCTATCCTTTGACGGAGGTATGAGCCAATAACACGAAAATGTCATAATTTTGTATTTTTTGTTTTATCCCATGTCATTTGATGTACATAAATGATATTTATGTTTAGTCAATTATGCTTCTTGATGCTTCTCACAGGAGGTCACAACTCCAGCCCATCCAACTACAGACAAAGAGAGAGACAAGATGATGAAGAGATCATCGGGTGGCGGTAAGTGATCGATTACATATGTGATGTTATATATTTCATACATTTTCTATATTAATGTGCATATTGTTTTATTGTATTAATAGGTGGAGTTGGATGAACTTTTGTTGAAGAGGTCTACTCGACGACAAAGAGAGGATGAGTCATGGATTGACTCTCCATCTTCATGGTCAAGCAAGGGCCACCGATTATTTCATAAAAGTCCATAGGAAACTAGTTCTTGGGACATTTTTTGTATGCCTAGATGGCTTTGTATACATACTTTTATATGTTACTAATGTATATTTTTGTATATATGGATGTATGGCTTTGTTTGGACATGCCTATATGGCTTTGTATATAAACTAGATGTTATGTTCATGACATTATGTATATGATAGTTTATATTAAATATTTAATATGATGATCAATTATCATTACAGGAATTTGGTTTTACATGTGCCAATTGCATTTGCTTGAAAGTTTATAAATCATTTTCAAATAATCCATTTTGTGCATATCTTGCAATCATTGCATTATGTGGGACTGTGCATTTCTTTGAGGTATCATTTCAAATAGTTCATACGCCTTGTCTGTGCTTCCACACTTTCCATACATGTCTACAAGGGAAGATGCAAATACAATACATGTGACAAAATTTCTATATCATTTATGTTTTGATGGTTGTCCACACCATGTTCCCTAGATCCCATTCTGGCATAGGCAAGGACGATGTTGGATAAGGTTGTGCAATTTGGTTTTAGACATGCCAAAATTTGTGTTTGGTTGGAATTTACTTTTGTGCATTTGCTTGAGAGTTCTTAAAGCCTTATGAAAAATCCATTTCGTGCATATTTTGCAATCATTGCATTCCATGAGACAACATTTCTTTGAGGCATCATGTCAAACAATTCACGTTCATTTTATATGCTTCCACACTTTACATACATGTCTTGAAGGGTTCTTGTGAAACATGAACATAGCATCCTGAAGCATGAAAGGCATGTGAGCTCTGTGAATGAAGGCATCTTGTGAAGACCATACCATGAAACATGAACACCATAACTGAGCATCCTGATCCTTTGACAACAACACCAACAGGGATATGATCAACACCTCCTGACCTTTTGACATCAATGACAAACAACTTCCAACACATTGTATCGGTGATATTCGTTAAGAGACCAAAGTGCAAAAAGATAGAAATCTTTGACAAGCTGTTACTCAAAAACTGTGTCATTTAGAAATATTCTATCTGAAGCTACGGGATCATATAGGGTCCCTCTACAATAACCTCTCTCAGTTTTTTATATCTCTTTGGCGTTTGCCTATGGTACAAGTTTTTCTACTGCTCCAAAAATGGTCAGATGCATATAGTGTAAAGTTGCAAAGGGGTGTAACTTTTGTTCTACTCCTTTTGCAGCCAAACCGATAGTTCCAATGCATTCGGATGGGTATGTTTAGGCTAGGAATGGTCTTGTTTCATACCCAAACATGCTGAAATAGTCTGAGCTACATTGTACCGACGATATCCCTTCAGAGATCAAAGTGCAAAAAGACAGCAATCTTTGATGAGCTATTACTCAAAAATTATATCAATTATAAAAATTACATCTATGGCTATGGGATCATATAGGGTCCTTCTACAATAACCACTCTTAGTTTTGTATATCTCTGAGGAGTTTGCCCGTGGTGAAAGTTTTTCTGCTGCTCCAAAAATTGTCGAATGCATGCAGTGTAAAGTTGCAAAGGGGTGTAACATTCGTTCCGCTCCTTGTGCGGCCAAACTGATAGTTCCCACATGTCTGGATGGGTATGTTTAGGCTAGTCATGGTCCTGTTTCACACCCAAACATGCTGAAACAGTTTGAGCTACATTGTACCAACGATATCCCTTAAGAGACCAAAGTGCAAAAAGGTATCAATCTTTGACGAGATGTTACTCAGAAACCATGTCACTTAGAAACATTCTATCTAAGGCTTTGGGATCACTCTACAATAATCTCTCTCATTTTTTGATATCTCTGAGGCATTTACCTGTGGTGAAAGTTTTTCTTCCACTCTAAAAATGGTCAAATGCATGCAGTGTAAAGTTGCAAAAGGGTGTAACTTTTGTTCTACTCCTTGTGAGGCCAAACCGATAGTTCCAACACATCCGGATGGGTATGTTTAGGCTAGGAATGGTCTTGTTTCACACCCAAACATGCTGAAATAGTCCGAGCTACATTGTACTGGTGATATCCCTTAAGAGACCAAAGTGCAAAGAGGTAGCAATCTTTGACGAGCTGTTACTCAGAAACTGTGTCACTTAGAAACATTCCATTTGAGGCTATAGGATCACGTAGGGTCCCTCTACAATAACCTCTCTTAGTTTTTTATATCTCTGAGGTATTTTCCTGTGGTGAAAGTTTTTCTCCTGCTCCAAAAGTTGTCAGATGCATGCAGTGTAAAGTTGCAAAGGGGTGTAACTTTCGTTCTGCTCCTCGTGCGGCCAAACTGACAATTCCAAAGTGTCAAGATGGGTATGTTTAGACTAGGCATGGTCTTGTTTCACACCCAAACATGCCGAAACAGTCCAAGCTACATTGTACCGGTAATATCCCTTAAGAGACCAAAGTGCAAAAAGGCAACAATCTTTGACAAGCTATTACTCAAAAACCATGTCACTTAGAAATATTCTGTTGGAGGCTACAGGATCTCGTAGGGTCTCTCTACAATAACCTCTCTTAGTTTTTTATATCTTTGAGGTGTTTGCCCGTGGTGAAAGTTTTTCTTCTGCTCCAAAAATGGTCAGATGCATGCAGTGTAAAGTTGCAAAGGGGTGTAAGTTTTGTTTTGCTCCTTGTGTAGCCAAAGTGATAGTTCCAACACGTCCATATGGGTACGTTTAGGCTAGGCATGGTGTTGTTTCACACCCAAACATGCCAAAATAGTCTAAGTTACATTGTACCGGTGATATCCCTTAAGAGACCAAAGTGCAAAAAGGCAGCAATCTTTGACAAACTGTTACTCAGAAACTGTGTCACTCAGAAACATTTCATTTGAGGCTATGTGATCACATAGAGCACCTCTACAATAACCTCTTTCAGTTTTTGATATCTTTGAGGAATTTGCCCGTGGTGAAAGATTTTTTGTTGCTCCAAAAATTGTTAGAAGCATGTAGTGTAAAGTTGCAAGGTAGGCTACTTTTTGTTTTGTTCTTCGTGGGGCCAAACCGTTGGCACCAACACATCTAGTTGGGAACATATATGCTACACATGGTCACTACCCTTCATCATAAAAGGGTCATAGTCTTTCCTATTCAAAGGGTCACAACATTTTGCATTTGAAATGTCATCAATATTCGTGAGAACATCAAGATAACACTTTCTACAAATGTTCTCCATACATTATCATCCTTTTTATTTCTCACCCCAATAAATTGGGTTGCTTTCAACATCAATGCATCAACCATTCATGTAGCACTTCACATACTAGTAAAAGACATTAGCCTTCTTAAGGGTCAAGCTCTTTCAACTTATCAAGAAAGCATTGTTTCATTTGTTGCTATTTCAATAGTTGTTATTTGAACTCAGAAGTGACATGATAGAGCTTTATGGTGGTGACCTTGTATGAAAAATAGTGAACATGCACCAACTAGCGTGGATTTATAATAAAAATATGGACACCATCAACAAAAATGATTTGTATTAACCAAATATCCATATAGACATACATCAATATCTGTCGATATAAGTACAACATATATACAAAATATCCATATAGGCTTACAAGAATGCCATATAGGCATACAATGTCAACTATATGCAATACAAAATATATGTCCATAAATGCCATATAGGCATAAAATAAAGGAACCCAATAAAAAGTCATTCCCCTATGTCTGGTGAAGAGAATAGATCACGAGAAGCCTTTGATCTTCGAGAGGATGGAGACATGTATGAGAGTGGTCCACTACGAACCTGAGGGTTGCTCCTCCTATTTAGTTGTTCATGGATTTGTAGCTGTTACAATAAAAACTATAGACATTAATATATAGAAATTACATTATAAAAATGAAACATTTAACAAAATAATCACTTACTGCTACCAGAAAATATGTCTCCTCATTTGCCTCAGTACTAGGATTAGGCTGTGGTGATGTCATGTCCTATAGAAACCATCTAGATAGAAATTAAACTTCAAATCATAATCATTTGATTTTTTAAAAATAAATAACTATAACAATGAATGTAATTTGAAATTTACTAATCTGCCTCATACCCTTGCCAAAGGCATGGAGCTATGAATCGCAGAGGACACACCATGCTCCATTTCCCTATGAACTTCGAGAGGTGTCTCCATAGCTTGCATCATCTAAAAATAAAACAACATTATTCAATTACGAAAACTAGAATAGTGATGCAAGTCATGGCTCCTAACATACACACACGTTCACCTAAACATGGAAGTACACACAATAAAGCACACAAGTCATGTATGCATATATACAAATTAGATGAAGATTCATGACTATTGTGTGGTATAAGGGTCAACAAAGGAGGGACCATAGTAGCATCAAATTTGAGGTTTAAGAAGTCAGAGAGGGAGTGAGGGTGTTAGTTTACGTTTAGGTTGGTGGTAGGGTGGGGTAGGGTTGTGGGGTAGCATAACCATGACTTACTAAATTGTTTTAAAAAATTAAAAAATAGTAGGATGAAAGATTCCACCTATTACTAAAAGTGATAAAAACTCTGACTATACAGAAAGGACTCTAACCAAGAAGATAAATGTAAAAGGGCTCCATCTAAACACTAGTAAAAAACAAAAATAAATGACTAAAAAACTACCAAAAATTGGTCATATGATCAGTAGTTTGGTCACATGACCATTGGTAGTTTATTGTCGGTCATTTATCTCGCGACCAAATTTATGACCAAAATAATTTCAGTCATTAATTTGGTAGTAAAATTTGGTAGTATATTTAGTCATTAATTTGGTAGTATATTTAGTCATCAATTTGGTAGTATATTTGGTAATTTGGTAGTATATTTAGTCACATGACCATTGGTAGTTTATTGCCGGTCATTTATCTCGCGACCAAATTTATGACTAAACAAAATTTAGTCATTAATTTGGTAATTTGGTAGTATATTTAGTCATCAATTTGGTAGTATGTATATTTAGTCATTGATTGTTGTTAACTAGTCATTTATTTAGTCGTGGATTTACTGGTTTCCATTAATTGGTAGTAAATTTAGTCATGATATGAATAATTTATTAAATACCATAAATTTTATAATGCAGAAAAAACATATTATTAAATTTGAAATAAAACATAAAAGAAAATAAATTTGGAAAGGTATATATTTTATGATGTTACTAAGTAAAGATTGATAAATTTGAGCCAACACTTTCTATTTGAGAATTGACCAATAAGAAAATGAAACAAGACAAAGAAAAGTGGTAATAAATATTTTTTTGTATTGGAACAATGCAGGAAAAGAATTACAAATAATAAAAAAGCAGCACAAGGCTGCCATAACTAAAATAACTAGTTCAGCTCTGTCATGTACAACAAACTACAAGGACTGGCTGAAGAAAAAACTAGTTCAACAGCCACATTAGATACAATAGCAAAAGAATGGAAAGGCAAGTCAGACCGATGAAGCCCTTCACATATTTTGACACTTAGAAAAGAGATGTTGCCACTGAGCATTCCATGAGACATCATTTCTTTTGGCATTCTATTAACTAGTTCAGGTGCTTTGACTGCAGCCTTGATGCATTCCATATTCTCCTTCACACAAGCCAGTGAGGTGTTAACAATCTAAACTAAAATTATGGCAATAGGAATAACTTGTCGAGGCAGTTAACAATAATAACAAGTACCAAAGTTGCAGCATGTTTTTTGACAAGCAAGATTCAAAAAATATAAACAACAAAATCTAAAATGAAATCATGTTAACACTTCAAATTCAAGAATTGAATTCTTAATATATTACTGTGTGTTGAAAGATTTTCACAAAACTTATGGAAGAGCCCAAACAGTTTTAGATGCAATGCAATTATCTTTCAGCTCACAAGTTTGTAGAAAAGAATCACTTGTTATGGAGGCAAGCAAGAACGGTGTAACCTCAAACTGCAAAAAAAACACATATTAAAGTATTAGCTAATCTCAAAATTTTAATGACATAAATTTCTTGAAGAGCATTGAAAAACTTTTAGTTGGTTTAGGTCATGCAAAAGTTGTCTATATCATAGGGTTAAGAGTATATCAAAATCTTAACTACTGTAATATATTCATTTATAGATAAAAATTGTTCTTTTTAAGGGCTGGGGGTAATGTCGTCACATCGATGGGGGGTAAAATGACATTATTTAACCATTACTATATGTTAGAAGTTCAATTTAAAATATTTTTGTAAACAAATCTTTTATAACAAAGAATCACCATCGATTAAAAAAAATAAAGATAGCATTTAGATGAACTCCTCATTTACATTTTGTAAACACATCTTTTATAATAATAAATCACCATCAATAAAAATGATGGTATTTAGATGAACTCCTTATTTATTGTCAATAGGTATGGAAATGTAATAGAAAAATGTGTACCTTACACTTTTCTCCTTTATTTTGGACTCACTCTAGCGTTTTTGTCCATAGAGAAATGACTAGTGTACAAGTGGCTATTCTAGCATGAAATTGGCAAATAACATGATTCTTACCTAATTTTGTTTGCACACTGTTGGCCTTGTTTTCAACTTGCCAAATTTTAAACTTTTGTGTCAAATCCTTACATTGAGTCACCCCTAGTCACAAATTCTCCTGAAGTGTCAAGTTGCTTTCTAGTTTGAAAAAGAAATTGTTCGTTTATGAAGTCCTAGAAATGGTTTTGTTATGCAGAAAATTAGAGAAACAATTAAATGTCAAAATCTGAAAGGGATGGAGAGAAATCCTTTTACAAGGATGTTTATATGGCTATTTTGCCTAATGTGTCAACTTTTCATGTCATGGCGCCTTATGTTTTGAAAGATTTTAAACTTTCAATTTTTTTTCGGTGGGCAGTTGGTGGAAACAATTAAATCTTGGTTTTTTCAAGGCCTAGAGAAGAATCATCTGGCAGGGAGATTTATAATGTTATTATAGACGATGTGGAAAGATTTCATGAGAAAATATTATCTCTGTCAAAAGTTACGTTAGTTTTACTTCTCCATTGCATGTGCAGGCTTGACAAGCAAACAATATAAATTTTCATGAGGTTATAATTTTCAATAAACTAGAAATTTTCACAAGTTATAATGAGTTGTACAAGTATGTCAAAGTATTGATAAGGGAGGTACCACTTTTCAATTTGGCTAAGGGGAGAGTTTGCTTTAAAAAGCAAGTTGTTATCGGCCTACTTAGAAAAAAATAAAAGTTCGCGTCAACTTTTGGATTTGGCTAAGTTTGCGTCAACTTTGGGATTTGGCTAAGTTCACTTCAACTTTTGGATTCGGCTAAGTTTGCACCTACTTTCACTTTTCACTAAGTGAACACCCACTTTCACTTTTTCCTAACCACATGAAAGCTCACTTAGAAAAAGATGAAAATAGGGTTCTACTTTCAATTTTGACGAAGTGGGAGGATACTTTTAGTTTTGGCAAACTTGTTACAAATAAAATCTTCCAGTACTTGGAAAAAGGTAAAGTATGTTGGAAACAAGGCGGATAACTGAGAGGGGGGGGTGAATCAGTTATCTCAAAACTTTCTTACTTTTACTTCCTTTTCTTATCTTAACATTCAGTGACATATCAAAACATGAAAGCATAAGCACCCTTAAGAATTGAAATGAAATCAACACACATAACACAAGGATTTTTTTACATGGAAACCCTATTAAGGGAAAAACCATGGGGTGATTAACCCAAGATTGTATTCTTTGTTAAAAGAATAAAGAAGTAAAAAATGGCACTTGCCAGTTAGGGTTCACTGCCCGAGCACACTACTCACAAGAGGCTCATTGCCTACAAGAGACTCACTATCTACAAAAGCTTACAGATGATAACAAAGTGTTTGAATTGATGAATAGCATCCGCATATGCAAGAATTTGGTTTTGGTTAGGCATAGTATACCAATCTAGCACATTTCATCCTTCCTCTACTCAGTATCACTCTTCTGTCATATTTCAAGCTTGGATTACTACCTTCACACTTCTCTCTGCCTTTCTTTGCACTTAATTCATCCAACTATCACTTCTAGACCTTCACAAGCTTGAATCCATCGGGTATATATATCCACATCAAGGATTCCAACAACTTTCTAGTCAGCAACAAGAACACTTAGGATATTTGCAAGTTACTGTTCTGTCGGCTGAATCTATATTTGATTGATGATGCACACCAAAAACTTAGGCATAGAAATCATTATCTATGTCGGCCAAAATCATATAACACCTCAAGTTACTTGATCAACACATTTTGCACATCCAGATTGAGGTCTGATACCCTGTTGGCTAGTTCTTCCTCTATCTGCACTGTTTAACTAGAGTCTGATACTCAGATGCTCATATCTTTCACATGCTTTGTCACCGGAGGCTAAATCTCTGGAATACAATAGTTTAGATACTTCTTATTACTCATCCAAATCTGCAACATGCTAGGTTTGACCATCAGAGAGTTTCGGACCCAACTGACAGACCCTATCATATGCTCTGTTCTTGGCTACAGGACCAACCTATCTTCAATCTGACTTTCGGTATGAGTAATTTACGTACTGTAGATGTGTGGGATATACTTTGTTGCCATCAATGACAACACTTATAAATCCTAGCAGTGTTTCTTGCCAACAATCTCCCCCTTTGGCATTGATGGCAACACTTAGTGAAAAATGACTAGGTGTCGCTGTAACTCCCTCTTTGCTTGTGCTCCATCTCTCCACACTGCTTACCGGCGCTCTCTTAATACTAGATTCATCATTTTTCACTGCTCTCCACTCCCCCTTTGACATCAATGGCAAAGGGTGGGATCCACAAACCAAAAATGTGCAAAAATTACTATATAAGGCTGCATATGTACGTACAATCCATAAGATAAACTTACATATACTTAAGTATATCTACAAATGTAGTCTCCAACTGTTCAAGCTCTGTGGCCCAACTTCTCTTCATCCTACCCAAAATGGAGATGTGTCCACTCAACAAAAATGCATATGCTTTTGCCCTCTTTAAATCTATTGGATCACTGGTCTGGGCTGTACTTAGAGCATCATGCATTAACTCTAATGTAGGGATGATTATCCCTCTGAGTTCACCCATTCTATCCATTATATTCTTCTTCTCCTTAACTAGTTTCTTTATTTCATTTGTTATAACAATTGCTTGGCATTCTTGTCTTACCAGAGAGATAGTAAGAGGATCAAAATTTTGAGATAGACTTGTCAATTTTCCTTGTTCTTTCATTTTCTTCTCAATGTCCTCTGCAACTTTAGGCCAGGATAAACAAAATTTGTATATGTCCACCATCCTTAAAAGCATTTTCAATGCTCTTTATGCCAATGTTTAGGGTTTTTCTATCATTGTCAATTAGCCCTTGTACCTCACTAAATCTTTTTCCCAAGAACTCTTTTCGGACCTTAGTTTCTGCTGATTTTTCTAAAGACTCAAAATGTGTATTGACAGAATTAACTAAGTTCTTCAAATTACTAGATGGAGAGGTAGATGGATCCTTCTGATATGTGGGCACGATCTTCTCCAACACTGTGGATGTAATACTCAGCAGCTCACTGTCCTCCATATGAGATTTCAGGAGTTTTTCTTTGGCTTTGGCCTGAGCAAAAGATGTTATCTTCATTATCTGAATCAGAGAAAGAGAGTCTAGGTTTAGTGGCCCTTGAATCAACTCTAGTTCATCTAATTCCACAACTTCCTTGTCCAAGAAACTTTGTACTGCTTCTGCAGTGTCTCTTGTAGTCTCAACTTCCTTTCCTTTGGGGGCATCCGGATTGATTTGCTTATTACCATCAACAATATTTGTCTCTTCTTTCTGCACTTCCTCTTCCAGAATAGAGGAGTCTAAGGCCTTAGATTGCTCTTCATCAATTTTCTTTAATCCTTCAACATCCATGTCAGAAGGCTCTTCATTTGCTTCCTCTACAATGGGAAGATTGAACCTTTTCAAGGTACTCCAGCGAATTTCTTTTGTCTCATTAGCTATTTGGTCAGTTTCTCCAAGCATGAGCTTATTCAGTTTGGACTTGCTCTGGAATTCTTCTTTGGCATCCTTAAAAACCATCTCCATTTGTTTTTGAGTGATATTTGGACATAATTGTATCACTATCTATGCCCAGATCTCCAAGTCTTTTGCTTTTGCACTTTCTTTTCTTAACTCCAAAACTTCTTCTAAGCTCTTAGGAATCAAGGAAATTATTTCAATGAAAGCTTTGTTATAGATGTTCAGGTACCTTACTATTGCTTCCTCAAGAATTCTCTTGTCTACATCATTGTAATCATCATAGAATTTTGTTACCGGCTGTAGGTTTCCATCCACAGTGACTGCTTTAATGATGTCTTCAATGGAGAGAGTGGGTCTCTCAACAAACTCTTCTGTCTTCTACTCCTCATCATTCCTTTCATTCTTGGAAGGTTTGTTCTTGGATTTCTTCAATTCTCTGACCTCCACATCTGATTCTATCTCTTCATCGTCCTTAAGGCTCACATATGTTCTTGTGGCCTTAGACTTCTTTCTCTTTTCTCCTTTAACAGATGGTTTGGCTTCCGGTTTAACAGTTTTTGAGCTTTTAGGAGTGACAGGGGTAGAACTCCTAGTAGATCTTGTCTAGGTAGAGGCTTCCACTGAAATGCTTTCTTTCTTTGCTCCTTCCCTTTCCTTTTCAAATTTCTCTATTCTTTCTCTATTTACATCTACTGCCTCCTTTGTTATGTCAAACTTCTCAGCAAGTTCTTCAACCTCCCTCCTTACTTTTCTTTTTGACTCAGGCTTCCTTAATTCAACATGTATTTTTATGTTTAGCTCATCAAAGGTGCCAAACCTCTCTGCTTTAGTGTCCTTGGGTTGGCTTAGCAAGTGTTGAACATGTACCTCTAATATGTTTTCATCAACTTCATAACCCATGGGCATTACCCATATAATTCTTGGCTCAACTGCCTCCATTAGGCATTGATCTGTGTCAACCATGAAGCAAATTGTGTCTTTGTATTTCTCAACTATTGATTTTGGTATTCTTTCTCTTGCATGCATCATGCTCTAGAAATTCTTGAAGTAACCCCAGAGATCTGTCTTTCGGGCTTGTGCACCACCAAGTCCATACAAATAATCTCTGATTTGAATTGCAACAAGTCTATCATTTGCCCAGATCAGACCTTTTGATCTCGGTAACTCATTCATGTAATAGAAGAACAGACACAACACCAGATTTCCATACTTGAAGGAATTTTTCTTATCTTTCTTAATCTTCTACAGATTCTCCATCAATTGATTAAATAGAAGCTCACACAAATCATAATCTGCATTTTCTTTCAGCATCTGATATGCAGTATAGATTGTTGTACCAGATACAAAATTTTCCCTACTTGAGTGGTAAATCTTGTAACCAATTACAATTGATGCAAACTTGACATTTGGATCAGTAATATCATCTATAGTCATTGCCCTCTTGTCATATTTTGATCTGGTGGCTTCTGTTACCATTTGATTTTTCACAGATTTGAGTGCAGGCAACCCACCAGTTGAGTGCAATCCGGTTAAAGCCCTGACGACATCTTTGGTTATCTTAAATGGACTCATTAACCACATAAATTTATCATGCATCCTACTCAAGACATACCGGACCCATTCATCCTCTGCAAAAGACATGAAATGTATGCAATATGCAAAGTGCTTTTCTTTTACGACCTTGAATTTTGGTTTGAAATCAAAATTCTAACTTCTTAACTGTTTATGATATATTTCCATCAATTTTAAGTCTTCAATGTTTGCATGAATGTAAACCCTAATATCTTCTACATGCAGAACATCATACGAGATATGGGAAAACGCACCCAAGGGATCAATTTCTATAGATTTGTGAGGGTGTTTCTTGAATTTCAGTCTTAGCCTCTCAGTGACATTCACAACCATGGGAGTAGCCATTCTAGCAACAAAATTTGGAGAGATTTTGTAGAAAAGAAATACCTTTTTACGCCTTAGGGTTTGTTGCAACTGCCGGAATGAATTTCTGTTTGATTTCGATCTTCAACTTTAACTTGAATATTCTACAGGATCTCTTCTCAGAGCTCTTCTCTCTTCTTCATGAATGCAAAGTGTTGTAAATAATGAATGAAGAACCTTTTATCCTTGCACAAAAACCAAATTCCCCATTGCAATAAATGCACACTTTAAGTCATCTGGTTACCCTGTTTTGAGTGAATTTCTCATGAATCACTATGTGGATCTTCAAATCATTATCCCAGTGAGTTGACAACATAATTTTAGCCTTTCAAAACATGCCCCCTAATCCATAGACCATAAAATTGCATTTTTAGATCATACCGGATCTATTTGTGTAATTCTATTTTTATCGGATAGCTGCCAGAACCGGATCTACTCAGAACTTCAAATCTATATGCGGATTTCTCAACTTTTAACTAAATTATTTTTAGATGAACCTCCAAAAGCCCTTTTATTCGTAACCTCTGATTCTTACTCGATGTGCCGAATTCAGGCACTTACTAGCTGGCTGGGGGAATTTGATCTTCTTTGTACCTCCCCCTGAGCCAGAGCTCACCTTTTAATTTCTGGAAGGATTATCAGCACCGGATTCTGGTGCAGACCCATCACCAATGTTCATCACACTCTTCTTTACCCAAGTCTTGCTCATCTCCTTCTGAATCTCATCCGCATTCACTTTACCTTTGCCTTTGTCTTGTTTCTGATCATGTTTCACTGGACCTTTTCCATCACGATTTCTGCTCTTGCAGAATCTAGCTAAATGACTGGATTTATTGCAATTGTAACACAACATTTCCTTGCTTATTTGATTGATATCCTCTTGATCTACACTGATTAGCCATATGCCCCATTCTATTGCATGCAAAACATCTACCAATGAAAGAATTGTTCATTTGCATATTTCTGCATTCATGAGATTTGTGACCATACCTTTTGCAATTAAAACATTGACTGGGGAAGGATGGATTATTCTGATTCATTCTGCTCCTGCACTGAGTTGCTTTATGACCAAATTTGTTGCAGTTGAAGCAGCTTCCATTGAAAGATGGATATCTTTGAGCATTAGGTTGTCTTACTGGAGGTCTTCTAGGCCTATTTCTTTGTCTTCCTGACCCAAAGTTCTTTTGACCAGATCCAAAGCTTTCACCTTTCTCATATCCCAAGCCATGCTTATCATCTACCCTCTTTTGACTTTCAAGTAGTACTTCAAGTTTGGCTAAGCTTATCTTGAATTTTTCTTTGTATTCATTTGTAGTTTCAAGATCTTGTTTAAGAGTGTCAGTCTGTCTCTCAAGTTGTTCTTCATTGTATCTGGATTCTCCAAAGTTAGACTCAAGATGTCTAATTATTCTATCCATTTTATAGCAATCTTCTATTTTCTCCTTGAGGGATTGATTTAAGTTTTCTTCAGTCTTTCTCTTCTCTTCAATTTCTTGGGTAAAGTTTATAACCCCTGATTCTATTTCATGTCTTAGCATAACAACTTCTTTTGATATCTTTTCACATAGCTTTGTTTTCTCATTCAGGTCCTCATCTATATTATTGGCTTGATTCTAATCCGCTAACTTCTAAAGTAGTTCCTTTCTCTTTTTCATGGAATTACTGAGTTTTTCTTTCAGCTCATTGATGAAATCATCAGCCTCCTTAAGTCGCTCTCTCAAATTATTGACTTCAGACTAGGATTGATCAAGATCATCTAAGGTAGACTGTAGTTGTTCTTTCATGCCATATGCATCCATTGAGATTCCTAAATCCTCCTCAAGCTGTTAGGATTTTTCTAAGGAACTTAGCTCTGATACCAATTGTTGGAAACAAGGCAATTAACTGAGAGTGGGGGTGAATCAGTTATCTCAAAAATTTCTTACTTTTACTTCCTTTTCTTATCTTAACATTCAGTGATATATCAAAACATGAAAGCATAAGCAACCATAAGAACTAAAATAAAATCAACACACATAACACATAGATTCTTTTACGTGGAAACCCTGTTAAGGGAAAACCCACAGGGTGATTAACCCAAGATTGTATTCTCTGTTAAAAGAATAAAGAAGTACAAAATGGTACTTGCCAGTTAGGGCTCACTGCCTGAGTACATTTCTCACAAGAGGTTCACTGCCTACAAGAGGCTCACTGTCTACAAAAGCTTACAGATGATAACAAAGTGTTTGAACTGATGAGCAACATCCACATATGCCAGAATTTAGTTCTGGTTAGGCATAGTATACTGATCTAGCACATTTCATCCTTCCTCTACTCAGTATCACTCTTCTGTCATATTCCAAGCTTGGATTATTACCTTCACACTTCTCTCTACTTTTCTTTTCACTTAATTCATCACACTATCATTTCCACACCTTCATAAGCTTGAACCCATCGGGTATATATATCTACATCAAGGATTTTCAACAACTTTCTAGTTGGCAATAAGAACACTTAGGATATTTGCAAGTTACTATTCTGTCAGCTGAATCCATACTTGATTGATGATGCACACCAAAAACTTAGGCATAGAAATCATTATCTATGTCAGCCAAAATCATATAACACCTCAAGTTACTTGATCAACACCTTCTGCACATTCGGATTGAGGTATGATACCCTGTTGGCTAGTTCTTCCTCTATCTGCACTATCTAAGTGGAGTCTGATACTCAGATGCTCATATCTTTCACATGCTTTGTCACCAAAGGCTAAATCTCTGGAATACAATAGTTTAGATACTCCTTATTACTCATCCAAATCCGCAACATGCTGGGTTTCACCATCAAAGAGTTTCGGGCCCAACCGACGGACCCTATCATATGCTCTGTTCTTGACTATCAGACCAACCTATCTTCAATCTGACTTCTAGTATGAGTAATTTATGTACTGGGGATGTGTGGGATATACTTTGTTTCCATCAATGACAACACTTATGAATTCTAGCAGCGTTTCTTGCCAACAAAGTCTTCATCAACTTCAAAAAAAAAAGTGAAAAGGAGGAGTCACTTTCAAGTTGGGTGAACCCGAACCCCACTACCTCCACGTCAACCAAAATCTCGTGCATGCAAGGAAGCACTTTAAGTTTAATTATTCTCTTTAAAAAAATCAAGAAATGTATTGGCATATATGGGAAAACTTCTAAAAGTTAAAAAAATTCATTGGTTTTGTATTGGCTTGTCGAGAGTGATGTTGGCAATCATAATTATTCATATGGAAAACAAGTCAAGTTAGAAGATGCAAGATGTACTTGAAGGTGGTTAGTATAACCGTTTTTCTTCTCCATGAGCCAAAGACTTGTGGGAGCATGCACAAGGCACAGTAACTGTTTGATAAATGCATTCAAAGAAAATTAGTCTCTTGGTACATAAGTTTTGCAAATCCATTCCTTAGCATTCGCCATTATCTTCCTAGCCTGTGTGAAATAATAGACTACAAATGTCCATTAAAGCATAATGAAAGAATGCAACGATTGCAGGATATACACAAAATAGATTTGTGGGAAAGGTTATAGAAACTTCCAAACAAATGCAATTGGCAATTATAAACCCAAGTTCAATGGCTCGCTGCCCTCTTAGACATGTATACAAATTCCAAGGCGTTAAAATAGTTTTACAGAAGCTCTCAAAGAAATCCAAACTCATGGAATGTACGAATTGCAGCATACACACGAAACAAATTTGTTGAAAAGAGTTTATAAACTTCCAAGGAAATACAACTAGCGGGTTTAAAACCAGATTCCAAGACCTTCACCAGCATCCTCCCACCTAGCACCTAAATGGGAGCTTTCAAACAGGGTATAGACATCCATCAAAGCATGAAGGATGGAGGATTTTTGTCAGATATTATATGTGTTCAAAGTGCCCTGGCAAACCTATATGCATGTAAGAAATGAAGAAGCATACACAAGGTGCCTAAACTATTTGAAAGTATGCCTCAGAGAATGTGTCATCTCATGGACTGCAATGATTGTAGGATATCTACAAAATGTATTTGGTTATTGAGAAGGCTTTAACAAACCCTCACTACTCCTCATGACTTGATGTAGAGGCGTAAGAAATACATAACAACAGAATGATTTAGCATGATACCTTATAGAAATGTAGTCGCATGGACTGCAATAATTACAAGATTTTACAAAATGTTGAAAAAGCTTTAGAAACTTTGAAGAGTGGTACTCGAAGTGGTAAAGCTAGAAGTCACTACCATTGCTCACATCCTCCCTAACCGGTGTCAAAGTGTACCTGCGGCCTTCTTTGCAGCAAGGTATGGAATCTATCAAAGCATAATTGAAAATGGATTTTTCTCATATGTAATAAGTGCCTCGATTGATCTTGATCATGTGGAAGAATAGAGGAAACACAAGAATCGTTTGACAAAATGCCTCAAAGAAATGTAATCTCATGCATCACCACAGTTATAACAATTGCAAAAAATGGGCGTGTTGAAAAGGCTTTAGAATATTTCAAGGAAATGCAATTGGCAGATGAAAAAATAACTATGCCGCCTCAAAGAGATGTTATCTCATGCAATGCAATGATGACAAGATACTCAGAAAATAGGTTTGTTGAAAAGACTTTAGAAACTTTCAAGCAGATCAAGTTTGCAGGCATGAAGTTAATTTTCATAACCTTTGCTAGATTCTTCTCTATTTATGGATGCATAAGAGTTTGAAATGAGGGTTTGTACATCAATTAATGTAAAATAGAAGGAGGTTGTCATCAGATATAGTCAGTAACAGTTTGATAGTATCTAAAAGATTTCAAGAAAACACACTTGGTAGGTGTGAAACCAAATTCCACAACCCTTGCAGACATGCGCACAACCTATACCAAAATGGAGTGCCAAAACTGAGTATGAGCATCCAACAGAGCATAATGAAATGGGATTTTTGTCAAATATTGTAGTTGCACCTATACTAGAAGACTATGGTGATTTACTCAGGAATGGGATCACTGAAACTAGTTACGAATGTTCATCCATCAAAGCATGATTGAAAATGGACCTTCATCAGTGGTTATAGTTGCAATCTCTATGGTAGATATATATGCACGAAGAAGCATGAAAAAGACACTTAAACTGCTTAACATAATGCCTCAAAAAGATTGTTGTCACATGGAAGACACTGAGTGCAAGATAAACTCAAAATGAATTTATTGAAGAGACTTTCAAAACCTTCGAAACACATGCATTTGGTTGTTGTAAATCCCTACCAAAACCTCCACTAGTATCCTCACAGTTTGAGCCAAAATCAAAGCTTTAGAACATCAACAAAGAAGTATTGAAAATGAATTTTTGTCAGATTGGTAGCTTCAATTGCTTTAATAGACATGTATGCAAAATGTGGAAGACAACACACATAAATTGTTTGACATAATACCTTTAAGAGATGTTATCTCATGAAATGGAGAAATTGTAGGGTATATACAAAGTGGATTGTGTGAAGTGACACTGGAAACTTGTAAGCAAATGCGATTGGTACATTTAAAAACCAAACTCCACAATCTTGTCAGTGTGCTCTCAGTTGCATGCTAACTATTCGATAAACATAAAATGGCATTTCCATCCCATACTCATCTCAATCTCATTACATCATGTAAATAAGGTCGGTTGAAGGGAAGCTTACTATTGTAATTCTTCACACTCTTCAGACCATACTTACTATGGGGAAGCTGAAGGTTACTGCAGTTTTGTAAGCTATAATGGTGAGTTGCCACAATGGGCTTGCTACTTTCCTCAACTCAACAAAGATGGTAAATCTCCTTTGGCAAATTTTTGTACATATTTGTACCATATTCAGATGGTTCATGCACTGATATAAACAATGCACGCTCACTTGACCGTATGCTAGAAGAAATGTGTGAGATCCATTTTAGGTACATGGAATTATCTTTGGTTTCGACGTGCTTTGTTTAAGGGACTCTAACACAAGGGAATAGTCGTTATCAGTATCATTATTGAAACAAATTGTTGGAGGTCATTCATGATGGTGTATGGAAAGATTTTCATAAATTTGATGAAACAATACTCTTCACTAGTTTTTATGGAACTTTTCTTGTAGGTTGTGGTAGACATGGATCATGCAATTCAAATGGAGTCTACGACTATGAATTGGGTTATATAGGAAGTTATTGTTCAACTTCTAATTGTGATACAAAGCTGTGGTTATAATATTGGTTCCCTCAAAAGCTTAATCCTATGGAGTTATTTTCTCAAGTGAGATCATGTAGAGGAATCATAACTACTCTTGTAAACCATGAAAGTGAACATTGATTGTCAGATTGTATATGTTGAGGTAGCTTTGAAAAATATAGAAGATGATGGGTATGTTGATGAGATAGAGTAAAAAAAATTGATGCAAATAGAAACTACTTCGACAAAAAGAAGAATGAAGACTAGTTTATTAGCAAACAGATGACACATGCCTCAACAAGACCAATAGCTTGGTCTTTACTTCAAAGTTTCAAGTTTTAGTTACCTTTTGTAAAAGTGATTTATGTCACTTATTGTACTAAAAAGTTAGAAAATGAACCTTATTTCTAGAAAAGTGATGTAAAAAGTAACAAAAAAAGGTTTATTATTATTTTTCCAAAAAGGTAGTTACTAGGTAGTTACATGGGAGAAGCCTATAAATACAAGGCCATTTCATATGTAAAGGCATGACTCTTTAGAGAGAACTTTTACAGGGGGAACTTATGAAGAAACTTCTTGGAACATTTTTGGTCTTACACATTGTATAGTTTACTTTTGGAATTGTATAAATCGAAAAGACAATGAAGAATGCATTTCAATTCGTATGTTCTTGATGTATTTTTGAGTTATGATTACTAGTTTCTTGTATGTCAAATTGGTGATCTCTCTATGTATTTGTGTAAATCAAAGTTATCCATTAAAGCATGCAATTGGGGTGATGAAGCACAATCATGTCTCGGTATCCTGATTTGAATGTGTTTAAAAGAAATGATCTCTTCATATGTTGAGATTTTCCATCTTTCTTCATCATTGTTGCACATACATCATCAAATTCATCATGGAGTTAAGGAAAGTGATTTCTAGCTTTGTGGTGAAACCCCCTCATACTTTTCAATAAGATTGTGAAACTCCTGTTGGTTTTTGTACGTCTACCACAAGGGTTTCTACATACCCAATTCTCCTGTTATTTTGCTTTTCTTCCTTTTTGTACTTTCAAGATAAAAGTACACAAAAACCACAAAAAACCCATCATATGAGGGAGCTGCCCCTCCCAAACACAGAGGAAAGCTGATAATTCAATAACAACTTCTCCAACTATTGGGATAATTTAGTCACCGCTCTAAGGGCAGTGAGTCATTTTCAAAGGTTATTTCACGGTGACAAATCTGTTTACCAACACACACATGCCCTGATTTCAACCTTTAGTTAATCCATACCTTCACCTAGATTGGACATGTAGCTACCAAACTAAACCAATTAAATTTAGCAGGTACAGAAATGATCCCTAAACCTTCAAAATTCAAATTTAGATTTGGGTCCTTGCAACTCCATCCAACTAACCATTATAAGCTGACTAAAGTGAAAATTTGTTAACTTGTATGCTAGGGTGTTGTATTTAAGAACAAACCTAATTCATTTTCAAGAGCTCTAATTTTGACTATGCACTATCATTCAAAGAGTGTTCATAAAATATATTCATTACATTATTTGCTTACATTAATATTTAGGTAGCATTGCATATTTGTGTGTTGTCTTCAATCTTTGTTCCATACCATTGACCATGTAATATAGGTTTGATCGAGGGAGAATCACCTAGCCTAGTAAGTTCCTCAATGGTGTTTATAGACACTGCCCCTTTTAGATGCATGTTGAAGACACTGACATGAGAAAATTTTGATTAATATATCAATGCAAATTACATCCATTCACACAAATTCAAATCCATGTGAAGGTTGAGATCTACACTTGTGGAGATCAATTCCACAATGATACAAGTTAACTAGAATATCAAATATAGAATTGACAAATTCAAAAATATTTATCTAACATCACAAAAAACTTTTATAGAGTAACCAAATAATTTCTAATACTTAACACAATATAATCTTCAATAAATTTTAAACTAAATACTATTATTTAATTTTCTACATTTATTTTACTTTGATTATCAATCTCAACTCATTAATCAATTTAAAATTTAATACTTATATTACATTAATTATATATTTATCATTCTAAAGGTTTAGATTATTTATTTTCCTTTTCACTAAGTATATTAGATTTTAAAAACATTGCCTCATCATTTCTAAATAAATTAGGCATTATTTAGACTTCAATCATGTAATCATATCCTCATGCTATAAACTCAGCCCACACATATCTATAACATTGCATTTTTCCTACAAATGAAAGAGTTGGTGGTCTCATATTTTTTGTTTTCATTTAAGCATGCAATGGTGCCACTTACATAAATTGTTCTGGTGTTACAAAAGGAAAAGTTTAGGAGTACCTGACTGATTTAATCTTTGTTTTGAATAATATGAGAAAATAGTTTGGGCTCCTATTTGCAAAACGTATTTGAACTTGAAGTAAATCCAGCTGAGAGAGGAAATTAAGCACAAGTTATTATTAGTGTATTCAACATTGCAATAATTGATGTTACTTGTGGCATTGATCATCACTAGTCTTGTCCAGTTGTTGCTGCTAATCATGATAATGATGATGTTGATAGTCTGGGTGATTGAGGGATCTCCATGCACTCATGGAAGATTCCAATTTGGCCTTTATGGAAGAGATTGTTTTGGTGATGAGATGAAGAAGATACCTGGTGCAGAGAAGGCAGGGGTAGGTAGCTAGAGTGCCCAAAGGTGGGTAGTTTGAATCCCATGCAAGCATCATTAGTTGGGTTTGAGGAAAACATGGCCTTCCACAACCTTTTCCAGCATCCTCCCCGCCTGTACAAAAATGGGAGCTTTGGAATAGGGTATGGACGTCCATCAAAGCATAAAGGATGCCAGGGTCACCGCATACATGTCTACCACAAGGTGGTTGTTGGGCCTTCATGGTGATGCAGGGAGTTCCTTGCATCACCGCGAAGGCCCAACAACCACCTTGCGGTAGACATGTATGCAAAATGTGAAGCATGGACAAGGCATGTGAACTGTTTGGCAGAATGCCTCAAAGAGATGTCATCTCATGGAATGCAATGGTTGCGGGATATGCAAAAAGTGGATTTCTTGAAAAGGCTTTAGAAACTTTCAAGCAAATGCAATTACCAGGTGTACAGCCAAATTCGACAACCTTTACCAGCATACTCCATGCCTGTGCCAAAATGGGAGCTTTGGAATAGGGTATGGACATCCATCAAAGCATGAAGGATAGAGGAATTTTATCATTTGTTGTAGTTGCAACTGCCCTAGTAGACATGTATGCAAAATGTGGAAGCATAGAGAAGGCACGTGAAGTGTTTGAAAAAATGCCTGAAAGAAATGTGGTCTTGTGGAATGCCATGATTGCAGGATATGGACAAAATGGATTTTTTGAAAAGGATTTGGAAACTTTCAAGAAAATGCAATTGGTAGGTCTAAAGCCAAATTCCACAACCTTTGCCAGCATCCTCCATGCCTGTGCCAAAATGGGAGCTTTGGAACAGGGTATGGACATCCATCAAAGCATAATGGAAGGGGGATTTTTGTCAGAAATTATAGTTGGAAATGCTCTGGTAGACATGTATGCAAAATGTGGAAGTATAGACAAGGTGCGTGACCTGTTTGACAAAATGCCTCAAAGAAATGTGGTCTCATGGAATGCCATGATTGCAGGATATGCACAAAATGGATTTTGTAAGGATGCTCTCAAAATCTTTGAATTAATGAAGCACTATGGAGCATATCCTAACATTGTAAGCTTTCCTTGTGTTCTATGTGCATGCATTTATTCAGGTTTAGTGGATGAGGGCTATACATACTTCAATCACATGAGTAACCCTTATTGCATTACTCCTACAGTCGATCATTATGTGTGCATGGTTGACCTTCTTGGTCATGCTGGCTATCTTGAGGACATCCTACAATTTATCATTAAGATGCTAGTTAAACCTATGGTGGTTGTGTGGATGTGTTTTCTTGGTGCCTGTAAATCACATATGAATATAGGCTTAGGAGTATTTACATCAATGCTGCTTTTTGATTTGGATCCTAAAAATGATGTGACTTATGGTCTTCTCTCAAACATATATGTAGAAGTGGGCAGCTGGGGTGAGGTTCAAATGGTAAGGAGATTGATGAAAGATAGAGGAATTAAAAAGATCCCTGGATGTAGTTGGATTGAAGGCCATAAAATGATACATGCTTTTTTTGTAGGAGACAGATCACATCCATAGATAGAGCATATCTATGCAAAGTTGGAGCAATTGGCTTGGGAGA